>CAVNZK010000345.1:7200000-7800000 GCA_963693345.1 Pieris melete | reverse complement strand
ACCAACCTCTTCTTCTTGTTACTTTCGACCCACACCGTGTTACTTTCGACCTGCCTACGTGGTCGAAAGTAACAACTGACGTTTTTTTTTTAACTCTCTATTATTCATATAAAACACACCATAGTAAAATAAATCGAGCTGCTAGTGTAAAGAACATAAACTGAATTTATATATGGTTATATTAATTTAATGACAATATTAAAACCTAGCCACAAATCAAGTGTGAAGTACAAAGTGTTACTTTTGTACCCGGTCTCCCCTACTAGCGTAGCGATATAAGCAATACGATTTTTATTTTTTACTTACAATAATCCGAAGAAGATATGACGTATAATTTGTTATATGCTAAGCTCTTCAAGCATAGGTATATTGCTTCAAACAAAAGGTATAACTTAAAATACCTAGTAAAAAAAATAGAAAAAAACACTTTTAAAAAGTTTGGTCCCTGTGTCAGTGTACCTTGGATGCTGTCAGCATTTCCTCGCTGTGAAACTTATTTGTTGAGCCAGAAAAGCACCAGCTCTAGGGTTACCGGTACTATCTACCAGTACAATCTATAAGTACCTAATTACAATACACAATATGTGTTTATAGACTACTAGCGACCCGCCCCGGCTTCGCACGGGTGCAATGCTGATACTAAATACATTACAGAAAAACTGTGAACGTGTATATAAAAACATAGCGGGTATAAAATATATAGCCTATGTCACTCACTTAAAAAATTATTATTATCGATCCAATAGTTTTAATTTATTCATTAACGCCCGTGGCCCGCACGCGTTAAATTTGGATATTTTGATAAATCTCGTAGGGTTCAGCCTGCGTTTGCAATGTAAGAAGAAAAAATGTAATTATTTACGACATCACATACAACCTCAAAAATAACAGTATTTCTCCACTATTTAATGGATTTTATAATACATATAAACCTTTCTCTTCAGTCACTCTATCAATTAAAAAAAACCGCATCAAAATCCATTGCGTAGTTTTAAAGATTTAAGCATACATTGGGATATAGGGACAGAGAAAGTGACTTTGTTTTATACTATGTAGTGATACAAATCTTTTTATTGAAAAATTGTTTGCCACAATTATTTAATTCCGATATCTAAACAAAATTATTTGTATTTTATTGTAACGAGCTCGTTATCTGACTGACAAAAAAATGTTTATAGAATACAAACACTATAATATTCTAAAATATCATGTTGTTTTTTTTCAGACAATGCATCAATCACAGAAGTACAACGAATGGATGCGGCATGGCTAGCACCGGGGTACAGAGAGCAGAGATGCAAGCACGAACCATCGGGCACCGTCTCCAAATCAGCATTCTGATCATTGTCATGCTATTGGGCTTCAATGAAAGCCAAGGTAAACCAAAATACTTTTTATAAAACAAAATTGCATGCAATAGCATACCCACTGCTAAAAATACCCTGTATTGTGTTTGATAGTTCTTCCGTGCTATATGGTACATGCTTAAAATCAAAGGAATATGTAACACATATATATATATATCGGAGAAATGAGAGATGTAAAATATTGGTTGCCTGGAAGAGATCGCTCGATTCGATCGATCGAGAGATTGCTCTCATTTTCATTTAATTATGTCAACTGTATTATATTTCTGTATACAAGTGTTTATAAATAAATAAAATAAAAAAAACATATTTCTTAGAATCTTAGAATTTTCGTAATAATCACTCAAATCAATGAACTATCTAAAATCACATCGAAATCTGTCGATCCGAAACATTGATTCGCTAAACCCATTATACCGATTGCATAACACCAATTAGTGCAGTACGGTCATAGGCTATTATTTCGTTTTTACGACCACATTCACTTAACTGCAAATGCTAACGGGAATATTAGTCTGTGGTCTGTTTGTTCAGATAGAACAAAATTAATTTCATTTGTTTAATACGCATATATTAGAGGCTTCATTCGCAATAAATCATCTATCTAAAAACACACAAAGGCCGGCAATGCATTCGCGAGCCCTTTGATGACCAACGGCGGTTATCTCATAACATTAGGTGAGCCTTCTGCCCGTTGGCCCCCTGTTCTATAACAAAATGGGTCTAGGCCTAAGATTTCTGTATCTGTTTCATGATTTGTCAATCTAATAGGTGATCATCCTCTTGTGTTTGACACACGCCGTCGACTTTTTGTGTCTAAGAATGTTCCTTTCCTCACAATGTTTTTCTTCACCGTTCGAATTTTAAATGCGCTCATCAAGTCCATTGGTGCACAGCCGGGGATCGAACCTACAGCCTCAAGGATGATAGTCGCACGCTGAAGCCACTAGGCCAACATTACTAGATAGAAAACCTACATAGGTACCTCAATCTATATATATTTGAGCCCTATGGTAGTGTACCTTTTATGCTGCAAGCTATAAAGGTACATTGCCACAGGGACCAAACTTTTGAAACCTGTTTTAATTGTCTATTTTTATTTTTTGTATAATTATTACTATATAGGTTAATCATTTTGTGAATACTGTATACTTGTGTACTACAAATTCAATTTATTTAATTAATGTATTAAAATATCCTCTATTTATTAAAATAAATGTTTTAATATTTATATTGTAATAACTTAAGATGAGGAGGTCCCATAAGTGGGGATTGAATAAGATAACCGACATGGATCTCACAACTTATTACGGTTGAAGAACTAAGTTGCGAGACTTTTTTTACAAGTTTTTGAAGGCCAAGCTTGCAGTAGATGTAGGACGGAGTTTTCAAAAAAAGCTTTTAAAATAGCTTCTATGTGATACTGTGGCCCGTTAATTCGTTACATAGACTTAATATTTACTATTAACAAAATCACCACATAAAACACACAAAACAATAATCAAAGAAAAAAATTAATGAGAGATATAAAAAAAAGGGTGCGTGTACTATGTACGCGCGTAAGAAGTTATACTTCTTTGTCATTATTAAAAATAGCTTTTTATGGCATGCAAATAATTAATTTCCATTAAATAATCAAAGACTGGAAAAGGAGTCATTATAGTCAATAAAGTTCAGTTTACACTTGAAAGATTATATAAATAAATATTTATTATTATTCTCTTACATTAAGTGTAACATAAATTCTCATTCTCTCTAATCTTTCGTGGGCAACTTCATTCTGTTAATTTTGTGTCACGGTGCGCGCGCATCGTAAAATTTCACTCTCATCAATTTTTCATAACGCGCCTACAGAAGTATAACTTAAGTTTCACTTCTTTGATGTTATTGATGTTATTTTTCAAAAAACGTGACGATTTGCTACAAAATTTCTCCCATACGTCGATAAAGAACTTTCATTCCAACGCCGATAAAGAAGTTTGACTTCAAAAAGCAACATGGCGCGTAACCGAAAAATGTGACGCGTAACGAAAAAATGTTACACTAATTTTTTTTCCAACCCCGATAAAGAAGTTTCACTTCAATTAAAAAACTACTTTTATATGCATTTGTCGCGCTCCTAAACAAGACTGATATGGTTACATTAATACAAACCACAGCGGTTTTCTAATGTAACATATTTTTATTATATTATATTATGCTGTAAAAAAAAAAGTGACGCACATGGACACTACCAGAAGGCTCCCAATTACAGTTTATCTGCCGATAGAACATTTAGTCATGCTTTTGTGTTTAAACTTAGAGACAAATCAACACTTAAGTCGGACAGGACTTAACCCGCAATTGTCAGGATTATTTGTTAACTTGCGGCTAACCCAGCTTACTGAATCTAATTAGGTTTTAACTAAACCAGTATATTAAATGTCGGTTTTAATCCTTAATAAGTCGATTTAATTAGTATTATGTATTAATAATTTAAGGAATGCTTAAAATTTAATCATACAAGCGAATATTGTCTTTACAAACAAGCTGTCAATAACAAATGTATTAATCGAAGTATTGTTTTAGTAACTTGTATCGACGTTGTGAAAAGAGCAAAAGTCAAAAATCTAAAATTATTTATTCATGTAGGTAACACAATGTACACGTCTTGTGAACATGAAAAAAATAAATACACATTAAATGCTTCTAATTTTATATTTAGTGCCAGTTCTCAAATCAAGAGCGGATAACGGAAGAGAAAAACTCGCAATAAACTCTCCGCCACTCTTTTTAATCGACAAGTTTTTTGTTTTACACAACGTTTGTAAGGAGCTTCACCATTACACAGAGCAAATGGGATCTGGGACTCGGCTCTTCCATATTTACTAATTACTGGTTCATTCAAGCGGCTAAGTAGGTATCTCTTGGACAGGAGCCCTCCGATAGGCCGCATCTCTCTTAACATCAGCTGAGATGGATTAACGTTTGTCCAGTTATGTATTAAATTCGAATCGTTTGATCACACAGATCGGACCACGGATGGTGGATCTGTGCTTAAAAAAAATTGCATCAATTTTCGTTATTCCTTTGCCCTATTTCCCTTTAAAGCTCTCTCTATAAATACCATTATATTTATCGGTAAAAATAGTTTAATCGATAGACCTTTAAAATAGTCACTACTCGAGACGAGTTCGTGGGTATTGCTCACACGTAAAAACAGAGAGTATAGAGTGAGTCGGTTCCTACATATCCACTATATGATTGGGCCGTTAACAACCGTCATTTATTTCGTAATCCTACTGCAAACATAAATTAAATTCAATAAAAAACAATTCTACTAAAGACATAGCCAGATATAGAATACATAATATTAACAAAAAGGTTCAAAACGAAAAAAACAATAAAAAATATTCAATATATTTAAACTAAGTAATACTTAATTTGGCTGTGTTGTGTGATAGTGTAAAAGTGAGGATGTATATGTGAAGTGATAATGCAGGTGATTTTCCGCTGTGGATATTATTAATACAAGTAATCCGCGATAGCATAAACAAGTCATACAATAGTATTGTCTTTGATTGACATAACCTTTACACATATAAAGAAAAACTTTTTACCGTATTAAAGTTACGTATTATTATAAATTTACAATTATTTAACATAGTTTTAAATTTATCCGACGTTTAGTCACCGTGACCACTCACGCGAAACGTCGGATAAATTTAATATTATGTTAAATAATTGTAAATTTATACATAAATTTAATCCGGTAAAAAGTTTTTTCTTTAAGTCATACAATATTTAAATACAATAATAAGTTGCAAGAGATAACTGACTGTTTAGATCGTCTTAAAACTTACTCTGCTAAAAGACGAACTAAGCGATCAATTGACATTATTTCATCCGCTATAGTAAAAGACATAATAAAAGCAAGGCAAACATTTTCTTCACAAAAGCGAACAAATTAGAACACTCTTAGCATTCTTCCGGTCCATTGTATGAGTACAATGAGGATTCTGTACACTGCACGTTTGATTGCAAACAATATTGTCGATAGTTGAAGCACGGCCAATTTATTTAGAAGTATCGTAAAAGATTTTTATCACCGATCCTAAAATGCAGAAACTATTAAAGAGTACAAAATTAATAAATAAGTGGCGATACAACCACGTTTCATGATCATTTGTCAATCTAATAGACACCCTCTTGTGCCTGACACACGCCGTTGACTTTTTGGAAAAAAAACTGAAATTAGACATTAAACAAACGACAACTTAATATTTAATAGAAAAAAGAAATTGTTACTACTGCTAAATAAAGTCTAAGACCGGTTTCAAAATATTTCCTTACCCCCTCTTTGGTACAAATTTGCACGCCATTATGTGTGGCAGAATATGCGAACTTCAGATTGTACCACCACAACATTTTTGTACCATATTCTTGCAAATCAATTATTATTATAAGCTGGAAATCTAAATCCCGTTACATTGGTGAATTACGTAGATTCGTCGTCTTCGAGGTACAATTTTTAAAAGAGTTTTTGACGCCGGCTTTTTCTCTCTGCCTACACCAAATCCTCTAGTAAGAGTACCGTTCAAAAATAGTATATTTTGCTGCAATTTTTTAAAGGCCAAAAACAGTCATTAAAATCTCCATAATTTTTAACAGCGTGTCTAGTAGAATATAGTAGTCATTGCGAAACAAAAATGGATTTCCAATAAACGTTAAGCTTTATTGCATGTAAATCGGGGGCTTATAGCATCTATTGAAATATCGAGCTTTAAGCGCGCTCTCAAACATATTTTGTGTCAATATACCGTTAAATGGGAATATAGGTGTGATTGAATTTGGTAACGGAAAATTTTACTTGACTTTTGTGTAATATTTGTTTTGTATAAATGTCATAAAATTAATTTCTTATCTCTTGTGTCTATTAAACAAAGACTTGCAGATCAGCTTAAATTGAAACCGTTTAGTAATTTAGAAAAAGACCGTATCCTTTTAATTTAATTCTTTAAATTGTCGGGTAGACATACATTTTTACGATACTGGGACTTTGTCTACCCTCACACTATTAAAAAGGTTCATGATTCAGCAGTAACATAAGGCAAATAAAAGCATCGTTAGGAAACTAATACTTGTGACCAGAAATGTCGTCCATCAGGAACAGAAGAATGATCACCTAAGGAATAACGATTAAGGAATCGAATACAGATATCAGCGCGCGTACTCTTTTATTTTATAGAACAGGGGGCAAACAGGCAGGAGGGTCAAATGATGTTAAGTGATACCGCCGCCCATGGACACTCCCAATGCCAGAGAGCTCGCGAGTGCGTTGCCGGCCTTTTAAGAATTGGTACGCTCTTTTATTGAAAGAAGTGTCCTTCACGTAGTGACGTCGAATTGGTTCGGAAATATTTCAGTGGGCAGCTGGTTCCACAAAGCGAATATAGCTATAGCGATACTGAAGCAATGTCGTTAAATAGCGGAGGTAACTAATACACATTGTTAAATGAATATATTTTTAACTCCAAGACACATTTATACAATTTTCTTAACCTACATAGTACTATTACTAATAATTATAACTAAAAATTAAAACAAATTTAAAAAGTTTGTTCTTCGTGGCAGTGTCCTTTAATGCTGGCAGCATTTCCTCGCTGTATTGCGATACTTTGAGCGTAGAAAGCACCGGTACTATCTACCAGACACCAACTTAAATCTATTGTCAAATTAGTTCTGGCATACAGTATCGTCTAATATGTATGTTAAACACAAGATAACAAAAGATGGCGTTATTTCCATTTATAAGAAACAACAGATGTTATTAATGTGTTTCATTAGAACATGGAATTGAAGTGCTGGATGGACCGGAAATTTAATTTTTGTTACTTGATATTTTAGATTGAATGTTATTTTTAGCTTTTGTCTTGTAATGTTAAGCTTGGGATTATCTTTTCACGCCTCTAAATTTTAAGATAGCTTTCACTTAGATTAAAGAGCTTACCGCCGGTCATAAACGTATAACAGCGTTACAATTTAGATTGAGAGACGACCTTATTATTTTTCGCTTTAACAATAATAGGTATAGATAGTAAATCTAAACATCCAGGACAATTGTCAGGCACAATTCTATTATCTACAAAATTAAAGAAAAACAAGAATTTATTAACCCATGTACGATTGTGGTGCATTAATTAAATAAATAAAATCAAAATTTATATTTTAATAACATATTTTTTTAAAGCAGTTTGTTATAATCCAAGCCAAGCTGTTGATTAATTCGTTGCAAGCGAACACCGTATAGTTCCTAGCGATAGGCTGGGAAAATCATAAACAAAACAGATGGAAATATTTACCTATACACACATATTGGCCTAATGAAGTCTGCAAGTCATCCATGCATCCATCTCTCATATGTGCAAGAAAATATCGTGAGCACACCGGTAATAGACCCATAATTGAAGGCTTCATTACTGATAAGAGAAGCAATGAATTTAACATGCAGAATGCTCCACCTGATTACGTCATCCCCATTCAAACATCGCTCATCTGGAAACACGTTGGAGTTTCACCACAGTTGACATCCCCAGGTGCCGCACTGCACGATTTCGTTCTTCGTTTCTTGTAAAAACAACAAAGGAGTGGAACATGCCCCCTTCGATATTTCCTAGACAGTATAATATGAGTTCATTTAGACGGCGGTTAAATAGGAATCTGGACAGGCCCTCCTATAAGCCACATTGATCAGGTGGGATTGTGGCCAAACGTCTGTCCAGTTCTGTATAAAAAAATCCAGATATTTAAGGTTTAGAGTATTATTATTAACACTTACGTATAAAGAAATTAGCATAGGATACATCTGACCGAAGGGATTATAAAATTAATAATAGTCAGTGGTGCTACAACCTTTTTAGTTCTGGGCATCAGATTTCTGTATTTGTTTCATGATCATTAGTTAATCTAATAGACAACTAGATGATCCTGTGACACACGCCGTCGACTTTTTGGGTTTTAAGGAAATCCGGTTTACTCACGATGTTTTCCTTCACCGTTCGAGCACAATGTTAAATGCGCACATAATAAGTCCATTGGTGCACAGCCGGGGATCGAACCTACGACCTCAGGGATGAGAGTCGTACGATAAGCCACTTGGCCAACACTGCCCAAGGGATTATAGCGGCACTTACATTTCGACTTGTTAATTTTGCTTAAGTAAAGCGAGTGTGAAAGTTATTAACCTGAGCAGTGAGCACTAATGAAACAACAATATTTCGTTAGGTTTTAAGCTGTACCTACGAAACTTGCTCCTGGCGATAATTACTTACTTAGTAAAAATGATAAATATTAATATGAGATTTATTTTACGCAAATATATCTAACTTAGTTTGGTTTATTTACCAAAGTAGGAATTTAATTGTAATTGGAGTGGTAAAGTAGTACAATACACAGTGATAGAGGACAGAAAGCAGTGTTTCGTATTATCTAAATTTTATCATTGAATTTGACTGATTGCAAAATTCTACCAGTACCACTCGTTCCACCACAGAGCGCTTTCCAAGGCCTTCAAGCGAAAAGCGAACCACTACCCACCTTAAACCACCCATGGATACGTTGGGATACATTGATTTGGTGGTGGTGGGTACTCTTGTCCCATCAAAAAAGGGTTTAGACTACCAAAAATTTGAGTACGTATACACTATTTGATTTGATAGTATTACATACCGTCCCCCCCATCTTACGTAAATAAATAAATTAGAAGACTATTCAAAAGAAATGAGAATTATTGTTATTTATTACTCTTTAGTCTTCACTGCATTTCGGAGTCGGTTAATTTTTTATCGTTCTTAGTCAAGCGAGAAAAGTTTTTCCATTCCATTTGTAAAAAAAGTGCGTGCGCTCTATCTCACTCTCTCTCTCGATCTTTCTCACTTCCTTGCTCTCAACTCTCGCTCCATGGCTATTTGCTTCATGCTACCTTTCTCACTCTCTCTCAATCGCTCTCTCCATTTTCTTCGACAAAAACGCTGCACATCTTCGTGACCCTAATATTATTATTATTATTGCGTTTGCATCCGTAAAAATGTTATCCTCAGAAGAATTGGCTTAACATACTATGTTCTAGGTTAAACATGGAACAAAAGAACATTGTAATGTATCTCAAAACCATTTTGTATGTGAAATTTGAGTACCGTAGAATTTTCGTGTTCGTCTTTCCCAGTACCATTGTACTAAGCTCGTAGCCATCCCATTTGCATTAATTCCTTGTTGAGACGATGTAAAGTCGACAAAATTGCTACTAATTTCAAAACTTTAGCTTTAATTTTGTTGCATTGCAGAGTTTTAAGTAGTTATTTTCTAGATCCAATTTGTATCATTACGAGAATGTATGAGGGTACTTAATGAGATTAAAATAGCGCAGATTTAACTAGGCGTTTGGAAGTGTTTGCTTCTGTAAAATTTTATGTATAACACAGAAATTGGTGAGTCTTAGAACATTGTTTAGAACAAACGAACAGGCTTTGAAGTTCTAATCGCCGTATGGACAGCTGCAATGAGATGCTACCGAGAGTTATTTACGCCGGCTTTTTCTTTCGGCCTACACCCTCTGTCTTCTTTGCCGACGAGTAGGGATGCCTACAAATTCAAATTTAATGACGTGGAATAAGTGATACATGTATCTTTTGTTCCATAATAAACATATATTTTTTTTATTTACCCGCAATTTGTTGCCGACCTTTGAAGGACTGGAGGCTCCTAAGCCCTTTCTTCTTGCCCACCATACGCCCTTGATTTGAACTGGTAGTAAGTATAAATGTAGAATTAATTTAACATTTTTTCTGTTGACGTTCATAAGTACTTGGTTACCTATATGAATTAAATTATTTTCAGTTTGAGTTAAGGAGTTTCGCTGTAGCTCTGATCTGGTCTCTATAGTAGAAACCAAAAATAGTTCAAAAGTAGGAGTAGGGAATGCTCAGTTACAGCTACAGTTTTACATAAACAAAAATAATATAGAAATATGACAGCGGAATGGTATAGATAATACAATATTTACAGATAAAAAAGACAATTTGGAAGAAAAAAAACCATAAACATACCGTGTTAACGTTTCTGTCTATGTACGCATTTAACATGTCCGTACGGTGAAGTAAACATCGTGAGGAAACCGGACTTGCCTTTAAGGGCCCCCCCCCCTCCTCTTGGCAGCAAAAGTAAGCAAACCTCTCAAAAATAATAAATAACATAAACGTATCAATTTTTCATTTCGTTTTCAAGCATAGACAATGTGTGGGTAATATGTGTTACTAAAAATTATTACTGTTGAACATTGTTGACGTAATCACTAAATAAGAAAATCAAGTAAAGAAACCCTATAGTGCTTACGTAATACTTGAAGGGCCCTACCCCAAAAAGTCGACGGATTGAATCAGACACAAGAGGCTGTTCACCTTGTTTATTAGACAAAACAAATGAACACGAAACAGAAACCTAAAACCCAGACCTCGCAGCGCCATGGTTTTTTTTAAAAGGACAATTTATGATGGATTTCAAAAACGCTATTACAGTTACGATTATTCAATAGCTTTGCCAATAGTAAAGGTAATTTTAATTTTTTTCTAGATATAAATTATCTGTACATATAAAAATGAAACCCGTTTTCCGTTGACATAACATGAAAACGGCTTGACCGATTTGTCTGATTCTTTTTTTTGTAATATTCCTTGAAGTACGAGGATGGTTCTTATGGAGAGAAAAATTAAAAAAAATTGAGTGAAAAAGTCTAAAAACAACACTTTTCTATATTCCCATACAAAATATTCGTAATACTACTCAAAATTCAATTTCAAATTTAATACCATATCATAAAGTTTAAGTGTTAGTGGAGGGGTTCCGGGAAGGTAAATTTTAATTTTTTGACATATTTATTGTCTTATCAACTTCCTTTTTTTTATCTTACTAGCTAGACCGGTGTCCCGAATAGCAGAATAAGTATTTAAAAAAAAATAAAGAATCGACTGTTAGGCGGTACGATGTTCGCCAGGCCTGCTAGTAAACAATATAAATAGAAGTTTGAAGTCCGGTAATTTTGACTGTTTTAAGTAAAGAAAGGTCTTCTCTGTCGAAAATGCTCTCTCAACTATAAATTCAACTTTATAATTAAACACTGTATTCTCGTTTACATGAAACTCTTGAAACAGAATTTGGCCTCAGGTGGCTGTTTAGTCAAGTTGCAGAATTCAACGAATAGTTCAGACTTTGCTTGGTCTATATTGAAGTAGTATTATTACTAGCTTCTAGGAACTAAATCCCAGAATTGGTTACTAATAAATAATCGTTAAAGTAAGTTCTACGTCTGTAGAATAGTCAAATGTTCCATACATTAAGCTATATTGTCAAAGTCGTGACTGAAAAAATAACAAAAGAAGGAACGTCGCGTTTTGTCAGCATCTGTAGTCTATGGTCACGTGACACGAGCTTGACCAATTACAATCAAACGAAATTATCGTCTCGTCTTTCGATTGAATTTCTCAAGGACCTACAGAAGCTTGTTTGGAATAAAAATAGTCCTTCTTCATATAAGTTGTTTCAAGTATGAATAAGTCAAATTACGTCTGTGGAAATGTGCCAAATTAGTGCATGTACAAATTAGCATTTAGTAGGTACTTTTTTATGTATTAGGAAGGAAAACGGGAGGCGGCTCACCTGATTTTAAGTTATACCGCCGCCCATGGACACTCACACAGAAGGCTCGCAAGTGCGTTGCCGGCCTATTGATTTAAATTTTCAGTCATGAGTCAAAACTTAAAACTAAAGACGTGTTTTGCTTGATTGTGATTGGTTAAGGACATCTCTAAACTGACACGCAAAACAATTTTTTCCAGTATTTTGGATTCCATTATTTTATTTACCGGTGGTCACGTCAGACGTCATAGTAATCCTCTATTGTGCTGGCAGTAAAGTCTATGTGTGTATTGGAACACTCGCCTCATAAAAATTACTCTTGTAGAAAATGTTCTAAAGATATCTCAGCACTAATACTAAAACTTCCGATAAATCGATCCGGACTTCCATATTTAGATTTTTACCGCTGGATCAGCTTAGATATTGACAATTACAAAGGTATAGCGTACCAATTCTTAAAAGGCCGGCAACGCACTCGCGAGCCCTCTGGCATTGAGAGTGTCCATGGGCGGCGGTATCACTTAACATCAGGTGAGACTCCTGCCCGTTTGCCCCCCGTTCTATAAAAAAAAAAAAAGGCGTGTTAGGAATATCCACAGTTCTAAATCACCTGCATCAGCACACCCTACGTACATACCCTTACTTTCACACCATCATACAGCCGAATTCGGTATAACGTTTTTAATTTTTGTTTCCTTTCGTAAATATTTGAACCTTTTTGTATATATTATGTATTCCATCTTAACCGATTTCAATCAAATTTGCACACCGTGTGCAGTTTGATCTAACTTAAGATATAGCATAGCTTACATATATATATATATATATAATTCTACTTGTACGTGTGTATGTCACTGAACTTCTCTTAAACGGCTGGACCGATTTCAATTATTTTTTGTATGCGTTAATGTGAAGCCCTGAATGGTTTAGTATCACAAATCAGCCCGTCACAAGTCGCCGAATAGCGCTGCTGATATTAAATAAAGCATTTAAGTACCGACACTTTAATGCTTTGTTATCCTAATCGCTTGAAATATCATACAGGACAACGTCTGTGGGTTCCGCTAGTTTTTTTTTTTTAGATCTGAATCAGTATCATTGTTGCTATTTATAGGTTAATTTATAGCTAAATAGTTTTTTCCTCACTCTTCATTACATTATCTATGGGTAATAAAGATTATATAACAATGTTTCGTACCTAAATAAAATAGTTTGAATACTGAAATGTTAAGAAGATTAATTACGTTGAAGTATTGATTAAAAAACTTGTTGGAACTTGAATATCTTAGCTTCAACTTTTTGTAAACTTTCAGGCGTTTTAAGTGATTTCGAGGCAAGTTTTTTGCTTCTCTTTTTATTATTTCTGATAAAAACAGTATCTTAATTAAACCATTTTCATACTTCAATTATTGATACGACATTTATCGACTAAATTGCTTGACAGAAAATAAAAATCGGCCAAATAATCCGGACATGTAAAATCTTGATAAAAATTTCTATCTGTTCGTGTTTTTATCAGTTTAACCTTTTATTTCTTGTGAATCAAAGACAAATTTACACGCCATTATGTAGCAGAATATGCGAACTTTAGATTGTACCACCATAACTTTTGTGTATAACTTTTCTTGCAAATAAATTGTTATTATTAGAAAACTCTTAAAACTTCTAGAACGTCGATCAAACCTAAATCTGGTCTCAAAAGCTCAAGACGAGATTGTTACTTGAGATACGAAATAGAATATAGCATACATAAATAATATATACCAAAAAACAATTGTACTAAAGATATAGCCAAAGATGGAGTACATAATACAAAAAGGTTAAAACATTTACGAAAGGAAAAAATAAATATAAATTATTAAACAAATGCAGTATTTCCTTAACCTAGTACTTAATAATAAAAATATATAAACAAATTTGAAAAGTTTGGTTCCTGTGGCTGTGTACCTTTAACGCTGGCAGCATTTTCTCGCTGTATTGCGATACTTATTCGTTGAGCGAGAAATGCACCAGCTCTGAGGTCACCGAAACTATATACCAGGCGCCAATTTAATTATTCAATACATTTAACAAAGTAATATATAATTCAGCTGTCTTGTGTGATCTGTGGATGATATATTTCCATACTCTAAGCGTAAATTTTTTGTACTAAATATTTGCGAAATGATACGTCGATGTTAAGACAACTGACAATTCACATTGAAGAGTAAATTCAATATAGTGGAAATTTCTTACGGTTGAAAAATTGTTACATTTAAACGTAAGAGGCTTAGCTGGGTCAAGAGGCTTCGCGTTAAGTTAGTTATATTAATAACGAGCCAGCTAACCGGGGCCGGCTTATGGTCACAGGGTTCCAATTACACTTGCCTTTATGAAATACGGTTAATTTTTAACCCGGCCAAGATATTATTGGAATTCTGTAGGTATCTTGCTGGAATTGCAAGTTTTAGTCTAATGAAGGTCTTCGATAACAACATATTTTACAATAGATATATAGATAGATATACAATTTCTTAACCTACATAGTAATAATAAAATTAATTAAAAATTAATACAAATTTAAAAAGTTAGGTCCCTCTGGTTATTTTAGTGTACTATAGGTTATAGGTTATAGGTTATTTTATATATATATTGTTTCTTATTTAGGTAGCCGACCGCTTTTATATTTTTTTTAAAACCAACTGTATACTTATAAACATTAGTGTGTCTGTGTTTGTGAGAACCTGTAGAGAACCCCTACAACCTTTTTAGGCCTGAGCCTCAGATTTCTGTATCTGTTTCATGATCATTTGTCAATCTAATAGGCAAGTAGGTGATTAATCTCCAAACACCGTCGTCTTTTTGGTCTAAGTCCTAAGACAAGCCCGTTTCCTCACGATGTTTTCCTTCACCGTTCGAGCGAATGTTAAATACATAAGAAAAGTCAATTGGTGGACGGCCGGGATCGAACCTACGACCTCAAGGATGAGAGTCACACGCTTAAGCCACTAGGCCAACAATGCTCTGCAATTTAAACTATATTTTACATAAATTTCAATAGGTTGTTGTTGTATTTATTTAAATTGTGGTTTATTATGTAAACCTAGTTATGACAGTTAAATGAAGCCTGACAGTTCAGGACGCATTATTTTTATTATTTAGTACAAATCGGTCGAACAACAAGATATATTCACTTAAATATTAGACCAATTTAAAAGAGGGTGCTGAAAGCTGTATAATTCAAACTTTCTTAACAGGCCATACAAAAGGTGTTAACTCGACCAGACCCGAAGTGCTTTGAATTCGCTTAAACTTTCCCTTAACTCTGGATTATAGCACAATGAAACCGCCACTTATATATAATATACCGTAATTGTTCAATTTTATAGCTTTTGTCACTTCATTTTAATCGACTCTATAAGGTTATGAGCGGCCTCATAGCCTAGCGGTCTTATTAAGTGGCAGCTAGGTGAGGGGTACCGGGTTCGATTCCCGGTTCGAGGGCAAGTTTTAATTTAAATTTGTTCTCGGCCTTTGGGAGAGTTGTGCGGTACCGAGCGAGTGCCTAAACCGTACATAAAGGACACGGTCGAATTTCTAAAGACAAGCACGAATTATAAAAAATCCTATACTTGACGCTGGCTAATGCACAAATCGTGCCAGAGCCATTAAAAAAAAAATAAGGTTATCAATATGACTTGTATGCTGGAATTATTATTTGTTTCTGATCTATTGTCTTTCAAGGGCGACATATAATACACAAAATAATGGTCAACCAATTTGTCGGAAACTTACTATTAAACATACGGGTACTAATGGAAAACATATTTCAATGTGATTACTGTTATAAAAGCAGTAATTTAAAGTAGTTTTCAGAATCACTTTATATAATAACTCACTATGTTTTTTTTAATGGAATCTCGCCGTTGGCGTGAAGGGCCTTTACAGCTCAGCTCGGGCTAGCGAAAGGGCGCCTCATGCGAGAGTGCGTCGCGAGATGGTCAATCGCCTGAAAAGCAGGATGATGGAGGCTCATTGGAGTGAGCGAAGTACGAAGTAAAGGTCCATGCCTGTCCCGGTGAAGGCGGTTTCTGTTGATTTACATATTAAGAATGAAAATATGTAGTATATTCAAGCTCAGCAGTTGCTGCAAAGCGTGCGCTGCCACCTATAAGTGATTTTAAACAACAACATTAATAACAAGCACACATAAAGGAAATCAGACTATAAAATAAACATCAAACAATTATATCTAATAAATGAAAAATATATTACATACTAACATATATTTAAAGTATACAATAATATTTAAACCTAGTCTTTAAAAAAGAATTAAATAGAATTTGGAGAACTTTTTCCAAAGAAGAGCCTCTTTTAAAATGCAGACTTAAATTCACTTGTGCACTGCTCGGATTCAGCGTAATTATTTTAACCCATTTTATCATTTTGTATTCTTGAAATTATTTTTATCTTTTCTCTTGAGAATTATTAAGAAAGTGCGTATTGTTAGCTGTGAAGTCGGTCAAGGACTGTAAGCTATTCAAGCTTTTATTTAAACAGGTTTTGAGATTTTCAATACTAAACACATACAGGCCCAATTAGTAACCTCAATAACTAAAAGAAAAAAAAAAGGTGCGTATACTTATGTACACGCGTTATACTTCTTTGGCATTGGTATGGTATGGTATGGTTTGTGGACTCGTTTTCCGCACTTAGACGCTCACTAGGTCCGTTGTACGTGAGCCCTGGCTAACTAAGCCAGCCTAACTCCTTCCAGAAGCACAGAAGCTTCCTGGGCACTTCGCAGGCTTCTCGGAGCGACCTCACTGTTCCGAGGATTTCTGTACGTTGTTTAGCCACAGCCTCGCACTCCAGGACTACGTGGGTGACTGTTTCCTCTGCGTTGAAACAGCCTCTGCACATGGGGCTGTCTGTCGCGCCTAGGACATAAAGGTGTTTATTAAGGAGGCAATGGCCCGTGATTGTCCCTATCATTATTTTGAGGTTATTTCTGGTTAGATTTAAAAGTTGTTTAGTCATTCTTGTGTTAGTCACTGGCAGAACCAATTTGGATTGCCTGCAGTCCACACTTGATGACCAACGTTGGTGCTGGAGTTCCTCAGATCTCTGGCGAATCCATGTTCGCACTTGCGAGAAGGGCAAGGGTAGGAGCGGATACGGGCCTGCCGGCAACATTTCCGAGCCTCTCCTCGCAAGCTCATCGGCTGCGTCATTGCCGAGAGATCCGCTGTGTCCCTTAATCCACTGTAGGGTGACCCTGTTCGTCAGGGCTAATGCCTCCAGTGCATTGTGGCACTCCAGCACCAGTTTGCTGTTTGTCGTGTTACCCCCTAACGCCATCAGCACAGACGCGCTGTCGGATACGAGCTTAATACAAAAGTTATTAACTCCCAACCGCTTTACGCCTCTGGCTGCTTCGGTAAGGGCAACACACTCGCATTGAAAAATCGAACTGTGTATGCCTAGGGGTAGGTATGTTTTGATGTTGAGATCTTGAGAGAATATGCCAGCACCGGAGCCGCTCCCTGTCTTTGAGCCATCAGTGTATATACGTAGCTCGTTCGCGGTCGATCGATCACATTCCTCTTCTCTCAGTTGTACATGGTATTTCTTGTTTAGCATGTGTTGATTAACAATCCTATCGCATGGCGCAGCTATTAGCGGTTGGTATTCTATTGCCCTGTTTAGGATCGCTGTGTGTGTGCTGTAATGGTTTTTACCCCATAAATCCAGTACCATAAGCCTGATGGCCGCCAATGCTGCCTCCTGCTGTATGTGTATGTCAAGGGGTGCAACTTGGAGGGCTAGCTCCAATGCTGAAGTTGGCGTTGTTTTCATGCAACCACTGGCAGCGGACAAGGCAAGCCTTTGGAAGCGCCCAAGTTTAGTTATTACTGTTTGGAGTTCTGTCCTCGGCCACCAGACTAGGGCTCCATAAGCCAGCATTGGCCTGATTACGGCAGTGTAGAGCCATAGCGTAATCTTAGGCGATAAGCCCCATTTGACGCCTAGCATCTTTTTGCATTGATAAAAGGCAATCGTGGCCTTGTTTAGTTTATGTTCAAGGTGTTTGTTCCAAAGCAGTTTGCTGTCTAGAATCACACCTAGGTACTTGACGTTTTCTTTTAGCTTTAGTTCTGAGTTGAAGAGTTTTGGTAGCCTGTAAGAGCCAAGAACCCTTCGGTTTGTGAACAAGACTAGTTCCGTTTTTGACGGGTTGACAGATAGCTCGTGCTGATTGCACCATCTCTCAATTACTCTGAAAGCCTTCCTCATACGATCACATAAGGTGCTTTCAAAGTTCCCCGATGTTAGGATAGCTATATCATCCGCATACCCTACTGTGTAGAGATTGATAGCGTTTAGTTCTGTGATGAGCTCATTTACCACTAGGTTCCACAAAAGTGGTGAAAGGACACCGCCTTGTGGGCAACCCCTGCTGACAACACCACGCGTGGTGGTGTTCACGGTGAACTGTATGGCTCGATGTTTCAGCATGTTATTTATCCACTCTGTAAGGGTCGATGGTACTCCACAAGTGACAAGTGCATTGGTGATGCTCGTGAAGTTCGTTTTGTCAAATGCACCTTCAATGTCAATGAATGCGCCGAGGGTTGACTGCTTTATTTTCAGTGAGTTGCCAATGCGGGATACTACGTTATGGAGTGATGATTCTGTTGATTTGCCTGAGCTGTAGGCATGCTGATTAGGATGGAGGAATTTAGCCAATGTTACCCGACTGCGTATCTCCAGGTCTCCCAGTCTCTCCAGTGTTTTGAGGAGAAATGATGTGAGACTGATGGGTCTGAAGGACTTTGCTTGGGTATAGTCCTCTCTTCCTGGTTTAGGTATAAAAATGATTTTTACTTCTCTCCATTTCAGAGGTATATAGCGGTGAGCTATGCAGGCTCGGAATAATGGCACCAGATAGTCCACTATAAGGCTCCCACCCCATCTTAGTAGGCCTGGGAATATCCCGTCCAAGCCCGCTGCTTTGAATGGAAGAAAAGAGTTGATCGCCCATGTTACCTTTTCTCTTGTGACTATTTTGTCAGCTACCTGCCAGTCGGAGTTGACGGTTGCTCTTTCCGCGTATTTCTGCCATGTCTGCTCATTGGCAATTGTACAGCCAGGAAAGTGAGTCGCCAGCAGTAGCTCACATGTTTCTTCGTCAGTTTTTGTATATTTGTTGTCAGGTTTTTTTAGGCAGCCGACCGAGTGATAGGTTTCCCTAGAGAGGCATGATTTCACTCTGTTTGCCTGGTTGTTGTTTTCAATACTAGTGCAGAAGTGTCTCCAGCACTCTTGCTTTCTAGTGCGAAGAAGTTTCTTGAACCGCCGTCTAGCGACTGTATACTTGTCCCAATCCCTAGGCATCATTGTGTTGCCCGCTCTATTGAACAGTTTTCTGACCTTCCGGCGGTGTCTCTCCAGTTCGGGGCACCACCAGTTCTGTTTGCCCCCCCATCTTGGCATGGTGAGGGGGCATGACTGCTCATAGCTTGTCAGAAGTAGGGACGTTAGGTTATTTGCATGTTTGTCGATGTCTTGTGCATCAATTATTGTTGGTAATGTTAGTTTAGCTATCTCGGAGCTGACTAGTTTGTGAAATTTTCCTGAATCAGTTCTCCGAGGTATTCTTCTAGGTTGTGGTTTAGGTAGGTCCCCTTTGATTGCAAAGCGGATCCACCTGTGATCCGAGCATGATAATTCACCAGACACATGCCAGTCATGTATCTGGTCTGACAGGCCTGGCGTTATCAATGTTAAGTCAATTATGGTTTTTGAACGTGCGTTGATAAATGTTGGTTCTGAGCCGCTGTTTGCTAGGATAAGATTATTACTAAGTATGAAATTAAGCATATTCTCACCTCGAGCGTTGGTATTAGCATTACCCCATAGCTTGTGATGTGCATTGGAGTCTGCTGCTATGATGAGCTCCAGTTGCTCCCTCTCGCAGTAGTCGGCTAGAAGACCGAGTTCCGGAGTGGGCACGTCCTCGTCGCCAGGTAGGTAGGCTGACGCCAGGACGATGTCTGGAAGCTCGTTCCTGGGTAACCTAACAACTGTGAGGTCCCTTGAACATAGTTCGTTTATTAGTAATGCTGGTACATACCCAAAGGTATTAGTATGCAGGTTCTTGGGTTACTTACGCGGGTGTCCAGTAAGGTTTTACCACCGGTGTTACCCAGGCCGCATATCTTGCCATTCCGGATCCACGGCTCCTGGATCGCGGCGATGGTCTTGGGGTTGTTCTCCAGCAGTCTGCGCAGGGAAGCCGACGCTGTTTGACTATGCTGGAGGTTGGCTTGAATAAGGTCAGTTCGGCGAAGGGGAGGAGCGCAGACAGCTGTCGCTGAGATCACTCCCCCCGGTCTCCTGAAATAACTCCTCATCCGATGTTAATTGTGCCGTCTCCATGGGAACGTGAGTCTTGGTCACTCGGCCACCCGCAGCCTTCTCCGTCAGTGACGTGGAAGGCGTTGGCCTCGGTGTCACCGTCCCCGATGTGCTGGCAATGGCTTGAGGCGGGGCGTCAGCCACCTGCGAGGGTTCATCCCTATCCAGTATGCGGATATAAATGTTCCCCAGCAGATAGTAAACACGCCTGTCTTGTTTCTTAATCGTTACGATCTCGGACTCTGGCACACGGAAGAAGAGAGAGACGCCTGTCGGGTCCCTCGTTCTCCTCTCGTGCGTCAGGGTCCACGATCTGATGTTGTAGTGGCGGTTCTGCCTCAAAATCAGTCTCATCAGGTTCTCCGTGCTGTCAGAATAATCTGGAACGTGTAGTAGGCATGGAACCTTCCTCGGGATTGCTGACTGAGGCCTAACTACCAGCCTGGTGTCTGGTATAGGGTTGGTGATGGCATCGCAGGTACTGGTCAGCCACCTCAACGCGTAGGCGTCCTCGCACCACATTTTCAGGACGCCATCTGCGAAGTGGGCTTTGCCCCGGAACCTGATGTCGTTGGTTTCTTCTGTTAGGGGAGCTGCAAAATCCGCCATTAGCTCGTCATGCAGCTTACCCTGGATTTGTAGGCGGATGGCATCCGCCTGTTCTTGGGTCATGTCAAGGAAGGGCTCGGTCATTACAGCAACACAGAACTCATTAGTTTTGTATGCTGCCGCCGCTTCCGCGTAGCTGGCCGAGGTCCCTCCCACCGTTCGAGGTCGGTTAGGTTTTACCCTTTTCCTTTCCCCAGTCGGTGTAACTGAGTCCTCAGGCCGTACGCGTTTCTGGCCCTTCTTTCGTTCTTTGGTTTTCGGCTTTTTGTTGTTTCCGGGTCTCGTGCTGCACTTGGAGCCGTCAGGCCTTAGCGCGGCATTCGACGCCGTCGGCTTCGGTTCCCACCTCCTGCCACCTGTTGCTCTGCTAGCTCCAGGGGCTGGTTTTGGGTTAACAGTTGGTCCTTGAGCAGCAGCTAACAGCTCCTGCCGTTCTGCCGCCCTTCTGACCTTGTTGAGCCGTCGCCTCATAGATGAGCTCAAAACCATAGTCATGGTCGGTTCCTGTATTGCGGTTTTCAGGGCCGTCATGTCCATGGCTGAGGACGCTGCACCGGGTACATTCACCGTCTCTGACACGGTATTCCGCATCGGTCTGACCGTGGATGCCACACCTTCAGACGCATACAATGCTGTTGCATCATCCAGAGTGGCCTCCTTTGGCTCAACCGACGCAGTTAACCTAGCCGCGACGGAGGACGCTTCCCTCTGCAGTGGTTTTGTCGTTTCTATTGGATTGGGTACGGTCCTGGGTGTAGCCCGGTTTGGCTTGTCCCCAGTCGATTCCCTTTCCTTCGTTTCACTGGACGCTGCCGGGATTGGCGCATCCTTGTGAGAAACAGGGGCATCAAAGTGTCGTGCCACTGGCGCCTTGCACCGTGACCCGTCCTGAGACGCAACCCTGTGTTGTTTGTTGTGTTTAATTGTTTTTGAAGCCTCTTTTTCCATGAGGTGTTAGGTAGTAAATTCACCGTCAGAGCTCTCCACCCGCCACGGAGTCCTCAGTCGGGGGCGTCACTTGCTCAGCAAGCAAACGCCAGAGCTACTCCTCCGGTATAGAGCCAGTGCGTAGGAAGGCAGACGCGTCCGCACGCTGCCAGGAAGTACGGAGCTGTTCGCATCACGAGACGATGACGCAAACTCACCCCGAGTTCCGAGCCTCGCCGACGGCCCCCCCCCCACACCCCGACTCTCGCTTGGTAGCCCGCTTATGGGATACCGCAGCCGGTTGACCACAGGTAGCTAGTCCATGGCCTCCCGTGTGAGGGGAAATCCAGACCAAAGAGGCGTGTTGTGTGCAGCGCACAACTGTTCCCGGCGCACTGTCACACTCAACCCCCAGGACTCCTTCATCCCCCCGTACGGGTCCCCGCGCACGGCACAAACACGCGGGAGGTCATTTACTGTCCACCCTCCTATCATTTTGGATGATGAACTTGCAAGGACATGACCTCTCCATCCCTGCAATTAATCGCTTGGTGGTTTCAGTTGCGTCTATTACATAGGGTAATAGACCAAAAACGGGGTCGGCAACCTCGAGAAGGATAGTCCACCAAACTTGCCTTGGGGATCTCAGTGACCTGCACTCCTCCCAAGACCACGCCACCCTACCCATCAGAGGGATGTGGTAGAGTAGGTCTGCACCTGTGTTACCATGCGATGCGAACATGTCGTACTGGGAACCGTAAAAACACAGACCAGACCTTCCCCTACTTCTTTGGCATTATTGGTAATAGTTTTTGATTGCATGCAAATAATTAATTACAATTAAATAATCAAAGACTGGAAAAGGAGTCAATAAAGTTCAGTTTACATTTGAAAAATTAAATAAATAAATAGTAATTAATATTATATTTATTATTATTTTCTAGTATTAATTAGTATTGATTTAAATATTAAATTTTGATCACTTCTGATTATAATTCAGATGCACCTATAAAATTCGCACATGTATAATGAAAACAAAATGAAAACACGTGTTTTAAATGTAGAAACTCAAAGCATGTGGATGTGTGATGTGTGCGTGCCAACATGCGCCACTAACTTCATTCTGTTAATTTTGTGTCACGGTGTGCGCGCATTGTAAAATTTCACTCTCATCAATTTTTCATAACACGCCTAAAAGTATAACTTCAAAAACTATTGGTAACTTAAAGAAAAAAGTATTTTCTAAAGATAAATATCTCTTAATACAATCTGTATCAGATAAGCGTGACAGTGACAATTGTCCACTAACAAAGACTAAAGATGGACCGAAATAGCTGAGAGCCTCTTAAAACCCTACTCACTGTAACCATCGCTTGTAGAGTTTATGAAAAGCTTAGGAAGAAATAACATTGAATTCCTTCGCAAGTGTACTTAAGTAAACATAACATTACTGATTTATATAAGGTTCAACTGATACATTCAGGTTTATTGCGCTTCTTTAAAAAGTTATATTTAAAACATTCTAGGCTATCAGAGCTCTCATAACATAATATATAGGGGTAGCTGACCCGCCAGACGTTGTTCTGCCTTATGCAGTTTAAAGTACTAATATCGATTTTAAAAATGGAGGGTAGTAGTTTAAGGAAATAACCATAAAATATACAATAAATTTTTTGAAGTTATACTTCTTTAGGCGCGTTATGAAAAATTGATAAGAGTGAAATTTCACAATGCGCGCGCTCCGTGACACAAAATTAACAGAATGAAGTTGCCCACGGAAGATGCTACGGCATTGGACATACATAATTTAAAAACAACATTGGAATAATAATAGAATTTATGTTACACTTAATGTAAGAGAATAATAATAAATATATATTTATTTAATTTTTCAAATGTAAACTGAACTTTATTGACTATAATGACCCCTTTTCCAGTCTTTGATTATTTAATTGTAATTTATTATTTGCATGCAATAAAGAACTATTTATAATAATGCCAAAGAAGTATAACTTCTTACGCGCCTACTTAAGTACACCCTTTTTTTCATCTCATTCTTATCACTCATAGAGGGTATAAAATATTGTTTACCACTTATATGCAGATCAGATACAACATATTGGTCAAACCGTTTCAAAGGAGGTCACACACACTGTCACTAGAAATTTTTCTTTATAGATCTAATAATCTGTATTCAAATATTTTACAGAAGATACAAGTATTTAAAATGTTGTAACATGTCTTAGAGATGTGACAAAAGCTGGCCTACCTCGCCTAATAAGAAAATTATTATCAGCTAGCCGCAAGAGCAGTGTTTTCCAACTTCTAAAAAGTTCTTGTGTCATTCCCAGGTTTAGGAAGAAATTATTTAGATTATATACACATATTAAATAATAGTCTATAAACTACACAGCTGCTGCGAACCACCATATTGGCCTTGGCTGCTATGACGAGCGCCTTTCACTTTATCCCTACTCCGCGGCCGACCGTCACGCGACATGCAACAGACGAAAACGTTTGAGACGATGAAATAAAAGTTTCACTTTAATAAAATTTATACTACAAATAATTTTAATTAATTATCGAATAAACTCCCCTTAACAATCAAATCGCCGCCCTGTGGGGCGTGGGCCCCACGTTTGTAAGCACTGGTATTGAGTGTCAACCACTAGATGTATGCACTATACATATATATCTACCGTCGAAAACATATCGTAATCTCAAATAATTACTGCATTGCTTTTTAAATACACGTTGATGTCAGCTTGTTAATGTTTTTTGTTATTCCGTTTGTCCCTAAATAGAATACCAAATTACGCGATTAGCACGAACAAAGGTGAGTTGATTAAGAAATTATTTGGGACGGGGACAATATCTCGTGTAATACGGGACAGCCGGGGCCTTAATTTTAAGGGTCGACCTGAGTGAAATAGAGATGTGCTAATCATTGTGACGTATACGTCTGTACGTTTACGAACGATAAACGCCGCTGAACTTTAAAAAAAGTATGAAATAATTTTTAAATGTTTTTAAACTGATAATTCAGCGTTGAGGTATTTAGCTGTTAGGTATTTTACTTAAAAGGGTCCCCAAATCTAAAAATTGTTTTTTTTTTGTAAAAGGGGGGGGCAAACGAGCTTCCGGGAAAAAGGGCAGTCATCGCAGCTCATAGACACCCATTTTTAGTGGGTGCGTTGCCGACCTTTGAGGGAGTATACTCGATTATTAGTCACTACCGTCGTACATTTGGATTTTATTGTAAAATAAGTCAGAGTGCAAGTCCAGCGTAGGGGCCGATCACAGAGCCACTAAACTCAACGATCGAACGCTATACTGACAAGTTGACTTTGACACATTGACAATTTACAACCTGTATGAAGTCTATGATATTTCGTGGTTTTGCCATTCTAATAAAACAAATGACATCGTAATAAGAGATTTACATTATTTCTGACATATATAATGGAGGAAAGACAAGATGGCGGATTACTTTTTTAAACATATAATAGGTTTTTTAACTGTTTATTCAGCGTTGAGGGGCTTAAACCAAACTGGCGTAACTTCTAAATAAATTCACAGTACCAGAGACATCCCTACTCAGTAAAAGTTGGAACAAATTAGGGTTGACACCTATTTTTCCGAGTTTAGTAATTTTAAAGTACTTAGTGACGGTTGAATCCGAACAACTTTTTAAAACTTTTTTAATTAACACCGTTTTTGATCATTTCCGTTTTTGTTTACAAAAACTACGATCGAGTCTAAGGTAGGCCGGTTTTCTCACGAGGTTTTCCTTCACCGTTCGAGCGAAAGTTAAATGCGCACATAGAAAAAAAGTCCATTGGTGCAAAGCCAGGGAACGAACCTCCAATCTCAGGGATAAGAGCCGCACGCTGAAACCACTAGGCCAACACTGCTTTGTAAACTTAATAATGCAAATGAATAAACACACTTAATAAAACCAAATGTTAAAAAAAATATACTAAATTAGTGAAAAAAAACTCGCATTGGTCAAATGAAACATTTCTCGACATTTTTTTGTTGTCGTTACGCTGGCCTTTTAAGAATTGGTACGCTCTAAGCCGATTGCTTCGGAATACTTTAATAGGCAGCTGGTTCCACATAGCACAGCAAAAACTGCCTTAAGAAACGCTCAGTTGTGGAACGACGGACGTCGAAGTGATACGGATGGTATTTTGTATTCTGCCTTGACTTGTCCTCAGCCTAAAAGCTGTAACATTATATCTATGGGAAACGAAAATTGAGGAGCAGCTATTTCAGCTTCGTAGACAACCCTTAATTGAAGGTTCTATTGCTACACATGCATATTGCTAACCATTAGTAACACTTACGTCCAGTAAGTGTCAAATCTCTGGTTAAGTGTTAATTGAATTGCATGATAACTGCCATTGAATCAACACGTTTGTGCAATTTACAACAAAAACTAATTAACTTTTTCGCACGATTTTACATTTACTTTGGAAATAAATATAGCCTATGTTACTAAAGCATAATGTAGAAATAATTTTTTAAATCTTCTCTCAAGAAAAGAGCGTACCAATTTTTAAAAAGGCCGGCAACGCACTAGGGAGCCCTCTGGCATTAAGAGTGGCCATGGGCGGCGGTATAACTTACCATCACGTGAGCCTCCTGCCCGTTTGCCTCCTGTTCTATGAAAAAAAAACTTTCTTTATAATTTTTTCGCACGTTTTTTACTTTGGAAATAAAAAAAGCATGATATTATGGCATGACGTCGTATATTGGTGAAAGAATGTTTAAATTCGATCCGTTACGAATTTAATCCTTACAAACGAATACAAATATTTCTTTAGAATATTATAAAGAAATATATTATTATGATAGACGAATAATTTGTAATATTTTAGACATAGACATAGCATTTATTACAAACAAAAACACACACACATAAACACACAAAATAACAATAATCAAACAGAAAAAAAGAGAGAATATCACAAGCAATAAAAAATTAAATAAATAAAATTTTCAATAGTTTCAATAATTGCTAAAATAAAAACAGATTTTTCGAAAATTTAAGCAAACAGATTATTAAGAAAAACTCAGTGCTATTGCTCAGTATTAACTATAATACTTATGTACTTTTCTATCGTAGCAAAAACACAATATAATAGACGAAATAGTTAAAAGAGTACAATAACACTGATTTATTTCTTATGAATACGGCGGCATACGCGGTGCGTGAATGGAACGTTGGGGATCAAATAAATAGCCTAATAAATACTAACAAGAAAAATACACTATAAATTAATTAGACTGAACTAAGGCTTCGTATGAAGAATGAACAGCTTATAACTCGAAGCCCCGCAGTTACACTGATTATTATGTAACGGGGTTCAAGTGACACTCGCGATTTGCTTACACAGCTAACAAATGTATGGACTATAACATGCACTTATGACCGTGTCGGGTTGTAAGTAAATGTTGACAAGAGTTTATTGCCAGTTCTTTGTTCTTTTCTTGATTTGAGAACTGGCAGTAAATGTTATATTAGAAGCATTTAATATGTATTTCTTTTTAGACGTTCATAAGTGTACATTGTGTTACCTACATGAATAAATGATTTTTGACTTTTACTTTGTTTCGTGTATTAGGCGGTGATAAAAATGGTTCTTCTACTAAATTTATTCGCTGTCACTAAGACAGTAGGGAGAGGGATTTCCACGTGTCAAATCCAATAATTCACCATCTTACCATACCATAACTTACCGTAACTTTGCTTTAAAGGAAAGCACTTGATTTTGGGTTTACATTTGTAAGGTTTAAGTGACTTAAAAATAGATATGATAGATTAATGATACTAATCCAATGGCGCTACAACCTTAGATTTTCCGTTTCTTTAACAATTTTTATTTCATAGACAAATAGTTGAGTCTGACACAAATCGTCGATTTGAATATGAGACCTGCCGGTTTCCTTCCGTATGAGCGTATAGACATGACCATCGGTGCACAGCCGATCGAACCTAGGACCTCAGGGATAGCCTGAAGCCATACACGACTTACGTTATTAGAAAGGTTATTATATAATAACTAGCTGACCGGGCAAACGTCGTTTTGCCATGTATATCATTTATAATAAAAAAATAGGGGTTGATCGTAGGGGGGTGAAAGTTAGGGGTTGTATGTATTTTTTAATGTTGTATCATAAAAAAATAGAAATTAAAAATTTTGTCTAAAAAATAAAAAATTAGGGGTGGACTACCCCTAACATTTAGGGGAATGAAAAATTGATGTTGGCCGATTCTCATAGATACCGGATAAGCACAAAAAATTTCATCAAAATCGGTCAAGCCGTTTCGGAGGAGTATGGCAACGAAAACTGTGACACGAGAATTTTATATATAAGATTTATATATTTAATTATGTACAAGTCCTATAAGGATTAGTTATATTTAGGACAATATTGGAACAGTTAGTTACTTTTATGAATTAAATGAATAAATCAATTATTATTAGGTTTTTGGAAATGAAATATGTTTCACATAAGAGAACCCGTGATAAATGTAGAAATAACAAATCGTTATCTCATTTGTTTTTTTTAAATATAAATAAATTGATCATATTCTGCCACATAACTTATGCGATCAAAAAAATTTCCTTATACGATCAAGGCTCTTTAAAATCTCAATGAAATCGAAAAGGATTTTTCATAAGCACGCACTATAAGTTTTTAATAACCAGAACATATTATTTTTTTACAAGTAAACAAAAATATATAATAAATAATCAAGCTTTGTTATTGAGGCGTGTCGAATTGCGTGGGATATCTTTCGTCCACTCTACGTGGGCAGACTTTTAGCCCGCTTCTAAACATAGTACGAGAAAAAATAAAATGTTTACGAGTGCTATTTTTATTATCATAACTTCACTTTGTGCTTTTCAGCAATCGAACTTGAACTTTCAGAAATTTGAACATCTTCGCACAAAATATATATACATATAACTGCCTTCGCGACTTTTCGCCTTAATATAGTATTGTTTTCAATTTAGCGGACATATGGACCATTTTGCTATGCCACCTATCTATATAGGTGGCATAGCAAAATGGAAATAGGGACTATTCGCTTGTCCGGAATAAAATCTGGTTTTTAAGCGTTTTCGTGTTATCTTTCTCCGTTAAAACCTTCAAGAAATAAATAAAAAATACTCGAATTCGTTCAGCCGACTTCAAGTTTTGCGCTTAAAAATATATTTTTCTATTCGGTTAATTTACATAAATGAATGTAATAAATTCGCATCCATAAACTCATATACTGATTGATTAATTTTTACCCTCAAATCTCTAAATTAATTAAAATTGCTAGGGTATCTTTTAAAGGTATTTCTTGGACAACCTGTGATGGGCTCCATAAATCTATGATATATGTTATATGTGTATGGTATGAAATTGGTTTTCTCCTGTTCGTTTAATATATTTCTATGTTTTATGTTAACCCCTTAGGTTATATTGTAATTTGGTTATATATAATGTTTAACCAAAAAAAATTCTACTACAAAGCTACCGAAATCACATGTTCCGACATATATATATTTGTGACCCAATCTGGAGTCTGGTGCAACCACTAAAGCAATGAAAAATTTGCTTAATGCGAACGGTGTCACTATTCCGCTTGAATATGATAACGTCTAAAACCAGCGTAAATAAAAGACTTTCATATGCTCTAACAGTGAAATGAAGTTACAAACTAAAGATTAGCCTCATTTTAAATGTAGTGGAATCCCTACAATTTCAAAAGCGTATTCACTATTCAACATCTGACCCTTTTATCGCGTCATTCAGCCAAATTGCTAGACTTAAATAGCAATTCACATCTCATTTTCTTGCTTTTTATGATAAAATGTGTATCTGTCTGGTATAAGGCTTTTAAATTAATTTATTTCGGTTTATTGGGGCAGATTTAAAAGTTCAAGTTCAGAGCTTGAGTAATTTTGCGACGCAAAACTGGAAATGCAATTAATTGAATCGCAGGCGCCGCGTCGTAATTTCCGTAAATGTTTGTTTTTAAGCTTTCACATATGAAGCCTCGTGATGTTTTTATTGAGAATTTGTTTGTTGATTTTTTAACCAATTACATTGTACCATAGGAAAAGTATACACACACCATTTTGGATATCATATATCTCTTTATTATTAATAACATAACCTACACAGAAATTCTGTCTTCCGAAATTGGTGCCCCGATGTTTTCCTACGCCGGACGAGCCATGTTAATTTGGTATAGAAAAACACCCAAATGCATGGCATCAAACGCAGGGTTAAAGTCAGTCAAGTTGTTTGTAATTTACCTGTTATTTTTTTTTTCTGCGGTTATTTGCAATCAGCCCCAAGGCTATGAGCGATTTTTTTCTGTGGTACTGTCATGTGGAGTGACTTCCCATTGGGAGCATCTACTCATCTTCTGTCTAGAGCTACTGCCGGTCTTCTAGCTCTAGAATATGGTGACGTTTTAGTCGACTCACATACTGTCTAATGGTGAGTTGGCGAACGACGTGTAAATCTTTTAAATAAAAATGAAACCCGTTTTCCGTTGTCACAACATAACATGAAAACGGCTTGACCGATTTGTCTGATTTTTTTTTTATAATATTCCGTGAAGTACGAGGATGGTTCTTACGGAGAGAAAAATAAAAAATATTGAGAGAAAAAGTCTTAAAACAACACTTCTATATTCCCATACAAAATATTCGTAATAATACTTAAAAGTAAATTTGAACTTTAATACCATATCATAAAGTTCAAATGTTAGTGGAGGGGTTCCGGGAAGGTAAATTTTTATTTTTTGACATAATGTATTTGTTGTCTTATCAACTTTATTTTTTTTATCTTACAAGCTAGACCGGTGTCCCGAATAGCAGAATAAGTATTTAAAAAATATAAAGAATCGACTGTTAGGCGGTACGATGTTCGCCAGGCCAGCTAGTAGAATTATATATTATACAACTTGTATACAATTGTCCATCGCGAATAAAGTAAAAATATACAACAAAATAGAACCAGGATAAGGAAACAATTTCCACTTCGTTACACTTACGATGGACCCTTTTAAAGCTACTCGAGTTTTTCTATTCCGCTTAAAGCTCGTAATCACTTAAAGCGGTACTAATAAAGTAATGGATTATCGTTGGTAATATTTTCAGCAACGTCTCAGTTTTTGCTTAGTGTTGCGACTTGAACCCCGTGGCGTGGCGTGGTAGGGGCCAGTAAGTCTGACGTGTTAATGGATTCCCTGCCACTGGGAGTACCTACAGTCCCCGTATCAAGGCCGATATACGTGGAGCTGCGTGAGCTATTAACTTGATAAAAAGTGGTGACACTCAAAGTTCAGCATCCGAATAGAATAGTTGTTTTCTTATGGAAAAGGAAACCTTCTGCTTATATATATATTAATTATTGTGACTCTGATAACCTTTTGATTGTATTTTAAATTTTTGTCTATACATACTTTTATTGGTTATTATTGTTATTTTTCCTTTAGACTTTACTTTATTTTAGTTATAGTGACGGGTTATTTTAAGTTTTTCTTTTTTTTGTTAATATTTTTTTCAATTCTTGTACTCTACCCTCTGTAGGTGTTGCTTTTTCATTGTTCCGCATTAGGGTTGCCAGGAAGAAATCGCTTGTTAGCGATAAGGCCGCCCGTTGCCTTATAACTTTTGTAACATATTTTTTGTATTTTTGTTATGTGTATGTTTGTGTATAAGGTAATAAAGCATGAATAAATAAAAAATAAATAAATAAACCTTTGGGAGGAAACTACTTTGTCTAATATACCTAGTCGGCATAAGGTTCGTAGAGCGAGAGCTAAATGTAAAACCGAAAATAAAACCCAAAAATTCATACATAAAATCTCATTATATACCAGTGTGGCATGGTTTAGATAGCCTAAACCTTCAGACCTAAAAGTTGCAATATCGTTAAGCCAAAATTCATTAAAACTACTGTATTAAACTCCATTTCGCATTAATATTATTAGTTTAAACTGGAAATTCGCCTGCATAAGACAAATGTACCACACATCGTTTTTGGGTAAGTTATAATAATATCTAATCCCTTATAATCTCGTCTAGTCAAGTCTAGATTCTGAAAGAGTAAACGCGTTCATATTTTAATGATATCGCCACACATCACGAGCTTAGTTCCGACGATTAAAGAATCAAATTGTTATCTGTAGGTACTCCGATTTCATAATTACCCTAATTATTAAAAACTAGTAGACTCGGCCAAGCGTTGCTGTGGCTAATATTTTTGTTATATTACGTAGTAGTAAACTATTCAAGAGAAACGGCAGGAGAACACCAGTCGCAGCTTATGTGAAACGTTGGTACTCGTATTTATTTTGATAAGGATTAATACCTAGGTACGAATAAAGAGCCTTTTCTAGGTGTGGTATTTTAATAAAAAAAATTAATAAAAGGACGCTTATTGTGACGTAACTATAAAAGATAGAGACATGCTGTTACGACATTTTTTATAGATAGTAATGTGTCCCGAAAAAATGTAATGCATCATTTTGTTCTATCATTAATAGTTTTCGCTGCGCACGCGATTGAAGGAAGTATTTTGTTTATTTTTTTACACCTTGGGTTAGATTATTCAAGGTTTAGTAAGCATTCCTAATCCCTAATTTTAGAAATCGGTCCAGTAGTTTCGGAGCCTCTTCATTTCAAACAAACAAAAAATCAAATCTTTCCTCTTTATAGTATAGAAGTATAGATGAGAGCCATAGATAAATTATATGATTTAAATTAAGCACTGCTAAGTCTCCTTAAGATTTTTTAACCTCTCTCTCCTCGGTCAGTAGCGTCTGAGCATGTTTAACAAAGAAACATCTGGAACGCACTATCTGTTTTCACTGGTCTCTGTCCAGCGCCTCTCTTTTAACAGAGTACAATTTGAGAGGTCTTTCACTTGATTCTGGTTGGCGAACGGCTCCGCGATCTTTAGTCTTCTGTGCTAACAGCCACGATTAGTTTCTCCAAGTTCTCTCTCGCATTGTATGGCTGAAACATGAGAATCGTGGTCGGCATATGGTTGATAGGCGAGTCTATAGTACTCGGAGTTGGCACAAGATCGATCGGTATTGGTGCGCTTCGCAGTCCACGGTATTCTTAACATTTGCCACCAGTAACTTTTTTATAACTCTTCTCTACGCTATAAATCTTTAGTAAGTAATCATGATTAACATTTAATCATATTAGGCTGAGTTAACATAGTTAAGTATATTTTAAGACTACCAACTGTATAATAAATAATTTGAATTAAAAAGTTGTCTGAAATCCATGGAAAGTAATTAATTAAGATTCTCTTAATTCCAGGCACAGCGCATTACGGCGAAGACAGTGTCGGCTCATTCCCGTACTTCGAATACAATGTGCCGCGGAATGTGACCACGGTGGTGGGACAGACCGCCTTCCTACATTGTCGAGTTGAACAACTTGGAGATAAAGCTGTAAGTAATTTCAGTACAAATAATTATAGGTTTTGGCACTTGCACTCAAACTTCGATGGTATGTGTGTGTTTATTTCAGCAAAACTCACCAGCTCTTAGAGTGAGGTGTAAAAAATCCAACTTTATGGCATTGCGGCCAGAACCAAACGCCAACAGGGTTTTGTACCTGAATTATTTCTTTTTCACTTAGAATATTTTATCTTAATTGGGACATTTTTGTTACCAGAATATCCTCAAATGTTTGAGGTAAAATCGATCTCGTATGCCTGATTCACGTCATTAACAGGTGTAAGCTTGACGGTTTCCTCACGATATTGTTTTGCCGTTTGAGCCAGTATACAAAAACCATTGGTGTTTCGGACGACCTCAGGGGTTGAGACTCATACAAGCACTGTTTTTAATCCGTGCTTTTATAATAAAAAAAATAAATAAATAAATCAGTGGCGCTACACCCTTTTTAGGTCTAGGCCTCAGATTTATGTGTCCGTTTCGTGATCATTTGTCAATCTAATAAGCAAGTAAGTGATCAGCCTCCTGTGCCTGACACACGCTGTAGACTTTTTGGGTCGAAGGCAAGCCGGTTTCCTCACGATGATTTCCCCGTTCGAGCAAATGTTAAATGCGCACATAGATAGTCCTCCATTGGTGCACAGCCGGGGATCGAACCTACAATCTCGGGGATGAGAGTCGCACGCTGAAGCCACTTGGCCAACACTGGTCGCCTATTTTTATAATAATCCAAGATATCTTAAGATTACCTATAATAATGTGACTATTGAGCACTATACGTAATTCTGTAGACGTACCTTTTACCTTGCCAATCGTAAATAAAGCAATAATTACGTTTTAACCAAAGTGCTTTTGTCTTTTTTCATCACAGTGTAAACACAATTTGATAGGAAGAGACAAAACAGTACTTGACTTAAAAAGTGTTTAAACCCTACTCAGTTTTTAGTAAAGCCGTAAAGAATTGTCTTTTATCACATTAAATAAAATAGACATGTCTACGCAGACAGTAATTCATAATTTCACGTAACAACTATCCTGAGTTAAGCCTAAGAGATCCTTATGACAATGGAGAAACAAATTGTAAGGCTTTATACGTAATTGTTTCGAAGTTCCATTTTCCGGCGTGATGATCCTTTTGTCTCGGTGTATATTATGTTCAAACGTGTGATATGTATTAGGCTAAAAATATATTATTCGGTTAAATAAAATATTGCATAGTGCGGGTCTTCCGTTTAAAAAAATAGTCTCCCTACCTTCAAAGGTCGGCAACGCACCCACTAAAATTGGTGTCCATGGGCTACGATGTCTACCCTTTTTTGGCGACCCGTAGGCTCGTTTGCCCCCAATGGTATAAAAGAATAATTATAAATTTATATACATATAATATTACATAACTTAAACATTTTCGTTAAAAGCTATTTATTTATAATAAAGATTATATGCTCGTTCCAAATCGTTTAACTTAACCAAAAGATAATCGAGTTTTCGTTAACATTTATGGTTTGCAAAACTTACGATGGCGGTTAAAATTGTCTCATGTTACACGACTTACCACAATTTCCGAAAAAACATTTTTTATTTATGTAAATATATACGTCGACGATCGGGTGGTGAAGGAAATCTTCCTGAGCCGGCCTTTTGGTCGGCCTGGGTAACGCGGGATCGACAAAGTGCGGGAGGACCTACTTCAGCTGAAAGCCAGAAATTGCTGGAAGGTGGCACAAGGACTGTTGGAAGTTACTCGATTCAGAGGCCAAGACACTTTTTGGGTTGCAGAGTCATCGGAGTAGTAGTAATAATAAAAAAAATATTAAATATAGGGAGAAATTCTCTTTCATTTTGGTTTCTTTAATTCAATTTCAAATTTAATTCGAATTTTTACTCGATTGAAACTTTAAGTAGTAATTAAAACAGACACGTACAGTCACAGACGAGGCAAAGAGAGCCGGAAAGGTGAAGAGGCTCAAGACCGAACGATATGGAGACTCACTGTGGGCGCCCTCTGCCCCATCTAGGGGTTATAGAACATTAATTCAAGAGTAGGAATTATCATTAAAATAAACTCAGAATACACATTTTAATTATTTGATTATAACTCAAGTAATCACCATCCACTTAGGGACACGAAAAAATACACATTCTTAAATAAATTGTAGAGAAATGCACTGAAAATCCGTTGCACTAAGTAGTGTACAATTTTCGTTTAATTAACCCTAATTAAAACGAAACTAGCTGGGACCCGGAAGCGAATAATTGCAAATTCTACTGCTACATACTATTATACACTATATATTTTGATTAAGACTACAAACTGTTAATTTCAGCTGTGGCGAATAAGCATAGGAATTCAAAGATCTAATTGCAGGTGGGGTTCATACTTTGATTCTTTACTTTTTAATGCCATGAGGGTCCCCTTATCCAGTCGTCATTCCTTGTGTTCACCGTATAGGAATGAAACTTCAACCCTGAACCCAATTGAGATGCTATTAGCCCTTTTTTGTATATAGTGCGATTATTAGATTCTATCTTAAAAACCGTATAAATCTAGTATAAAATCTACCTATCTACTTGGGCCTAGTTTTCGTACCTGTCCTAACTGGGATTTGTATTAAGAAGTAAATTTTCTATATTATAAAAGATAAATTTATTAAGTAAATACTAAATAAGAATCAGTGATTTTTATTTAAACTATATAAAAATAAATAAATAAAAAATTAATTAGTGGCGCTACAACCTATTTAGGTCTGGGCCTCAGACTTCTGTATCTGTTTTATGATTTGTCAATCTAATAAGCAAGTAGATGATCATCCTCCTGTGCCTGACACACGCCGTCGACTTTTTTTCGGTATAAAGTAAGCTGGTTGGCGCCCGGTGTTTTCCTTCACCGTCGTTCCAATGTTAAATGCGCACATAAAAAGACAGTACATAAAGTACACCAATGGGATTGAACCTACGACATCAGGGATGAGAGTCGCACGCTGAAGCCACTATGCCAACACTGCTCTTGTTTTTAAACCATATACCTGTTATATATTTACGTCATATTCTTATATAGTTGCGAGATATTATTTTGTTCCTAATTACATGTGACGTCATCTATCTGCAAATATTAACTATATGAAACATGAACTGTATTTTGGTTACCAGCTATATAGCACGTTTATCCGCAAAATTTTCTCGAGAAATTTTCCGACTTCAACAAATATTATGTTACGTTAGAATTTCCTTTGTTCCATATAAGTTTGGCTTTAAACTTTAACGGGCTGTGAAAGCTCCAACTATGTGAAATGGTTAAAACCTAAGTGTACTCTGCGGTCATTGATAGTTATAATCCTTTCCTTGCCAATAAGCTTATCTCTAGATAAAAGGTATCTTCAAACGCGGCAAAAACTCAGATGGAGTCGAAGGCAATATTATCCAAGTTTCGATATGATAACGTTTTCTAATCCTGATACCATTTTGATTCTTCAGTTCTTCTTTTATTATCAAGGAATAATTATTACCCACAACCAAAACGTAAACTTATATATTAAGGCCAAGCAAAAAGCTTCATGCTTGCACAGCCATAATCCTGCTGCAAATATCACCTGGAAACGTTTAACAGTAAAATCCTGGTTTATAAATAAATGCCTGGTTTCCAGTTCAGTAAAGCTAGTGTTCGTCGTAGTTAAGCGTATTGTACCACATCAACCTATATACAATACGACCGATTACAATTATTACCTATACTTAACATCCGTAGCTCAAGCCGTATAAACAAGTGGCGTAGCACCGTAGCACCGTAGCACCGTAGCACCGTAGCACCGTAGCACCGTAGAGCAACGGTTCTTCGGTGTATGTAACGTTGTACAATGTACATAGCCCTGAAAAGCGGAAATACAGACTACATTTAGATTTACAGTTATTGTAAAACTATTATATTTCCGACAGCCAATTGTATCTTATTTCGGCCATACAATGCGCAGAGGCGATGAGAACTTGGATAAACTGATCGTGTTTGAACTCAGAAGGCCAAATATCAAGTGGCCGTTCACCAACCAGATGGACCGATAAAGTGAAAGACTCATCGTCCTCAAAACTGTACTCTGTCATAAGAGGTGCTGGACGGAAACCGGTGGAAACAGAATATAGTCCGCTCCAGATGCTTCGTTGCTGACCAGACACGAACTGCCGATTAAAGAAAGAGATATTTCATGTTGTCAATAGATTGTGTCAGAGTACGTTTTATATTTTTGTTTTCCATCAAAACTATGTGTTCTGTATATAAAACATTGTAATGTTTAGTAGCAGAGATGGTTCTTTACTAACCTAACCTAACCTAACAGTTTCAAGGCTTTCCTTATCAGACGTGATGGGACTTAATTTGTTTACTTATACATAAGTAACATTAAAAATTGTGATACAATATTGACAAAGTATCTCATAGTATTTGATATATTTAACATTTACATCCCAGTTTAGGCATAAGTTACACTCAAAGCCTCTTATATATATTTTGCTAACAAAACATTCAAAATACGAGGAAATTATCAGAATATCCGGACAAAAAACAAATGCATTCCCGGCGGTTGAGATTTCCGGTTCCGGAAGTTTTTGTGGCTTTGAGGCGAATTCCTTGCAAGAAACTTGGAATGTTATACGAAAGTTGTAATAGTATTTGAGTGCTGGTGATGTTTTTATTGATAACCTGTCATATTTAGTTGTTTTCATAATATCGGAATTATGAGATTCTTTTATTCAACAATTAGGTTGCAAAAAAAGACCAGAGACAAAAGTGAAAACAGTGCGCGATTGAAAGTTATTTATATCTTAAGTAATGTTTTTTTCAACGCTTCTGTATCCTTGAAGTAGACCGCTGAAAAGGCGCCCGTTAACAACACAATTTTTATTTCACTATTAAATTTTATTATGTGTAATAAATACTAATATTTAATGTTGCTAAATTGTTTTATAAATGCCCAAGTTATAGTAATGCTTTTTGACTAAGCTACGACCAAGGTCGTTGAAAATACGTTAATTATCATAATAATAAATTATTCACCCATATACTCTAACAATGTATGGGTAAGGTAATTTAATAAAGGGTATGTTGGGCTATAGCGTGCCAATCTATACACCGATGTTCATTTGTTAGTGTTCAAATTCTGGCTGTGTAATATATTTTGTGCGCAATTCAATTTTGAAACAGGCAATTTTTAAATAATAGGGGGGCAAACGACGCTACGGGACGCCCAAAAAGGCCAGTTATCGCAGCCTATGATACCCATTTTTAGTGGATGCGTTGCCCGCATTTGAGAGAGGAGTACACTATAACTTTGAATACTTTTTGGATTAGAAAAGTTATCCGCACTTGCAATTATATCCCTTCGTTGACCTGTAGTAAGAACAATTTTGACTGTAATGTATTCACAGGTCTCCTGGATAAGAAAACGGGATCTGCATATTTTAACAGCTGGAATACTCACATACACTTCCGATCAGAGATTTCAGGTATTTGAATTTCCTATTATTAAATAAACCGCTGAATTTTAGTATCATTTACTTTTTTTTAACTAACCTTACCTAATCTTATAGATCATTCTTTTCTGATATTAGCTCTTTTTATCCAAGTTGCGCCTCCTATTCTCTTTATATCGTCTGCCCATCTCGTTATTTGTCTTCCTCTTTTCCTTTTTCCATCACGTTTAAATATGCTTTATTTGTCAATTACAAACACACACATTGTCTTACACTCTTGTACTTAAATATTGTTTAATACTTAATTAAATTATTTATTATAAATATACGTAGGTATATAATTATATATATGTAGTAGAAACTAATTTCTAATATTTATACATATGCATATAAATATCCTCCTAAACGGCCTCATGAAATTATGATTTTTTTCGGGATTAGGGAATGGTCTAGATTTAAAATCATTTGACTTTTTATTTTAGACTTGTCTCGAGTCAACATGTGTCTGCTAGTTTAAATATATTTAGTTTCCTTTTCGACAATTTCCTTTAACAATCAACAAAGATAAATTATGAGCTAAATTGAATACTCCTGCAGGTAATCAGACCGGACAAATCGGAGAATTGGACTTTACAAATAAAGTTTCCGCAAGAGAGGGACGACGGTATCTACGAGTGCCAAGTCAATACTGAACCCAAGATGTCGCTGGCATTTCAATTGAATGTTGTTGGTGAGTTTTTGATCTATTAATGTTTATTCAGTATATAATCTCATATATAAAATTCTGTATATATATACAAGCTGGCCTAGTGAACATCGTACCGCCTAACAGTCGATTCTTTATTTTTTTTTAAATACTTAATCTGCTATTCGGGACACCGGTCTAGCTAGTAAGATAAAAAAGAAAGTTTATAAAGCAACAAATACATTGTGTCAAAAAATTAAAATTTACCTTCCCGGAACCCCTCCACTAACATTTGAACTTTATGATATGGTATTAAAGTTCAAATTGACTTTTAAGTAGTATTACGTATATTTTGTATGGCGATAAAGAAAAGTGTTTTTTAGACTTTTTCACTGAATTTTTTTTAATTTTTCTCTCCGTAAGAACCATCCTCGTACTTCAAGGAATATTATTAAAAAAAATCAGACAAATCGGTCAAGCCGTTTTCATGTTATGTCGTGACAACGGAAAATGGGTTTCATTTTTATATATATAGATATATATATAAAATTCCGAAACTGCTCGACCGATTCTTACGAATTTGGTTTCAAACCCTTAAATGTTTAGGGTGGTCCACGCCTAAATTTTTATTTTTTTATAGTACAGCATACAAAAACACATACAACCCATTTTCACCACTTAACGATTAACCCCTATTTTTTATTTGTTAATTAAAATCTTATGACTCGAACTCTGAGGTTTATATAGAGAAAAATTGACATAAAAGCCTAACAAGTTTTAATTCCAGAAAACCGAACAGTCTGGGGTAGCATAGCAAAATGTTCCATGTTGGTATGTCCTAAACAGGTAGGCTAAGTTAAATCTCATTAAGGAGAAGCGAAGTTCGCGGGGGCAGCTAGTATTGCTATATATTAACTAGCCGCGTCCTGGTTTAGCTCGGTTGGGCTTTTATCACCAATCTGATAACGATGTGCTTTCATTATTGTCCTAAAAATATAAGGAGTGCCTAGTGGCTGCGACACCGGCTTGCCTTAACCCAAAACGTTGACATGTCAGGCACAAAAGGTTGATCACCTACTTCCCTATTAGAAATTATCACTGAACAGATACCGAAATCTGAGGCCCAGTCCTAAAAGGTTGTAGCGCCTTCTGTAGTAATTTAGTAAAGATTATATAAACTATATTTTTGTATGTACATAACGAAGTAACTTAATAACTGCTGGACTGATTTAAAAAAATATAAATTTGAATTTAGGACGCTACATTATCCCTGAGTTTACATTTATTACCAAAAAATGCCCAGCCGTCCGAAGCTGGTTTTATTAAATTAATACAATCATAGAATGGAAAGTATGGAGCTTCCCAAAAATTTCGTCGCATAACCAAATGTCTTAAGTCACTGTCGCCTCTTAAACAATTTGCGCACTTAACTAACAAACACCAGAGACAAGCATTATAACACGTTTCGTCGCTTTTCTTTTTCAAAGTGGAGCAGTAATTAATTTTATAAAATTGTATTATGTTTGAAACAATGAAACTGGTTCATAGCTACCTCATTCGTTAGGAAAGTTTCTTGCAAGTTCAGACATCGCTTGGCACTGCACTTTTCGCTTTTTGTCAATTCATTTAACATATAATAAATTAGTAGAAGCCGCGTTTAATTAATTTAGTATCTTTATTGGCCTGGCTTGAGCAGTGTTGGCCAAGCGGCTTCAGCGTGCGACTCTTATCCCTGAGGTCGTAGGATCGATCCCCGGCTGTGCACTGGATTTTCTATATTTGCATTTAACATTCGCTCGAACGGCAAAGGAAAACATCGTAAGGAAACCAACATGTCTTAGATCCAAAAAGTCGACGGCGTGTGTCAGGCACTGGAGGCTGATCACTACTTGCTTATTAAATTTAAAAATGATCATGAAACAGATTCAGAAATCTAAGGCCAAGGCCGAAAGAGGTTGTAGCGCCACTGATTTATTGGAACGAAGTTCCTTATCGCGCGTTGTGAAAGGGGGCTAGACGGAATAAATTCTTACGAAAAGTTGTCACGACACTTTTGCTATTTGCTATTGTAATCCACCGGTTCTCGTCCGATCACCGAAGTTAAGCAACGTCGGGCGAGGTCAGTACTTGGATGGGTGACCGCCTGGAAACACCTCGTGATGTTGGCTTTTTTTTCGTCGTAAGATTGGTGTCGAGAAAATCTATCATACTGTTATGATACCAATTAACATATAAATTAATCGAAAGGAATTTCGTTCCATCCGGGTGTCCCTTGACACCTCTAAAGTTTTTTTTTTAAATAAAAATTAAACGCAAATAACAACCAAAACATGTTTAAAGCAAAGCACTTATGTAAGCTATTTATACAATATCATTTACGCAGAAGCCGACATTTTGGCATTTTGCACAGATTAAATTGTCCAATGACATTGTTGGAGCTATAAAAGGTGGTGCGGATTAATCTGAAATTTGTACCACGTTTTATCCAAGATTTTTTATTTTTCCAGAGATTTTTCGTCCAAGATTTTTATCTTTTATATCTAAATAAGCCTCGTTTCACGCCGAATGAATGAGTTCCAGCTTTTGTTTGATATTAATTATAGCGTTTTGTTTTCGGTTTTGATTTTAAAGTTCTATTATGCGATGTTTTAACTTAAAAAATTAAACAATTTCTTTTATCAACATTACTATAAATACGACTATGTATTTGCGTGTTGTTTCCACGAAAATGGAAGTGTGTACTCTTATTTTACCATGCCTCCTGCTGATAAAGGAAAAATCGTTGTTTTTAATTTATTTTATTATTATTAAATTACTATTAATTACTTAAGATGTCATGTGGAACATGGTGTAATGGTTGCAGCTTCTTACAAACGTTGTGTAAAACAAAAAACTTGGCGATTAAAAAGAGTTGGCCTCAAATTTCTGAATCTGTTTCATGATCATTTTTAAATCTATTAGGCAATAGGTGATCAGCCTCCAGTCCTGACACACGCCGTCAACTTTTTGGGTCTAAGGCAAGCCGGTTTCCTCACAATGTTTTCCTTCACCGTTCGAGCAAATGTTAAATGCGCACATAGAAAGAAAGTCCTTTGGTGCACAGCCGGGGATCGAACCTACGACTTCAGGCATGAGAGTCGCACGCTGAAGCCACTAGGCCAACACTGCTCTTCTTAAAAAGAGCGGCGGAGAGTTTATTGCTAGCTCTTCTCTTCCCTCGTACGCCCTTGATTAGAGAACTGGCAGTAAATGTAAAATTATAAGCATTTAATGTATATTTCTTTTTTGACGTTCATAAGTGTTCATTGTGTTACCTGTATGAATAAATGATTTGTGACTTTGACTTGACTTTGACTAACAAACAAATAAATGAAGCCTAAAATAGCTTTCAATATTTCTTTAGAGAGATTCTCTTTTAAGTTTTCCTTGAACATTTGAAGCGTACTATTGTTAGGCGCTTGTCGTAATTTTATAAGAACTAACTTGACTTTTTCCCAAACAATTTTTGGTACCTCTCCATTACGTCACTCTCGGGAAGCGTGAGTAGTGCACTCTTGTCTACATACATATATGTTCACTCCCTTACGTTACGATGCCATGATGTTTTTCTTCCACCAACACGCTATAGGGTAAATATCTACGATTATTAGACGTAACAAATCCTTAACTAAGAATTTTTTCGTCAGCACTAGGACTGTCTCTTCATTTGCTAATGTTTTTTGCACATATTGTGGTCGCTTTAATTTTTAAAGCGCTGTAATCATGTTGATACTATTATTATAATGATAAAGCTTTAAAAAAATTGTATTATTTTAATAAATTGTTTTTTTATATTAACAGATTATTTTAAGGTTGCACTTTAATTTTAGAATTGACCACTTATAGGAACAATATGGGCTGGATTTAAAATTCCATAAAATAGCCTTTATAAAAATATGAAATCTATGATCGGGCGACTCAAGGCCGAATAGTCATTAATTTGGTTGACTTCAATTAGACGAGAGAAAATGTATTTTTATATATTTGTTTTCTCTTTATAAAATTCAGAATATTCAGATGTCTGCAAAATTCGAACTTCACCTTGGCCAAAGTATTCGGCCATCAAAGACATACTTAGTCGAATTAATTAGCGACCTTGGTCATAAATTAAGTTGACGTCACTGTGACGCCATTAATTCAATTTTATGTAAGATTTTGAGCAACCATAATATATAATGAGTAATATCTTAAGTCACTGAATGGGCTCGTTGATTATATTTCTACATCCAATTTTATATCTTTATAAGCCAAGTTTGTGGTCAGCATGCAGTGGCATCCATTCCTTTTAATATAAAAATAATAATACATTCTACTTAAAAAATCTAATTATAAATATAAAAATAAATATGTATCCACTAGTATTTTTATTAACTTTTTATCAGAGAGTGTAGTGTACGCTCCGACACTCTTACATCATTCATTTAAAACAAATGAATATAAATAATGACCTATGTATCTTGACTCTACTTAATCGTTGCCAACGTCACAGAATAGTTAAAAAAGTTGTTTTAATATAATGATAAATAATTTCTCTTCATATATAGCGTCTAATCTTTTTCTACGTTTTTTGAAAACGTTTTTACGCCACCACAACTGACTTGTAGCGCTGTATTCGATTTTTAAATTGGCGTTGTCCGTCATTATAATCAAGATGGCGGCCTTACCACGGTGTGTTTAGAACTTTTTGAAATTCGAATTCTTACTGAACCACAAGTTCAAATCAATGATTTTTCACAAATAAAAGTTTTCCACGTCTCGTGTGTTTTGTAGTAATGTTTTTATTATACTCTACATTAAATAATGTTTTTATAATATTAATATACAAACATGTTGTCAACAGAAGCCAAGGCACATGTTCTGGGTCCAGCTGATTTGTACGTAAAGACTGGCAGCTCGCTGGCCCTCACTTGCATACTGAGTCAAGGACCTCACGATCTCGGTACTATCTTCTGGTATAAGGGTATGTATATATTATTTCACTCCTAACTTCACTAAACACTTATCAACTATAAAGATACTCTGAGAGCATCTAAACTAAGACTTCGTAACGATTTTTCTGAAAAATTGAAAATATTCTTTCTCCAAATAAAACAGAGTAGATAACTCAGAAATGAGAATTGTTTTTATTTTGTATTTTTTGGGTGTTTAGTGATTTTACCATTATTTTACTAAACTTTTTCTTAAAATTCCGGCAACGCACCCGCGAGCCCTCTGGTATTGAGAGTGTCCATGGGCGGTAGTATCACTTAACATCGGGTGAGCCTCCTGCCCGTTTGCCACCTGTTCTAAAAAAATGTTTGAAGCCGAGAAAGGTTAGGTTAGGTTAGTTAGTTTAGTTAGCTAGTTATTAGAATAGATAATAACATATTTACATTACAAATATGCTTGCTTTAAGTAATCTAAAGGTTAAAGGGCACTCGAAGTTTCGTACTTAATCCATAATCGAATTACGTATTAGTATAGGTCGTTCAAACTTTATAAATTACCATAAATTTGTGAGTCGCTTTCAACCGATACCCTTTTGCTCCTAAGGTTAAACGCACACGCTGGCCCTATTTTTCTTAAGACACGTGCGCATAATTTTTTTTACAACTTTGAGGCATAGTTTGCGCACCAATTTGGAATGCGCGACCCAATAAAATTCCTTTAAATAGGCTATCAATTCATAATGTTTTGCGAGTGCCTGGCGCATGATTATATCTGAGCTTAACATCAGAGCTCATCATTCGCTCGAACGGTGAAGAAAACATCGTGGGGAAACCGGCTTGCCTTAGACCCAAAAAGTCGACGTGCGTCAGGCACAGGAATCGGGTCACCTACTTGCCAATTAGATAAAAAATGATCACGAAAAAGATACAGAAATTTGAGGCCCAGACCTAAAGAGTTTGTAGCGCTACTGATATATATATAATAGGAATTCATTTCTTTAAACCTAATATTGTTTAATCTCATCGCTATGAGTAATAAATTAATTTGTCATCATTATGTACACATGTAATATAAAACGAGTTTTCAAGTTGAATACACTCAGACATGCCCTTGTATTCACATTTCCCAACATTTGATTAACTTTAAGTTATTGGGTTTTGGAGAGTCACCTTGGATATCGTGTGCAAACAATCTAATTCCAAGACATATTGTGTTTGCTCCGTAAATTGAATTGGTTTGAGGACTCTTGAAGTAGTTAATTGATATTAATCTTGTTAAATCTGATAAATGCAAGGAGACGCTCATGAACGTCTCGCTGTAATGTTACTAATTATTAGTACTAGCTTGTATTTTAGTATTGTCTACTTTGTCTTTCATAATGAAACTATGTATTTATAAAAGTTATGTCATGTTAACAAATAATTATGAATATATAGATAGTTTACTAATTAATTAAATAGACTAATTATTTGGAAATAGCAAAAAGGTTAGGCGACATCACAGGAGACCGAAGAGCTGGCAGCTACCTCGGACAAAGATTTAGTCTAGCTATTCAAAGGGGGAACGCTGCCAGTATCTTCGGAACCTTGCCTAAAGGGACTCATTTTAATATATTTTAGTTATTATATGTTATGGTTAGTTATTATTTTTTTTGTTATTAATTAATTCGACGAAAAAAATACGATTTATTGCTACTAAATGACATCTCAAATAAAATTAATTGCAGGTAACATTTACAAAAAATGACCTGTTCAAGTCGACCAGTCAGCACAAGTAGCACCCGTGCACAAGTATGACACAAATTGCATCCTTGTTTAAATTTCAAAAATCTGAAGTCGATTTCACTGTCATCCCTTTTCTCATTGTAAATTAATATTCCATCCTTTAAGCAATATCTTCAGCTCATTGAATTCGTACAATGGAATATTTTACTTTGGAATTCACTTCTTGCCATTCAATGTATTGTAATGGAGTCAACCTTAAGGAATTTTCTTAATACAAATGACTTTGTTAAGATACGCATGGATAATAAAGCCGATTGAAAGTATATTAATATATGTATTATATATTAAAAATACAAATATATAAAATAAATTTCCCCAACTTACTTCTTAGCTGCTGTCACCAACGTCACATTTTATTCGAGCTTCTCTAGATTCCCAAACATTCTTACAGGTCCAATATATTTTCACATGAACGGTTACGCGCCATCTTTTTCCGTTACGCGCCATGTTGCTTTTTGAAGTGAAACTTCTTTATCGGCATTGGAATGAAAGTTCTTTATCGACGTATGGGAGAAATTTTGTAGCAAATCGTCACGTTTTTCGGTTACGCGCCATCTTTTTCTTGTCCCTACCACGGTTGATCCGAAGAGATTCGAAGCCATTAATAACAAAAATATATAATAACGATAACAATGATAGTAATAATTCTATTACAATTAATGAAATTCTGTAATAATCTTAGTAGTAATAAGGTTAATTGAAATAATTGTGTTTGTATTCATGTCTATGATAATAAAAGCCTTTTGTTAAAAATATAGTAGATCATTTTTCGAAAAATAAGGTCATAAAGAAGTTTCACTTCTTACGTGTGTACACCTAGTACACGCATACATTTTTGAAGTGAAACTTCTTTATCGGGGTTGGAAAAAAATTTAGTGTAACATTTTTGCGTTACGCGTCACATTTTTGCGTTACGCGTCACATTTTTACGTTACGCGCCATGTTGCTTTTTGAAGTGAACTTCTTTATCGGCGTTAAAATATGACATATAGTATGTTTTTGACTTTGAAATTTGACAACGGATTACATTTTCGACTTGAAATTTGCTAATCTCAATTTGCAGCAATTGATTTGTAAATTGTATGCTAGGCAGTGTATCAAAATTTACTGTGTTTAAAGAAATAGTTTCAGACCTCTAAACATAAAACAAACCAATTATGGCTCTGCGTACAATAAAGGTTTTATATAAGTTTCACTTCTTACGTGTGTACACCTAGTACACGCACACAATTTTTTATTAGAAGATTTAGTTCACATTCAATCAAGAACTCATGTTTCAAAATATAATAACAATATTCTTTGGAAGAAAGTTACATAAATTTCTAATAATGTCTTGATAAAAACCGCACTAACAAAATATTTTTAGTTTCGTCATATATACGTATATCTTAGCATATTATATAAAAGAGGCTATGTTTTTATAGTCCGAGATAGATAGTGATATTTTACAACAATCTTCCAACTTAACGTAATTTTTATATTTGTATGTAAAATTTGTGATGTTATATTTTGTTGCTTAATTTTATGCATTCACGTTATTATAATCTCTATTATAAGTATCTAGGTAAAAAAAATTAACAGGCATTAGAAGTGTTATTTTACGCTAAAGCTAAATTTTACAAGTCTCTCAAAACATACACATAATAAACATTCATTGTTAACAGGATCAAATATAATAGAATACAAGGAGGTTGAAGCGAATGATATTGTGGAACAACCGAGGGTCCGGTTGAAGACAGAATGGACGGAACAGCTCACTTCTAGGTTGACGATCAGCAAGCTGTTACCGACTGACAGTGGGAACTACAGCTGTGTGCCAACTATGGCAGAATCTGCATCAGTCAATGTACATGTTATTAATGGTAAGGAATATTTTGATATACTCTTACGAGTAAAGTACGTGTACAAATTTTTTGGACAGTCTAAACTCCGGTTTTGACACGATATCAAAACATTTTTAAATTTTTAAGTTAGCTCAAGAGATGTTTATTGAAACAAATATTTGGAAATATAATAAATAATTACATTTTAGTTAATACTTTAAATGTCTTAATGAGAAACCTGACAAAGTGACATACATAATTGTATTTAAAATAAATAAACGCGTTATCTTTATATACAGGGTGGCCAAAAAGTCGTGGATCAAACGCAAATAGGGGATAGATGAGGTCATCAGCGGCAAAAAATTGTTCTACGGGAGGTCTCTAAGGTCAACCCCTGCAGAGTTATGATTTATTTTGGTTTTATATGAAAATTGACTTTTTTTTACTAATTCTTCTTAAAATTCGAAAATATCTACATCCTGTATCTTTCTCATCATATCCACTAGATTGGTACTGATGAGTTCTTGCGTTCGACATACTATTTATAGTTGTTTATTGAGTGTATTCAAGATAATATTAAGTGATACGATATAACATTTTTTCAAATAATAAATTTTTCTTTACTTTGGACCCCAATGTGAAAAAAAATTACTCCACCGAAAAGTGTCCCTGTACTACAAGTTTTGGCGCATTTAATAGGGATTCTGAAAAGGTATTACACGTGGCCATGAGTCGCTCTAATATCTTTCTAGAAAGAATTACAAACAACGATTGTGAAATAATAATTGTATTAAAACAATTATTACTCAATGGTTGTTTGTAGGAAACAAAATATTTTACAATAAAATATGCTCAAAATTCCTGACTCTGACCATAATACTTAATCTACACCGTCTAATCAAATTTCTACGTAACCCTCCAGCTATCTGTCCAATTTTTGGAATCTAGTCCGATTCACACAGTACTGGTCACAGGTAGGTAAATAATCTATCATAAGTCCGAATCGTTGTTGTTTTTTCGTCCTAGAAAGATATTAGAGCGACTCATGGCCATGTGTAATACCTTTTCAGAATCCCTATGAAATGCGCCAAAACTTGTAATACAGGGTCACTTTTCGGTAGAGTATTTTTTTTTCACAGAGGGGTCTGAAGTAAACAAAAAGTTTTGATTTGAAAAAAAATTATATCGTATAACTTAATATTATCTTCAATACACTCAATAAACAACTATTAATAGTATGTGTTAAGCAAGAACTCATCAGCACCAATCTAGTGGATATTATGAAAAAGATACAGGATGTAGATTTTATCGAATTTTAATAAGAATTAGTAAAAAAAAGTCAATTTTCTTATAAAACGCAAAATAAATCATAACTCTGCAGGGGTTGACCTTAGAGACCTCCCGTAGAACAATTTTTTGCCGCTAATGACCTCATCTATCCCCTATTTGCGTTTGATCCACGACTTTTTGGCCACCCTGTATATAAACCTACTATACGTGTGTGTCACTGAACTCCTCTTAAACGGCTGGACCGATTTGATTGTTTTTTTTGTATGCGTTTGGGTGGCGCCCTGGATGGCGCTGCAGTCGGTACTCTCATAATTTGGTTTAATATCCTAATCGCTTGAAATATGCAGGACAACATCTGTCGGGTCCGCTTGTAGCAAATAAGTTAATATTTATTTACGCTTGATTAAATCACAGTATAGATATCTTACCGTGGGAACTATTGCCCAAACTTATAACTAAAGTCCACACAAACTATATGACGTAAAACAATATCCTATACTTGGACACTATTGATTGAAAACCTCGCTTTCGTAGTTGTGTCTTGCGGACTGCATAGTTTTAAAATTTTAATTTATATAGTTTGATTCCCAGCCAAAAATTGATTTCGTGTCACAAAAGTGCTCTACTTGCCCATAACTCATTTCTATATTAATAGAAATGATTAATACCCAATTGTCACCCTTGGAGAATACCCGATGATGTATTCATTATTTTTAAACCTTTAGGATATTTAGAGGCAGCCAAGCATAATCGTGATATTAAAGTAATGCACGAAAAACACAACAACGATAAAATATCATGTACGTTGTTATTTTAACGGCGTATATTTATGTAATGTCGCAATAAAATTGTACAAATTTTATTCGTATTAAAATTGTAAAAATACAGGTTATTTTTGCGAGAACATCTGAATATGTATGAGAGTTGATGTTAATTAGAATTCTGAAAAGGGCTTTTTTTTTCAACAGCAATGGCGTCCCATAGCTTAGCTGTTTGTCAAAAAATAAAAAAATGTGTGCGTGTACACACGTAAGAAGTGAAACTTCTTTATGACCTTATTTTTCGAAAAATGATCTACTATATGCAACTTAACGAAATTGGTTAAATAAAGTTTAACAAAAGGCTTTTATTATCATAGACATGAATACAAATACAATTATTTCATTTTACCTTATTACCACTAAGATTATTACAGAATTTCATAAATTGTAATATAATTTTTAGTATCATTGTTATAGTTATTATAAATTTTTGTTATTAATGGTTTAGAATCTCTTCGAATCAACCGTGGCAGGGACGAGAAAAAGACGCGCGTAACGGTCAAATGTGACGCGTAACCGAAACATGTGACGCGTAACCGAAAAATGTTACACTAAATTTTTTCCAACCCCGATAAAGAAGTTTCACTTCAAAAAAACAAAAGACGAAAGGTTTTTTCTCACCCAATATAGTAATAATAATACTTGATAATATAGTCAGTAACAACAGACACTGCCTGAAAGCTTGCAAGTGTGTTGCCCGTGTTTTAAGTCGGCGTCGGATGTCTCGTTTCCTTTGATTGTGATTGGTTAAACTCATTGAGTCGCGTAACTGGGGGCACGGCAAGCCAAGTCGAGAAAAGAAGCGGCACGGCCGCACTAACCTTTTCTCAAAGCAGTTCAGGCCATTTTCTTTATAACTTCGTTCTGTTGATAAAATTATAAGTCTGAGTTTTAAATAATAGATATAAATAAAGAGAAGACTTGTAATGTTGGTATTGTCGCTATAAGATATTGTTAGGTTAACTAATTACGTAATAACTTAAGACTGAAGTTCCCTTAACTATGGACTGAATTAATCGACTTGGTATTACTTGGATCTCACAACTTTTTACGGAAGTAAGTACTGCGTTGGAAGACTTTTTTTTTATTACAAAAATGTGTGTGGTGGCTCTGTCTTTTACGTTTACATAGTCGAAAAAATACTAGAATAACACGTACCACAATAACACGCAAAACGGATTATTTATAGAAGTATTTGACCTTACCGAATGGCAGAACTACGGGTGATTTTGGCTTTAATTATGTAGAAAAATAGTTGTTTGAGAATAGCGGGTTTCATAAAATCATTTTCCTTTTAAGTAATGACAGACGACGAAAGACAGACGCGAAAAACACTCTTAAAGCTAGTAATAATATATCGTTTATTTGCAAAGAAAATGGTGCATTCAGATTCATTAATTATAAAAAAAATGCACATAAGAAATAGGCATGCAAATGTCATATTAATTATTATAATGTCATAATAATAAGAAGAACTCAATACTACTCAGAATCATCCATTTAATTATATCAGGCAAAATAAATTAAGAGCGTTTTTATTTTTTGAAGAAAAAAAAAGAACATATCGTGTATACTCGTATATTAATCTAAATGGTGCAACTCACCTCAAATTCATGTCGGATTTAACGATTGTAATTTAATACTATTTAACAACCTTGATTTATTTTAACTTAGATAAATTTGTATTATTTAAATGAAGTCGATAAATGAGTGTAATTTGCAAAGCTTTAAGAAGCTTTAAGATTAGAGATAATTAGGTGAGCTTTATTCATTGGATTACTTAGGTCATTTTGTATAATTAACATGACAAAACGCGTTTATTGTCTTATTTAAGGTAAAGAATAAATGGTTTGGACCCTAAAATAATAAATCATAACGATTTAACTTTTTGTTGAACTGGGCGGAAACGGATAAACAGCAAGTAAATTAATCTGGGTGTAACCTTTTAACCGACAAAAAAAAGTCGAAGAAAAAAGCGTAGCAATTCTTAAAACGAGATTCCATGGGTGGGGATATCACTTTATATCGGGTGAGCCTCTAGTCCGTTTGTTCCTAGTTCTATAAAATAACAAGAAAAAAAGGTCACTTTTTGTATCTTCAAAGCATAGATCATGAAACTCTCAAGGTGTCAAATCATTCAGATTTGCAGCAAATTATAATGGGTTTGTAATCGGATAGTTTCAGGATCAAAGGCAAAGACAAAAATCATTAATTCATATAGGTAACACTATGTACACTTATGAACGTCAAAAAAAGAAAACTACTAAACTCTCCGCCACTCTTTTTTTTACTGAAAGGTCTCTTGAAAAGACTTTAACTCACGCCGCTGCGTTTGTTAATGGTTTCCTAACCTGCATTAAAGAATGAAACTGCTGTAGGTTTCAAATAAAATATTGCTGTAGCCTGGAGAATATTATTTCTCCTATTTCAGTTTGTACAGCAGTGTTGGCATAGTAAATTAAGCGTGTGTGTGTTTCAAAAGACCTCAGGGTCCGACGATTTTTCTTCGTCACACTCACTCGTACGGTGATGGAAAACATCGTGAGGAAACCGGCATGCCTTAGGCCAAAAAGTCTACGGTTTATGTCAGGCACAGAAAGTAACTTAATTGCCTTTTATAAATGATCACGGAACAGATACAGAAATCTGAGGTTGGAAACTTCTTCTCTTCTTTTACATCTTCTTTTCTTCTTCTTTGTTGGTATATGTATAATGGTGACCATGCGTGAACTAATTATGTTTTCACTAATACATTGGATATTATAACCTATTCTAGTAATTGAAATATTACCTATATTTAACATAGACCAATAACACTGCTTTCAGTCTCAATCTAATTTGTGTTTTGAAGATACTTTATTCTTGTGTTGTTTTTTGCACTAACACTAATTCACCATACGATATTAAGTTACAAAGCAGCTAAAACATAATAGTTATACCAGCTTGTTTATGGAAACCTTTTAACTTTAAAAATAATATTTTTGTAATACCTGTGCTTCATTCTCATTGATAATCTTTGTTTCAGGTGAGCACCCAGCAGCAATGCAACATGGCAACGCAAACACAGCATCCCCTTGTGCACTGTCGGTTAATCTTCTAATCTCTCTATATTGTACTCTAGCTACTTTATACACTAGTACGGTAGACGGAATTAGATGAAAATTACAAAAATTGTAAATGCATCATTCAGCATGAAGTGTAAAAATGTAACTAACTGTATAATTTTAATTCTATTCTTTATATTCGATTTTTAAAAATCGACAATACGCGGCTACTTGCATAATTCTCGCTCTAATGAAGTAAGACGAAAAGAAAACCATCTCTTTATCATTGGATTTCATTAACAATCCCATTTAAAAAAAAACAAAGGCTTATAGTTGCCTAGCAACGGATAAATGAGAGAAAAATATTAGGTCTTTACATTTGAAATTGGTGTTTTGTATCGAAGGAACAAAAAGTTTTTTTTTTAAATAGAATTTATTTAATTAATCAAAGTATGTATCATTGCTATCTATGCACTTTTGCCATGTTATAGATAGTTTATTGATCCCTTTACTGAAATCTATGCTATTTTTGTAGGCGGTTTCGACTTAGAGGTGAATTTATTACCTTGCAAGAAGTTATCCAAATTTCCAACGCGATATTTCATGTTTTCTATTTTATAAGTAGAGTGACGCAAATAGAAAAAATAAAACGGAAAACTGAAATGAATCATGGTTTTCGAAACAAATGCACGAGTTAATAGATGTAAAAATTGAATTTGGAATTCCTAACCAAAGAGGAGATATTTGAGGTCGAAGTGGCCAAGTAGGACAAAACGCTAATTGCATATGTATAGACCTAATAGTAATCAAAGGGACTTCAGTATAGTAGTGTGTGATGCACGGAACGGTTAAAAGTTATGAGATAAAGAATGTACACAAGTTGATACATTTATTTTATTTTGAGAATAAAAAAAAATTATGTAAAATATAAAGATCGTTATCTTACAATAACCTCTGACTTTACGTGAACAATAATTGTACAGTAATAATTAAATTTATCCAATCAAACTCAAAAGATCCACTGCCCGCAACTATTTTTCTATATATTTCACTAAACAAACTGCACTGGTAAATTTACAATTCACGATTCGTTAAGCTTGCGAATTGCTAAGCTAAACGAGTGGGGAATGATCCGTTAACAATTTTCCCGACTGCATCTTTAGAAGAATTTATAAGAGACTAGCTTCCGTTTGCAGCTTTCCGCGTGGATCTCGTGTATTTTAGCAACTCACACACACACATCTTTCTATATTTCATTCAATTTACATAAACAAGGATTCTGACATCAATAACTCACTATGTCCGATGTTCTATTTTTAGACCATAAATCTCTACTAAATTTCTTGCATTCAATCACTATGAAATTCCACTCCAGCACCTCTGTCCAAGGTATGCCCGAACCAATACGACTCGGATAATTGGGTATTACTTGGGACACTTAAAACCTGCAATGGTGGGTTCGTTCTATGTTCACTGGCAGTGTATGTGTTCATTTACGGCGGTTTTTTCACCTAAAAATAGATGACGCCTGTTCGCCCTCTGTTTTATATAAAAGCATTACAAAAAGACAGAAATATGACTATGATGCAAGCTGTATAATCTGCTAGCTTCTAGCACACACACCGCTGCCCTAGACAGTGGTAGACCCACACTAAAAATCTCTGCTATTCAGAGAATGGGTGATGTCCCTACAAGGCTGCGTAACAGCTCCGGGGTAGCTCTCGAATTTTTCCTGGGCTTAAATGGCATAACATAACATTATAAGGAGTTTGCAGATGGGCATATTTTCACCTATTTTCTACTCTTAGATAATCCACTATACATAGAATCACTTCAAAACTCATGATCTCTATCTTTCTGTCAAATCACTTTTCAAGTGAACATATCTTGATCAAAATATGTTCACATGAAAAGTTAATTCATCATTTGGACCTACCACCACAGATACGTACTTCTAAAACTCCTGTTTTGTACATAAAATCCCTAAGCAAAAGGAAACACCCATACAAAATCAATTCAGCGTCACAAAAAGATCAATAGCGCCCATGTAAGACCTCTTTCGCCTCATTTATTTTCGTTCTACCTACATATAAAATTATCTTTTTACCCTCAAATTGAAAGTAATTTAATATATCGAGAATAGGTCGCGCAAATTCACCCTTTTCGAACATAATTCGATACTTAACTAGCTGACACCCGCGAGTGTAATACATCTTTTAATTTAGTACGTTTTTTGTATTTATAACGTAACCAAAAGTTTTGACAACAATTATTCAAAACTTATGATTACGACATTTTAATGATTAATATGACATTTGCATGCCCATTTTATATGGCTGGTGGGATTTTTTAAATAATTAATCAATCTGAATGTACCACTTAAAATAATATTTCCCTCGCCTCGCTTCCATAATGTGTTAGGTTAGGTTAGGTTAGGTTAGATTAATTGTGTTTCCATATTAAAAGATTTGTTGTTCTTGAATTTTCACTTTCTAGTACAATTTCCGCTAATCTACAAGCTAGCTATGTTTAGCTATGTTCCTACTGGGTAAATTGACTTACACTATTCTTTTCACGGTGTTACAATTCATAAATAAGTATTAACCGATTATTGGTCATAGACACCATAGAACGAGGTTTTTTTAATATTAAATTCAGCTCTCGAATCGACTTGTTCTACACGAAGAAATTGAGCCCTTAAAAAATGCTTACATTTTGTACGAGTAAGTTTTACGTTTGTAGTTCTGGCTAAGTACCTCAAGCCAAGTATTACGCATACAAAATACAGAAATACAAAAATTCCGCATTCTTGACTCTAGACAAAAAGCTGACAAATATTGTTCTACCCTCGGTAAAATTCAGTGTTTTAAAATCATAACTTGGGGTCGGAGTTATCCACTTTCAAATTTAAAAACAAACTGAAGCCTACGGTTTGAGGATTTTAATTGAAATGTAAATATGCTTAGAACAGAAGTGTTTATACTGCGTTTGACGCCCGGTTTCTTTATGAAACAATAGTGATAACTGCTACGAGGCGTAGATATCTGTACTCGTAAGCATAAAATACAATTTTATGTCGAATGTAGTAAGTTATTTAAACCTTTGTGTGCTACGCTACATTGCTACGTTATATATATTTATCTGTGAAGCGAATGGGTTACATCTCATATTTTTACTTTGTAACAGTTTCCTTCTTAAATAAATACAGAACGATTAACGATAAGGATGATTATAATGATATGATGTAAGTATAGCAATTAATTTTGGAATATTTTTTTCTTATCTGTGAAGCAAAAGAACTAATTCTCTTATTTTAACTTTGTATTTGTGGTGTATCTGTTTCTTTCTTCACAAACATCATTATGTAACATATAGATATCGTAAACGAGCGAATACGTATTAAAAATATTAAACTTTTTTATACGATATGGAATAGATTAAGGTTCTAGGTCCTTTAATTTTAGAATCCAGTGTTGCATTGACTGCAATTCTTCAACCTGAATAGAATTCTTATATGTGCAATATTAAGTACGATTATTATTAACCTTTTATCCTTATATATACTCCCCAAGTTCGTCACATTATAAATGCGCGCTTGGTTTTTGACCACCGCAACATATGCGTCATGCATGATTTTTCACCTACCCTCCCTATTCACCTAAAAATGGAATAATTTTTCCCTTTTTCGCAACATGTTTCATTCATGCTCCGCTCTCTGTATATTTAGTAGCGCGTTATAAAGCCTAGACTCTCGATAAACTAACACAAAAACCATTTTTTAAATCGGCTTTATAATGTTAGTATAGATTCCGTGCTAGTTTTAATTATCTGTTTAATGTTCATGCAATTTTTTTACCGAATAATATAATCTAAATCGCGATATGTTACATCTGAAAACCACTGTGGTTTGTATTAATGTAACCATAGCAATCTTGTTTAGGAGCACGACAAATGCACATAAAATTGTTTTATTTCGCAACCAAACAGCTTTTTATATGAGAGGAGTCGGACGGTCCAAGATAGTCGCATTTAGACAACTACATTAAGTTATTCTTTACAGTATAAACCAAAATATTTTTAGTATATGAGGTGGGAATTGGAATAAAGCAGTGCTGGCCTAGTGGCTTCAGCGTGAGACTCTCAACCCTCAAGTTGTAGGTTCGATCCCGGTATGTGCAACTATGGACTTTCTGTCTATGTATGCACTTAATATTCGCTCGAACGGTGAAGGATGACATAAAAGTGTCGACGGCGTGTGTCATGCACACGGGGCTGATCACCTACATGTCTATTAGATTGACAAATGATCATAAAACAGATACAGAAATCTGAGACCCAGACCTAAAAAGGTTGTAGCGGCATTTTTTTTTTATTGGAATAATTGTCTTTCAAAACTTGTGAGAAACGCTTTGTATTTAAACAAAATATATTGTTTTGCATGTAATTTGCGCTGTATTCCAAATATTTATTTAATATCAAGATGGTTTTCCTTGGATTAGTATTAAGTATTTTTAAGATACCAATAATTGTATAAATCTTATAAGCAGTAGATCTTTGTACCTTATAATCAGTGTTCAGTTAAATTTAGTTAATAGATGAACTGAATTTAATAATTCTACCATGTACATACATTTTAACACGATAGAAGTTGAACTAGCACCCACTTTGAACTTCGTAGTTATTGTAAATATCTTTGTAAATAAGATTATTTAAGATTTTTTATCAATACAAAGTTGGATGAATTATGTATTAAACTTGTCTTAAGGTACGGTAAGACTTTGACAAATAAAATAGATATATTTATTGATGTTTTTATTTTTCGGAATCCTATTACAATATTCATGTGCCTACGAAAGCTCAACAAAGTTATGATAACATAATAAAATACGTTAGTTTAGTATTCTCAAACGACTGAATAATTTCTAACATTAATTTTAAGGCTGTTTTTGGCGAACCACCGCTATGTGGAACCAGCTGCCCACTGAAGTATTTAATTCTTATAAGGACGGCAACGCACTCACGAGCCCTCTGGCATTGTGAGTGTCCATGGGCGGCGATATCACTTAACATCAGATGAACCTCCAGTCCGTTTGCTGTTCTATAAACCATAAATACCTATAAAATATTCCAGTGGCGCAATCGCCAATCTAAACCTTGAGACGAGATGATCAGTCCGGATCGAAACCGGACAAATAAAATTGAAATTGGTGCACAGCCATGATTCGAACTCACAATCTTAGGTTTGAACACGCTTTCACTGCAATATTGGGTGGCTATTTTCGTGCTAATGTGTAATGTAATTCCCCATTTTACTGTTATTCCCATATATGCGTCTGATGAATGAATGCGAATGATCCTTTGTTGAGTATGATGCTGGTTATCCCACCAAGAGCTTAGAACTAAGCGAGTAGTTCCATCCAGAGGGCGCGCCTTTCAATGCTGGCTGAGCACCTGCTTCTCTGTTCCTGCACATATTTTACAATTTACAAATAGGTAAATTATATATCTAAAATATTTATATTTTTTGTAACAGTGTTGACCTAGTGTCTTCTACGTGCGACTCTCATTCCTGAGGTCGTAGGTTCGATCCCTGGCTGTGCACCAATGGACTTTCTTTCTATGTGCGCATTTAACATTCGCTCGAAGGGTCAAGGAAAATATCGTGAGAAAACCTGCATACTTTAGACCACAAAAGTCGACGGCGTGTGTCAGGAAGCTGGTCACCTACTTGCCTATTAGGTAAATCATGAAACAGATACAGAAATCTGAGGCCCAGACCTAAAAAGGTTGTAATGGCACTGATTTATTTATTATATTTCGAAAAGCAGTTCGATACATACTATTTCCCTTGACTACAAATAAATACGTTGTGATATATATAACAATATTTATTTTTATTTATTTATTAACACTTCGTTGCATATACATAAATATAGTACAATTGACATAATTAAATAAAAAAAGGAGAGCAACTGGCGGCCTTATCGCTTTCGAGCGATCTCTTCCAGGCAACCACTCACAGTAAAGAAAAAAATAGTATACAATTACATAAGGTAGGGAAGAAGTGCAAAAATACATGTATTACATTTAGTGGTTGAGAAAAAGAAACTAAACAGAAACAAAAAATATATCTATCTATCTATAACATATGATATACACATCGTGAACAGTAGTTTGCATCAGAATAGTGGTTTTATATACAGTATTAAAATCGTGGAAAATACATGTATAATCCGGGCATTTACTGAAATGCCAAAATAAACCCATTCATACATTTACGAGGTACTTTTATTGCCAGTTTTTGCTATCTTTCAAATATAAATCTTCGTATTGGAAATATTATTGAGAAATGTAGTTTTATTGTTACGTAAAAAAATATTTATGGTATAATGCATTCTCTATGTTTCTTGTATTTCATGACACCGCGTTTTTCTCTGCAAACAATTATCTATGTCATTGTTTGTTTTTAGATTCATTTGTTTTATTATGATTAGAAAATTAAAACTAGCCAACTAAACTAATAGTAATAAAATTTTGTTTAGAACTGTTATCTTCTATGTATATGTGTGTGTGTCTATATATATTCTTATACACAAACTTTATTAGTAATCATAACAATCAAATATACAGTAAGTATTTACAATTAATTTTCTTAATCTACCAATTTTATAATAATAAAAATAATTAAAAATTAATAAATTTTGATCACCTTAAACTGAATGTGTTGTATGTATTTCTATGAAATTAAATACTATCCGTATTTAGTATTTACTATTGATACATAAAATGACTACTAGCATTGCATGGAAAACTAAAACTATATTTACTATAAATAAAACTTTACTCGGAATAATCAAATCCTGCGAAAGAAACGAAATATTCTATCAAATAAAACAGGTATAATAGCCTATTATACCTGTTAACTATTCGGAAAAAAAAGGGTGCGTGTACTTATGTACGCGCGTAAGAAGTTATACTTCTTTGGCTTTCTTTATTTTTTTAAAATATTAAATAAATAATAACAAATATTTAACGTTAATAATGTAATAATATTTAATATTTAGTATATTATTCAATTAATATTAATAATTATTATCATTTATTATTTTATTATATTATTCATTCAATATTTAATAACTACGTATGTTTCATAAGCTTTTAACTAAGTAACAATAGGTCTTTGTGAAAAAGCATTGCTAAATTTCTTTGAAAAAATAATAAAAACTCCTTTATTTGTTTAAAAGGTAAATGACAAATGTCATTATGGTCATTCAAAATTCTTGGCATACGAACTTCACGCATATTCTATTTCTTTTTACTTGTAGATTGTCTTATTCCTATCTCGCTCGCGCACGCTATAATCACACTCCCAATTTTGTGTCACAGGTGCGCGCGCATCGTAAAATTTCACTCTCATAAATTTTTCATAACGCGTCTAAAGAAGTCTAACTTCAAAAATATATAATAGAAATAAAAATGGGTAGTTGCATGAAGTATCAAGACAATAAATCATACTAACCTAAAAACTCAATGACATTCTGTGTTTCCTTCCGTTTTATCTTCTTTCATTAACCAGACTCTACTTGATGACCGCAACATAACACCTAAAATATTTTGAACAAAGATATCGACGTTATATTTCAAATTTATCAATAAGATTTACCTAACTGACAATCTCTTGCCTAGAGTCACCGATCTGGCATTGTGTAATAGTAATTATAATATCCATGCTTGGGACAGCTGCCATAATATAGCAGATATTCATGAATGAACATAATTCTGCTGCTAATAGTTACGTCTATTAACTATACAATGTATGGTAGAGCTTGATATATGCATGATATTATGTTGTACTAGCTGACCAGGCAAACGTCGTTTTGTATATTATTGTATGTATTTTACTTCTAGGAAACATTATCTTCGTTCAATAAAAACAACTATCTACTATAATAATAAATAGGGGTTGATCGTAGAGGGGTGACAATTAAGGATTGTATGTATTTTTGTATCAAAAAAAAAATAAAAACAAAAAGTTTTATCTAAAATATAAAAAATAAAAATGTAGGGGTGGGACCACCCTTAACATCAAGGGGGATGACAAATAGATGTTGTCAGATTCTCAGACTTACTGAATATGATTAAAAATTTCGTAAGAATCGGTAGAGCCGTTTCGGAGGAGTATGGGACCGAACATTGTGACACGAGAATTTTATATATTAGATAACTGTGATTACTATCGTGAACAAGGTAATGAAATACATAATTTTAAAATTGGAACTTCTTCAAAATTCGTTTGAAATGGACGGCTCATTGGTCTAGTAGCTAGTACCCCTGACTGCGAATCCTTGGGTCCCGGGTTCGATCCCCGGCTGAGACAAACATCGATGTGATTTGGTGTTGAGCTTAGGTCTTGGGTGTTTAAATATGTATTTTTTTTTTTTTTTTTTTTTTTATTTGGACCACAAAATTAGGACAAACACATGATATAAATTGACATAAAACATTAACATAAATAGCAAGAGCGGTGCCGTCCCTATTACATGTGGACACGACAAGCGAAATTAAGTGGATACAAAAAACAGTGTTACATATAAACAAGCATAAAAATTAAAAAATGAAAAAAGCAAACTATAAAAGAATTATACTATTTGAACCAAAAATAAATCCTAATGCCTAATTCTGTGTCTAATTCTACTTTTAGCTGAGGCCAAAGAACCGTGAAAAATGTCGAAACTCTGAGCAATATCATTATGGTAACGACATAACCTATTAATTGGTGAGTTTCTGCCAACGTTTGTTCGACAATGTGGGATGTGAAAAGATCGTCGATTGTACAAACGACTCCCGACCCGAGGAACTTGTATGGATAAACGTTCTAAAATTTCTGGGCAATCCACAATTCCGTTAATAACTTTAAATAGGTATAGCAAGTCGATGTTTACTCTACGAACACTCAGAGATTCCAAGTTATAAAAATTTAACCTATCCTCATATTTACTCAACATTGCACATTTATTATTTCTAAAGGATAGATGGTATAAAAACTTCCTCTGCACCCTTTCCAGCCTCGCTGAATGGGTTAAATACATTGGAGACCAGACACAACTATTGAACTCCAATATGCTTCTGACGAGGCTGGTAAAAATAGTAACTGCGACACTGGGATCGGTAAGACTCCCTGTTATTCTGGAGATAAAACCAGACAGCTTTAAGGATCTTTTTATAATACTATCCACATGCTCCCTAAAACTTAGTGAACTATCCATAATGACGCCCAAATCTCTTATGCTTTTAACCTCTTGAAGTTTCTGGCCCCTAATGCAGTATGTTAATGGTGAAGATTTCTTTTTTTTCTAAAATTTTATGCAGCAGCACTTTCTTTCATTTAAAATCATTCTATTCAGCCCGCACCATATGTTAACTTTGTTTAGTTGCTCCTGCAGAAAATCAATATCGATATCCTGTTGAACATGTTGGTATAATTTTAAGTCATCAGCATACATTTTAAAATTGCACTTCAAATTATATGCTAAATCATTCACAAAAATGATAATTTATATATCTAACTATCTATAATATGTATGTATATCCGTTGCCTAGTACCCATAACACAAGCTTCACCAGCTTAGCATGGGACTAGGTTAATTGGTGTGAATTGTCCAATAAAAAAAAAATGTTTTGTAGAATAATCGAACAGTAGGTCAGCCTAGGTACCGCTGTATCCAGAGAGTGGGGGAGGAAAGCAGGACAGGGAGTGCTGGAAGTTTATCGTTTCGGACGCCATGACAGTTTTTGGATCGCAGATGCAGCGGAGTAAGTCATGGACCCTTGAACCTGGACTCTGAATTCTCTTTGACCCAATGTGGACGTTTGTCACGATTCTACTAGTTACTTACTACTTAAAAAAAACAGATACCATTTATTCCCCATACAAAGTACCTGTAGCCAACTTAAAGCGTCAGTTCAAAATGTAACGTTCTATTTTAAAAAATGTATAATTAAAATGAACTACGAACGTGTGGAGTGGCGTGCGGCGCGGCTTCGGTTTATTGCACCAATCTCCTGCATGTTATATCAGCTCAAAAAGCAATTATACACAAGTGCTTTATATTTTCTCTGAAATTGGCATATTTGTATCAAAATTAATATTTACTTTGTAAATGTTACGGATAATTTTTATATTTGCTTACTTTGTTGACAGTGGCGGCAAAATTTAAATATACCACAGACTAAAGGACAAAAAACATGTGTCACAAATATTATGATTGAGTTTATATTTCAGGAATCGATATTTGAAATTTAAATAAGGAATACAGGTTATAAAATATTGTTTAGAAATTTAATTTCAAAAATCGAAGTGGAATTAAAAACTTGAAAGAAAATAATAAAATCAAAATTAGAATTCTTACCAACCTCTATAGTTTGTTGGCTGACCAGAGACAATTAAAAAGGATAATTAATTTTATGACAGTGCAGAATAAAAAGATATAAATGGCAGCAATATTATTTGATAGGAGAATCAACCGATTCAGAACGAATGCGGGTTTATTTTACAGTCATTCGGTTCAAATACGTTCTATTGAATGGATTATTTATACGGAAACTTAGATTACTCGGAAATATTAATGGAAATCTGGTTGAAAAGATCTTAAAGGGGTTTTTTAAATTTATTCGACTAGTTTTGGATGCAATTTATTTCACATGATAGACAAATATTCTTTCTTTAGAGGAGAATTTTTCAGTGTCTAAAAAAATGATTTGTGTTCGTTACTTCCAGGGCCACTTCCGGGTTCAATATCCCAAATTCTGCAGGCTATTGTCATAGGCGGTGCTTCCCAACCTTTATTGTGCCTTGCTTCACTTTAGCCTTTTTTTGAAGTGAAACTTCTTTATCGGGGTTGGAAAAAAATTTAGTGTAACATTTTTCGGTTACGAGTCACATGTTTCGGTTACGCGTCACATGTTTCGGTTACGCGTCACATTTTACCGTTACGCGCGTCTTTTTCTCGTCTCTACCACGGCATTTTTTACAGTACACAGGCGGTATTTTTTTTTTTTAATCCTTTTTTCCCAACATACATAATTTTTAATATTAAAACATTGAATTGTTCACTTACAAAACTTGTATAATAGGTTTTAAGAAGAAATGCCAGGAAATTGTTAACGAAACAGCAAATTTTCAAAATATATCATGAAAATCCGAAAATTTCCAAATAATTTTAATACATTTTCAAATAGCCCTTAGCAATCAGATTGGCCCTGTGAGGCGTGGGACCCTCGTTGGAAAACACTTATGTGAATTGACAGTTTTCTGTATATATGTATACTGAATACATAATAGATAATATATAAAATATTAACCTGCTTTACTACTTCTACCTTACCTGTTTTTAATACAGGAAAAGGTGATAAAACCATCTCATTTAATGACATGTCTAAATGTAATGTTCGGGGTTCAGAAGAGGCCTTGAAATTAATACTATAGCTAGTCGAGTATATATTATATATATTTATTGGTTTTATATCAAACAAAATTATATGTATCAGCCACAACTGGCACTACATAGTGATCAATGGATGAAGCCCATTTATAACGAAAATCTAATATACAAAATTCTCGTGTCACAATGTTCGTTCCCATACTCCTCCGAAACGGCTCGACCGATTCTTATCAAATTTTTTATGCATATTGAGTAAGTCTGAGAATTGGCTAATATCTTTAAAACCCCTAAGTAATAAGTGTCCACCCATAAAAAAATAATTTTAATTTTTTAGAAAATAAATTTGGTTTTTAAATTTTTTTATGATACAAAAATACATACAACCCCTAATTTTCACCCCTCTACGATCAACCTCTATTTTTTATTATTGTAGATAGTTACTTTTATTGAATTAAAAAAATATTTCCTTGAAAAACATGGCAACACAAACGTTTGCCGGGTCAGCTAGTAATAGATAAACAATTACGACAAAAACGAAGTCGTTAGTAATGGGGTTATTTATCTATTTACTTACAAATATAGGAATATTATATTAAACGCAAAAACCAATGTCATACATATTAAGCGTTACGTTATGAAAAATAGGTCTGATCTTCAAAAATATTCTAGAAAAACTTGTTAGACAAAAGTAAATCTTCTTTAATCTCTTTCTCCATAACTTTGAAGGTGAGATAGGGAATTTTGTGGTATCATATGTGTCTTGGGACCGACCACTGCGTCCTTGCCATAAATATACCCAGATATGGCTCTTATAACACTTACCTGAAAGGATGTTCAGGGAAATATCAGCTTTAAAACAGAGTACTACAGTACATTTTTGAATAAAGGAATTATTATAAATGAGTACAAGCTACTAACATAATACGTTCAGTTTTGTACATACATTTTTATTAAAGATTTGAAATTAAGTTTGTAGACTGGTATATACTAGAAAAATTATATTTTAGATAACGGTTAATAACTTTTACTTATAAGTAAAAGTATATACCTAAACGACTACCTACTTAAGTTTGGAGTTGAGACTCTTGGGCTGTGGGGTTCAAGTGCACAACCTTGCGATTTTGTAACTCACTTTTCGAACTCTCACAGCGGTTTTCGGAGCGGCGGTCACGCTCAAATCAGTCGTGAAGAGGGACCCGTGAGGAGGGAGCTTGTAGTTTATTGTGTATCAGAATACCAAATCGTTAAATCACTACTTTACGACTGATTTGAGTGCGACCGCCGCTGTGAAAACCGCTGTGAGAGTTCGAAAAGTGAGTTACAGAATCGCAAGGCTGGTGCTAAGTAAAGATGTTACTTGTGGGCGCCTGGTTGATAGTGCCGGTGACCCCAGAGCTGGTGCTTTCCTCGCTCAACGAATAAGTATCGCAATACAGCAAGGAAATTGATATTGATATATTTTACAACAATCTTCCAACTTACCGTAACTTTGTTTATGATACTTAGTTCTATTTAGTTTTAGTTATTAAAACTTTTTTAGATATCACTTTAAATGTTTTTTTATTTTGTGGTTGCTTGTTTGTTGTTTTCCCATGCTAGCTTGCTTCTGTTCTAATAGAATTGATGTGTATTTGTGTAGCCAGCTTTAAAGGTACACTGACACAGGGACCAAACTTTTTAAATTTGATTTATTAATTTTCAATTGCTTTATATAAACTAGTTTTAAAACATCGTGTATGCATAAAATACATTTAAATAAATAGCTAACCTTAACATATAAAAACTAAAATAGAAAAATGGAACTATTTATCAAAAGAAAAACAGTCTGACTGATTCTTTTTCTTACACGATACAAGTAACAATATTATTACTATGAATTAAGAATATTGTAAACACTCTAAATTTGTGTGATACATAATATTTTATTAATAGTTTATGAAAATCTCATAGTAGTTTTAAAGTCTTGACTCAATGTTCAAATTAAATTTTTGTTCAAATTTCATTTTTTTAACTCAGCATTAAAATTAATAATAAGAACCATTAACTCCTACTAAGAAAATAACATATCAAAGCCTCGGGGGTCTACCACCAGCATCACCTTTTCACCACCATGCGCACAATTGGTTGCCATCCTTATCTGGTTGACATTCCGAGTAAACGACACTTTTTGGTTTTCAATTCTCTCGTATGTTTTGTACCAAGATGCCTGGCAGAGATCGCTTAGTAGCGATAAGGCCTGTTGCATCATAATTTTATTTTATTTTATTTTATTTTAAAAGGCACACTAACGAAACACATACAAACACTTACAGAGAACACATAACACAGAAAACAAGATACATGCATGTGCATCAATAACAAATGTGCACAGCATTTAAAGGGAAACATTACAATGAAGAAAAGAAAATAACTTAAACATTAAGAGTAAAAAAAAAAAAACAATCTAGATTAAAAAAACCATGCAATTTACAATTATGTATATATATATAAAAAAAAAAAAACAATTTTTTTTTTTTTTTTTTTTCTTTGCAATAATCACTATTAGTCACGTCACATTTTTAAATTAATTTTGTTTTATGGTACTCAGGCACAGGAGGCTGATCAGCTCTTTGCCTATTCGATTGTCAAATGATCATGAAACAAACACAGAAATCTGAGGCCCAGACCTAAAAAGTTTTTGTGATATTATATATCTTCAAAATGTATAAGCATCTTTTCACTTTCAAAACATACGTTCCTGACGTTTTAAAAAATATTTCCATGAAAGCCGTCAAAGCGTCTTTCGCAGATTTTATTACACAAGTACTATTTCAAATTTGCCTTCCGCGTTCATGCTATGAAAATGTCACATTTACTTAAGGTCTAGCTTGGCCTTTATGCCTGTGGCCCAAGTGAAACTAACACTCAATAGCTATCACACAATTCTTAGAACAGAAACATAATAGATAACAGACAGAGAATAACAGAAAAGATGTTCTGCGTTTGTGATCATTTTTCTTTACTATTTTCAATTTATCACACGTAGAAAAATAAATAATAGTTTAAGAAAACTAAAAAACAAGCTTTTAAAGCACTTCAAACTAAAAAGTGAAAAATAATTCCGTGAAAAAAAAGCGTGGGTTGACAGAGCGCCCCACGCTTTTTCACAATAATACCAGTATTTTTTGTTCATTACGATTTTCAGCCTAAATTAGGAATGATTTTTCACTTTTTAGTTTGATGTGCTTTAAAAGCGTGCTTTTTAGTTTTTTTTAACTATTATTTATTTTTTAGTTAATTTTTTTTTTATTTTTGTCATCGATCTTAGACAGGTGCGCAAAGTTTGAATTAAATCTGTCCGTTAAAAGTGGGTCAAAAACGAGTCCGAAGGAGTCGGTTACATACATACATACATACATACAGGTGAAGCTAATATAAAGCGTGTAAAAAACATGTATGCACACGTGGTAGACATTTTTGGATTTAAGATAATGAGACAAATGCAATCTTTAACTTTGATATAAACTGAAATAATTGACTTAAATAACTAACTTGACTTGCGAACTTGTTGTAAATGTAAATTTAGAATTAATGTAACTTCTTTTCTGACGTTCATAAGTGTTATTATAGTTCGAGTTCAAGTTTGAGAGCCGATGAAACGAAAAAGCTGATGATGCTACAGAAGTTTTCACTTAAAAGAGAAAAATCACAGAAAAACCTAAAAAGTTTTCATTCCAGAAAACCGAACAGTCTCTGGGGTAGCGTAGCAAAATGTTCCATGTTGGTGTGTACTAAACAGGTAGGCTAAGTAAAATCACATTAAGGAGAAACGAAGTTCGCGGGGGCAGCTAGTACTATATAAATATTACTATATTGCATAGATATAGGTAAGCTAAAGTCGAATATTTTTAGTCATAAGTTTATAACTTGCATCTTATTTGATAAAGCCTTGGCTAGCTTTCACAAGAACAACTTATTTTAAAGCAAGCAAGCGTGAGCTTTCCACCACCATTCTCGGTGACAAATAATTTTATAAGACACTTTCATTTATCTCGTCCGCTATTTTCCAAACGAATTTATACCTTGAGACAATCGTCTCGACATTATGTGAAAATCTTTTGAACTATCCAGTTAATAAAACAAAATGTGTAAACAAATATTTTGAGGGTAAAATTCTAATGCGTTTTTGACACACAGGACGCTTAGCCACAAGCCTCGACTCTACTCTTCTTTCTATTCGATTTTACTCTAAATAGTGTTTGGACAAGCGGTGGCCATATTGACATAACCTGGACAGACGTGCCCTCCAATAGGCCGCATCTCACTGGTGGGATTACTGCCAAACATCTATCCAGTTCTTTATAAAATACATTCTGATATTTTGGCAAAGTTAGGGTCCAGATAGAAATATATTTTTATCAAATAATATTAAAGTTTTGGATCTTCTATTGTGTTTTGGATGCCCATCAGAAACCTGAGAATAAAATACAAGAGACAGCGGGATTGATTGGAAAATAGTAGCGTAGTAGGAGACAAGTGGAATAATTTGGAGCAGGCCTTCACTCCTTCGGAAGTCGTGTACTGATATTAAATATAAACTCTATATTTATAAAATTCTCGTGTCACAATGTTCGTTCCCAGACTCCTCCGAAACGGCCCGATTCTTATGAATTTTTTAATGCATATTCAGTAAGTCTGAGAATCGGCTACTATCTATCTTTCAAACCTCTAAGTGATAAGGGGTGTCCACCCCAAATTATCCTCAAGATAAAGCCTCTATAAGACGTTCTTAAAAAAATATTTTTCTATAAAATTTCTGTATCTTTTGTAAATATGGATGATTTATTATTAATGAAAAAAAAATCGGTAGCGCTACAACCTCTTTAGGCCTGGGGCTCATTTTTTAATCTGTTTCATGATCATTTTTCAATGCAATAGGTGATCAGCCTTCTGTGCCTGACACACGCCGTCGACTTTTTGACTCTAAGACATGTCGGTTTCCTCATGTTTTCTTTCACTGTTCGAGCATATGTTAAATGCGCACATAAAAAGAAAGTCCATTGGTGCACAGCCGGGGATCGAACCTACGACCTCAGGGATCAAAGTCGCACGCTGAAGCCACTAGGCCAACACTGCTGCTGAATTATTATCATTATATATTCTATTATAATTCTTCTCACTGTAGAAATAATAATGTGCGAGAAACCGGCAAAGTCAGTGGCAAAGATAACATCTCAAATTTTATTCCCTTGTTTACAGAAAGCCTCCGCCAATGACCTTTTTGTTAGGTCCAGAGCACTAATATTTTTTCCCGATTTTTCCTCTCTATAAAGATGATTATAGACTGTCTATTGGGACTTTACCCTTTGAAAGGTCTTATCAACGAGGTAACACAGGTTTATTTTTTCATCTATTATATATCTGTGGGTTTATACTGCCTTATATTGTGTATTAGACATAAATAAATATATATTTTTATAGCATAGGGGGCGAGCGAAACGAGCCCACGAAACTCCCAAAAAGGGCAGTCGTATCAATCCATGGGCATCCATTTTAGTGGATGCATTGCCGGTCTTTGAGGAAGAAGTACTTTTTGGTAGTAATTTTTTTAAACAGTCGGAGGTCGTATCTTCCAGGAAAAACCCCCACCGGGAGTCGATTCCATACTTCCCTAGTTCGCAAAAGAAAATGTCTCGTGAACCGGATCGTGCTTGACTTCCCCCCATCAAGGTGATGCGGTTGCAGTTTTGAGTTAATACGGCGCGTACGGTGATGAAACTAGGCAGGAACGATTAAACTACTTTTCAGAACATAGTATACTTTATAGAATGCGCATAGAGACGCATGGTCTCTGCGGAGAAAGAGAGAATCAGGCCGATCAGTAATACATTGCAGATTGACAATTCGACAAGCCCTTCTCTGAATTTGGTCAAACGGAAGAAGTATTTGGGAGCACCGGCCCAGAGATGTGAGGAGAATTCCATATGAGGTCGTACTTGAGCCATGTAGAGTTGCATACGTGCTCAGTGAAATACTTACCTTACCAAAACTCCCAGCTTCCCCAGAAAATTTTGTGTTTTATATTTAGAGTTTTATTTAAATACATATATCATTCAAACTTCTGTATTGCCCAAAAATGTCTGCTATTGTTGTCAATGTAAAGAAGCTTTACGCCCTTAAATAATTTATTCAATACCTAATAATAGAAAAATAATGTTTTTCCCCTTAAAGTGGACTAGTGGACCAACTTGTTAAGGAAGCTCTGGGTTCGATTCTCAGCGAATCATTGTTCCGGGTTGCTAGGCTCATCTAAGCTTTAAAATAAACGTTAGTCTGCCTTATCTGCCTTACGGTGTCAAACAATAAAGACCGAAGCCTAGATAATTGGAAACGTGTCTTCAGTGTGACCTCGGCCTAACCTTCGGCCTTCATTACTGCTAACCGGTGTAGTAATAAAATTTTACGTCCACTAAAGACGGGGCGTTACAATAACGCGTTAGCCACTCAGTTTTCGTATTGATTTCTTACCCAATACCAAGATAACGTCTTTTAGCTTAGATCGGCTTATTATCGCACAGTTTAGTTGTCCGAACTGCTGCGTTCTACCTTCCAATAGTTGTAGCGATTCCAACTTCACGATTGAGCTTTTGTACTGAATTTCGATACAGTCCTTTCAATATCTATAGTGCTGATGTCGCGAATAACAAGACGCCAGTCGTTCCACAACTGAGTGTTTTTTATAGCAGTTTTTGTCGTACACCAACACTTTGTGGAACCAGCTGCCTACTGAAGTATTACCAAACCAATTCAATTTAGGTTCAAGAGCGTACAAATTCTTAAAAGGACGGCAGCGAACTTAACATGGGCGGCAGTGTTACTGAACATCAGATGAGCCTCCTGCTCACTGTAATATTTAAAAAAAAAAAAAAGGGTGCGTGTACTTATGTACGCGCGTAAGAAGTTATACTGCTTTGGCATTATTAAAACTAGTTTTTGATTGCATGCAAATAATTAATTACAATAAAATAATCAAAGATTGGAAAAGGAGTCATTATAGTCAATAAAGTTCAGTTTACATTTGAAAAATTCAATAAATAAATATTTATTATTATTCTCTTACATTAAGTGTAACATAAATTCTATTATTATTCGAAAGTTGTTTTTAAATCATGTCCAATGCCGTAGCATCTTCCGTGGGCAACTTCATTCTGTTAATTTTGTGTCACGGTGCGCACGCATCGTAAAATTTCACTCTCATCAATTTTTCATAACGCGCCTAAAGAAGTATAACTTCAAAAATAACACATTGAATTCAGGATCGCAAGTTTTTAAATTACAGAAAATCGATTTGCATAAAAACAAAATCAATGAGGTATGACGCGATCAAATGTCGCAATGCAGAGTTAGAAGTTATATTTTACTAATTAAATAAGTACTACAATAGATATTTAAATTTTATCTTGGTTGCCATTCAAATCTATTTATTAAATTCTTGTGGTATTCAACTTCTTGACACCACGACCCTAATGGAAAGATTGAAAAACCATTCGAATTAGTGAATTAGTGTACTTGCACTTGCACGTAAGTCTTAAGTGCTAAACAGTGGTAAGTGAAAAAAAAATTATTATGTTAAAATCCTTTTTAGTAAATTAGTTTAATTTTAAATTACTCATTAGTAGTTAGACTACATCGTATTATTTCAAACTGTATAATTAAGATTGCCACATTTTTATGTTTTATTATTATATATTTAAATTTCGTTACACTAAAATAAAAACAAATAACATAAATTATAAGGGATGCAACTGGCTGTCTTATCGCTAACAAGCGATCTCTTCCAAGCCAAGAAGAAAGAAAGAAACCTGGAAACCTAGAAAGAAAACAATATAAACCAATATCACGTGATATATCATATTTAACCTCAAAGTATTTCATAAGGCCAAAATCTAAAGTATGAGATATACTTTGCAAAATTTTACGTTAAAATCCAATTTGTATGTATCATAAATTGTACCGTAATATATGATAAACATTACTATTCACACCGCGGTAGCCGTAAAACTGGCATCACTCCACTTACCAATCTTAAAATTCACACAACGTTTTTGCCCTGAGAGTGCCAATTACCTCGATATTGGCACATATGGATGACGCATTGAGTGCCAGACCTGTTGATATATTCCTTTCTTTGGTTTTACTATGCACAAAAACCCTTTGAGTCTAACCGGCCATATTGGCAATCAGCATTTGTTTTGTACCTAGAAACAATTGCTTGTTTGTCGGGAATCTATATTAAGCCGTGGGTACATTTTTTTGTTGGAAAATGCGTTACGCCCTCCTCGTGGCAATCGTGGCACGATTGCCTTGTGGTGTACGGTTATGTAGGACTCGCTACTGTACATACTCTCTAAAACCCCATAGCGCCACCAGCAGCACACGGTAACAGAATAGCTTTGTCCGCATACCGGCACTCTATAAGCCGTTGAAATCACGGGCCCCTATGGCCATGAATAATGTGGAATGGATCTTGGTACAGCAAGGGCCATACTCACATTCGCCAATTCGCCCTAATTTATAGAGCTCTGGTACAATGCTTGACAGAATTTGTTAGCATCCCTTCTTTTGGACGCATGAACTCCTATTCTCCCGCTGAAGCGTCTGCTGCCCAGTGGAACACCCGTTGCACGGAGGAACGGTAGCATCCCTACTTTTGGAGGCTCGAACCCCGTTCCCCTGCGTCTGCGTGCCCAGGATGCGACGCTGTGTTACTATACTAACTATACCTACTTGCTGACCTCTATTGAGTTATAAATCACTCAATCTGTTTATATGGAAAGGGTATTACTACATAATAATAATAATAATAGTTAAGCCTCATTTATTCCTTGAAAAAAATTTACAAAACAAAATTTACAAAAATTTACACAAAATACATACATACATATACACACACCATATATATATATATTTGTATTTCCAAGGACCTCTTATTGAGTATAGGCCTCCTCCAATTGACTCCATCTCTCTCTGCTTTGAGCATTTTTCTGCCAATTCTCTCCACCAACTTTCTTAGGCTCGTCGGTCTTTCTACATATAAGTCATAAATGCGTCGTCAACATTTCTTTATGACAATATTTTTTAGAGGATTCTTAGATTTCTCTAGGTTCGTAGGTTTCTCCAGTTTAGTGTTAGAGGTACACCAATAAAAACCGAAAAAATGCATTTACTGTCTTTATTGTCCACTTACATGGCGGTTATAGGGCGACTGATTGATCCACGTGCAAGTGGAATTACGAAATAACGATACGTAAAGATAAATGACAAATGGAATCACGAAATTTCTATATAGATAAATGATAAATGATTTATTTCTGTAAGTAGGTTTTTACAAACACTTTTACACGTCAAACATATATTTTTTTTTTAAACTAGATGAGATCGACGTTTCCTATCTGACTACTCTGAGAAGAAACGCCGAAACAAACTCAGAGGTCACAGTCTCTTAAAGTCCAGACATAACTAACAAGATTATGTGAAGACCATGTAGATTGTAGTCTGAAATGGTCTTTTGAGGAAAGAACGACACAGATTGAGTGGACCTGTCAAGTCCAAAGACAAGACAATAATAACACCTCTACAATCTTAAACAAATAATGATAAAAATTGAATTTTAAATTCTTCATAGAATAGACTATCTTGGTTTAAGCAATAAATATTTGTTACAATTTTAAATTGTATTATCTATGAGTTCTTTTGTCGCAATACGTTTAGGATAAAATATATAAGTCGCAAGAGAAAAGGTCCATGATTCCCAGTCCCATATTTGCTGCAATCGATCACCGAACCCTATTATAATTGCAAAGGGCCGCTCAATCAGCCCGAAAGGAATTTGGCCCAAATCTCGCCACCTTTAGGGATACGAAAAATGACATCTATGTAACTTATGTTTCCACACAGCTTTGAAGACATATTTTCAGACTCAAGATGGACTTAATTCTGTTTTAGAAAATTGGTGAACGACTCTTAACGTTCATCAGGATTTTTATTTCTATAAAATCCAATACTTGCTCGTACGATAAAGTTAAAGGATGATTAACCTGCTTAGGGGAAATAATAAAAACAGAATTGCGGCGAGCGCGAAGGTTACAGCGCCATCTGTTTTTTCTAAAGCTTGTATTAGGTTCTTAACTAAAATATTTAGTTAAGAGCATACTCAATGAATTAGATTATACAATTTCCGTAAAAGAAATACTAGTTTTGTGCAGTCACATATTTCAACAACACTGATGCTAATTACTTAAAAAAAAACATCTCGAAACAAAGTCACAAATGTCACAGTCTATAATAGCCAGCCATTTATCGATTTTAGCTTTTTTAATTCTATTGATGAACTTTTAAAGTGAATAAATTTACAATATTCTTAACCGACATAGTAATAATATTATTCATTTATGGATAAAAAGAACACTAAAATAAATTTTATAAGTTTTGTATTGCGTTGAGCGAGGAAACCACCAGCTCTGGTGTCATCGGTACTATTTACCAGGAACCCCACGGCCCAAGCGTCTCTACTCCGAAGGGAACATCATCTAAGTTGGAGGACAGACTTGTATGACTTATATTTTTGCCTCTGTGCCAGTCTCCAGTTTTTGTGCTAGGGAGGTAAGAAGGTTGTTAACTTGTCCAGACAAGTAGCATCCACTCACACATAGTACTCTCCAAGGGATCAAAGATATCCCATCTTGCTGCTTCCCATAGCGATGGCTGTTGGTTCCAAAATGGCTGGAATATTGACAGAGGAGGTATGATCGTTGAGCGCGGCGTTGCGAGAAAAACGACCTGCACTCTTTTAGCAATGAAGGCCATTGTGTCCAAGGCTACTTATTTCAATGCCACAGGGATACTTGCGGGGAGTACAGAAGTTTAATTATATTTTGATCGTACTGTTGCCAAATAAAATATAAGGTTGTGTGCGTAATGCTACAGTGAGTGAGTGAGGAAACCGGAATGCTTTGGACCCTAAAATGAGCGTGCCATGAGCAACTACTTGCATTTAAAAAAAACGTGTGAGTACTTATGTACACGTGTTAGAAGTTATAGTTCTTTGGCGTAACAAGATAAAGCACTTTTTAAAATTTTTATCTTTCGCCTTGTTCTACGTTTGTAGAAAAAACGACATTAAAAATAGAAAAAAGGTATTAAATACTTTGAAAGTATTATAATAATGCATTATCTAGTAAATAAAGTTAATTTAAATATCACAAAAACATTTCTACATAATTAAAGAAATGGACATTTTTATTTAAAAATGTTGACTATGCCAACTTCAGGGTGTCGGTTTTTTGTGACGGTGAGCGCGCGCATAGTTAAAACTTAGTCTAATAATTTTTCCCTAACGCGCCAAAAGAAGTATAACTTCAAAAATAATAGTAAATCCGTGGCCACCAAGGGTTATAGTAGAATATTTTGTTAGAAAAATTTCAAATAGAAAGCTCTCATATCTCGTGAAATATAAGAAAATGTAACGAGGTTCGCTTTACACTATCGATCACATCTAGTACACTAGAGTGGAGTGGACACACAGTTGGCGTGGACAGCTGAAATAGCGCGAAAAATTGACTTACCACTTGACACTAACTAAATACGACCGGGTTTGACACACACTATGATTCTCTGTATGGGTCAACTTGACAATAATTAAATGTGAATGAATTTTATTCAATCTATGGTCAGCTGTGAAATCTATGATTTTTTCGTCTGTTGCTAATAAATTACTGAAATAGATACATTTTGTATTATCTTTGTAATCTGATACAATATTTATTTCGCTTTTAGGTAATCAAACATATTATAAATATAGAATCACATCGGGAGAATTGTGATACAAAATCATTTCTTTTGTGGGGAGATGTAGATTACAAAGACGAGAACAATTATTTTCTTTTGTTGTGTTTTGACATTTTTGGTTTCTCATTATTTCATATAAGTAAACTGATTAATTATAGGTGAATATAGAAAATTAACTCAATGTCAGTAGCCAATATATACAAGATCTTATTATATTTTATAGAGATTACAATTTAAACAATAAAAAGTCCTTTATTTGGCCACAATTTCAGATCTTATTTTAAAAAAGTTTAAAAAAAATACAATTAATGCTTAAAACATAAATCCTTCGGCATCTCACGATCCCGAAAACCAACATTCAAGTGACTATGTATTAAACATTATCATTAATTTAAGAGAATATACTAATTTACTACTGTGAAGTAAATAAATAATTATACTAAAACTTTCATAATTCAATTTTTTCCACTTTATTTAATAAAAAATACGAAACTTTGTGTTTGTTTCATTCGTCAGTATCATAAGTGTTATGATTGTAGACGCTATCAACACCTATTATCGAGGCCACATACTGGTTGTATCAGTGTTGGTGCGGCTATATATAATTAACTTATTTATTTGAACAGGGTTCAAACGTGCAATAGCTCACCTGATGTTAAGTGATACCTCCGCCACAAGACACATTGCCAGAGAGCTCACAAGTTCATTGCCGGAATTTTAAGAATTGTTATGCTCTCTTCTTTAAGGACCTTAAGTCGAATTGGTTCAGAAATGCATCGGTGGGCAGCTGGTTCCGCATAGTGGATGTGCGCGGCAAAAACTGCCTTAAAATCGCTCAGTTGGAACGACGGACGTCGAGGTGACACGGGTGGAATTTCGTATTCTGTCTCGACATCCGATGATGAAACTCAGCTGCAGGTATTAATCCGGACAAAACAATTTGTGTCTAGTTAATAATACAAATTTATGTCAGATCACACTGGGTAGCTTGTGACAATTGACTTATTTATGAAATTTAATTAACTATTTCATCATTTGTAACAACCGCGTTTAGCATTTGAACCGATAGTCCTTTTTTTAATATTTTCATAAATATTCCTGATGTCTTTATATAAGTACATCCGCCAATATTGTTCAATGCAAAATTTACACTAACAAAATGATAATATTTACTTCGCTGAAATAACATTTGCATACGGTTGAAGGAAATAATTAAATTGCAACATTAGAATGTGTCAAATATTTACATTTAACATGTATTTATGTTGTAAAATATTCGTATTAATAAATGAATCGGCGCTACAACATTTTTAAGTCTGGGCCTCAAATTTCTGAATCTGTTACGGCCTGTTCTAAGGCAACCCGGTTTCTTCACGATGTTTTCTTTCACCGTTCGAGCGAATATTAAATGCGCACATAGAAAGAAATGCACACCAATAGGCTTTCTGCCTATGTGTGCATTCATTCGCTAGTACGGTATATAAAACATGAGGAAAGTGGCATGTCTTAGACACAATAAGTCGACGGGGTGTCAGACACAACTGATTTGCCTATTAGAAAACGTATGCTCACGAAACAGATACATTTATTTAAAGCCCAGACCTAACAGGCTCCACTGTGTTTTGTTGTTGCTTCATTACTCATACGTCTTTAGGGATGCTGATCAATAATTATCAATCATCGCTGGGCTCTTTTTACTGTATATTTCGATATTAATTATTCACCAATCCAGCGTTAACTCTGTTTAATTCTGTTTAGTAATTTAGAAGATCAATCACCTAAACTGTATTTAAGAAGTATCCTCACATACTACTTAGTATGATTTTCTTTTGCGAATTGTTTAAAGAAAAATTATACTCCTCCCTCAAAGGCCGGCAACGCACCCGCTTAAATAGGTGTCTATGGGCTGCGATGACTGCCCGTAGCCGACCCGTAGGCTCCAATTCCAAAAAAAATATATTTTCTAAGCACTTAAGTAAATCATACACTTATTCCCTTAGCGAAATTCCGTGTACACATTTCGTCCGTCCGGGGATAGATAAAAATATTATGCAAATCGCTTGCACTCTATCTACATAATAAGGTGGTAATGCGTCCCTTGAAGTGATAAATTGACTCGGTTTTATTCATGAAACAGCTATGCTTTGTATTCATTCAAATATCTATTCTAAATTTGAATTATTATTGTATAGTTTACGCAAGTTGAATGTTGAGATCACGCCTTTCATTTGTTTATTTGCGATATTTGTTTTAAAATAAGTGTTGTTTGATGATTTGCTATTTTAAAAGAGTACCGAGAGTTTTTACGCCGGCTTTTTCTCTCGGCCTACACCCTCTGTCTTCTTTGCCGATGAGTAGGGATGCCTACATATTCAAATTTAATGACGTGGAATAAGTAACATATATCTTATGTTCCTTAATAAACATATTTTATTTTATTTACATATTTTTATTTCAGTCTGTACGCTATAAAAAATCGTCTAGAGCACACGCGCACACGTCGTTCATCTTGTATTATTTATTGAAAAAATGGAGTGGGACAAAGAAAACTCTTTTTTTTATATAAAATACATAGAAGGACCAGTGTTGTGGAACCCAGCTCATACAGAGCAGAGTGGAGTAATTGTAGTGGCGATTATGGAGTGCAGAGTTTAAACGAGCATGTTAAGCCGATTTTAGAAGAGAGCGTACAGGTGGGAACTGACCAAAGTTACGAGGTGTAATGTAGCATTCGCATCGAGCGTGTTACGCATCGAGCATGTTACGCTGTGTTCTAAAATCGGCGTAATATGCTCGTTAAAACTTTGTGCTCCGCTTTCACCGCCAGCGTTCACGAGATGGCCAACAGCGAGGACGTGTTGATATCTTTCATTCTATTTCATTATTGTTTCATCCAAATTAAGAAGAAGAAGAAAAAATGTTACTGGACATCAAACTTATTTAAAAACACAGGCGTATGAGGTGGTTTGTTATTGATTGCAATATTAAAAAAACCGAATGATTACTGGACAGTATAAAACCTTTGTACGCATTTTGAAGAACTGTTGAATTTAATTGGACAAAAAGTACTTAAAAAAGACACAATTGATATAAAATCATAATCATGATCACTCGCGACATGCCACGCGTACTGACTGAACCGCGTAACAGTCAAAGGATTCGCTGAAAAACCGACCGCCGGGTGGCACTCACAGCGAGCAACGAGCAGCTCGTTGCTCGCTTTGAGTGGTTTCCCCGTAACACGACGTACTGACTGCACGTATGCTCGCTGTGTAACGTGTTACATTACGTTGGTCGTAACGTTGGTCAGTTCCCAGCTTTAGCTATGGTTCACTGATCAGACATCCAGTACAGTAGTGTATTACAGTTCTTTATTTAAATACATGCAAAATTGAACGCTTATATATTATTGTACGTAGACTCAGTGCACCAATTATGATAAGAAGACGAATTCGCTGGTCCTTACATTTTACAATAGTAGCCGATTTGACGTAAAGGGAAAACGATGATACCCTAGTTATGTAAACTAACATAAATTAAGTTATGTATATAATTATATTAAATACTAAAATAATTAGAAGCGAACACAAAATGTAAGCAATCATCGCACACTTGAAGCCAAAATGAGCCCTTTAGTTTTTACCACATACAAGAATTGTAATTTAACATTCTCGTTTCCGATAATGTCCAATAACATAAGTGTCAAGATTTACGAACCCTTCAAAAATTCAATATTTACCCCTAATGTTATCTTTGTTATTAGTTCATGTTTTAAACAATTAAAGCCAGTTGACACCCAGTTTCAACCAATGTGTTTCATTAAACATATCAATAACAACCGCGACCGAACTTAATTCCCTTCAATACATTTTTGAAGTTATACTTTTTTAGGCGCGTTATGAAAAATTTATGAGAGTGAAATTTTAAGATGCGCGCGTACCTGAGACACAAAGTTGTCAGTGTGATTATAGCGTGCGCGAGCGAGATGGAAATAAGATAATCTACAAGTAAAAAGAAATAGAATATGCGTGAAGTTAGGAGCTATGCCAAGAATTTTGAATGAACATAATGACATTTACCTTTTAAACAAATAAAGGAGTTTTAATTATTTTTTCAAAGAAATTAAGCAATGCTTTTTCACAAAGACTTATTGTTACTTAGTTAAAAGGTTATGAACCATACCTAGTTATTAAATTGAATGAATAATATAATAAAGTAATAAATAATAATTATTATTAATATTAATTGATTATTGAATAATATACTAATAATTAAATATTATTAAGTTATTAACGTTAAATATTTATTATTATTTATTTAATATTTAAAAAAAATAAGAAAAACTTAGAAGTATAACTTCTTACGCGCCTACATAAGTACACGCACCCTTTTTTTTAATACATGTGTCTTTACTGAGACATCATGGAACATTACAATTAAGGCTAGCTTAAGACAAATTAGTAATTAAAGTCTAACCTAATTTACTCAAGGATATTTAATATAAGAAAGTGTCCAATAAACTTCTTACAGTCTCTATTAAGGGGAAGTTCTTGTGCTCTATTTTTTCACTTACCACTGTTTAGCACTTAAGAGTAACGTGGTCTGACACTAATTCAAATGGTTTTGTCCTTATCAATTTTCTATACATAAACCAAACAGAGGTTTATTCTTGATTTAGGAGTCAAAAGCCATAACTGTCTTGTACATTTTAAAAATTAATAGAAATAAAGAAAAAACTTTAGAGGTGTCAAGGGACACCCGGATGGAACGAAATTCCTTTCGATTAATTTATATGTTAATTGGTATCATAACAGTATGATAGATTTTCTCGACACCAATCTTACGACGAAAGAAAAAAAAAAAGCCAACATCACGAGGTGTTCTCAGGCGGTCAACCATCCAAGTACTGACCTCGCCCGACGTTGCTTAACTTCGGTGATCGGACGAGAACCGGTGTATTACAATAGCAAATAGCAAAAAAGTGTCGTGATAACTTTTGGTAAGATTTTTTTCCGTCGAGCCCCCTTTCACAACGCGCATTAAGGAACTTCGTTCCAAAAACTTTATTATACATAACTAGCTGTTCCCTGCTACGCTTCGCTGTGGCACATTGTGATTGAATGTTTGAGAAACAAAGGAAAGATTTCATATAAGTTTAATTTTGTAATACTTGTGGAAAAAATAATGAAGAAAAAAAAAGTATAGATAAAAACAGCCCTTGATGCGAGTTTTTGAAGCGGACACAAACCAACATAACATTGTGAAATATATAGAACATAGAAACGATATATAGGTAAACGGAAAATCCACCACCAAACTATTTCCTTCCAGATTCCCTGTGTCGTGGACAGCTTGTCTCTTCCTTTTGACATGTTAACTAATGTTTACATGACACTTACTTTTATATTTAAACTATTGTTGCACAAAAGAGAGATAGATACTTTAAGAGTACCGAGAGTTTTCACGCCGGCTTTTTCTCTCGGCCCTCTGTCTTCTTTGCTGATGAGTAGGGATGCCTTCAAATTTAATGACGTGGAATAAGTGATACATGTATCTTATGTTCCATTATAAAAATATTTTATTTTTTATTTATTTATTTTTCTGTTTTTCTGTTTCAGCATAACCAGATTGAGAAGATGTTGTTTCCTACGAGAATGTATAAAGTTTTGAATCGATAGTGAGAATTAGTTATTTATAACAAAAATAAAACATTGCTAGTACGGTTTTTATATTTTTATACGTCCCATAACGCGTCATTTACCAGCTCCATACAAGTTAAAGCAAAATTAATTAGCCCATAAACCGCAAGCTATAAAAACGATTATATTATACAATAATTTTGCGAAACGACATCCAAGTCTTACTATATGCGTCCGCTGAGACACGAATTTACAACAATATATCCATACAGAAATTATTGTTTATTAGTATCATTACTGCGGTAAAATTACAATAAATTGCGGTAGTACAATAACGGTGATATATAAAATTGCACTTCGGATCATTTATCATTAAATATTGGATTAATTATATAACAATATCATTTATGTTTTTACAGGGACGTGACTTCTTTTGGGGCACTAATGTTTCAGTATTTCGTTGTTATAAAAGCTAGCTACAGCCAGTTTTGGTTTTGGCCTCAGATTATTGTATCTGTTTCACGATCAATTGTCAATCTTATAAGCAGGTAGATGACCAATCACCACACGCCGACGACTTTTTCACTTTTTTCGACGTTTGAGCGGAAATAAATGTATACATAGACAGGAAGTCGGTCAAAAAGTTGGCTGAAGCCACTAAGTAAACATTGCTCATGCGCACTACTTTAAATAGAATATAAAAATAGTATATTTCACTTTTAGCAGAGATGGAACTTTTCCTAGGCAAATCCTCCCTCAAAAACTTCTTCAGTAACTTCAATTAGCATGCGTTTCCGGTTGGATGTCGCGTTAACTTATCAGCGTGTGTTGGTTCTTGCAATTAATCTACTAATATTACTCAATTAAATCAATATGTAAAACTTAATACACGGTCTCTTTGGTTCCTATTATATGTATAAACTACACTGTAATTATAAAATACATAATTATATAGAATACATGTAATTAGTTATTACTGTTATCTAAATAATTAAGTGGCAGAAAATTAAATTAAGATATAATTACTATTGGTGAGTAGGTAGGAAGAAAGGTATATTATCTCGCTTGAGTTGGTGCCTTAAAGATTTCGTTTATCCTGGGATTAAATGCGTAGGAAACGCTTTTTTTGCGAATCAGAATCAGAATTAAAGGCATAGATAATATTTTTTTTTCCTACAATTAAGTTCACAAAAGAGAGTAAGACTTTACATGAATTACAATCTAACCTATACAATAATTATGTCTAATAAGTAACATTATGTTGACTGAATTTTCTTCAATACCAGTGAATAGCCTTAACTAAGGTAATGTTCATTAACAGTCTTAGGTTTCTTTATTGTTTTGATACTATATTCTTGTGTCTAAGATACCGCACTTGCACTTATATTCAATACACTAGGTTTATTAACTCAAAAGGTTTAGTTCTCTTAAGACGTCTCTCCATGGGTCCCGGTCCCATCCAATTCCATCATTGGGTATAGATTTTGGGAAAAAACAATTCACTTTAAATTTTCTGTTGGTCACGAATAATAATTATTGATTTAGTTGCCTTATGACTCCATGCATAAAAATATATCATAATAAAGTGCTAGATTGTATATATTTTTTTTAACGACAATTGACACCAATTGACCTAGTCCCATGCTAAGCTGGTGAAACTTGTGTTATGAGTACTAGGCAACGGATATACATACATATTATAGATAGATAGACATATAAATACATACTTAAACACCCAAGACCTAAGCACAACACCAAATGCTCATCACATCGATGTTCGTCTCAGCCGGGGATCGAACCCGGGACCCATGGATTCGCAGTCAGGGGTACTAACCACTAGACCAATGAGTCGTCAAATGTGGCCTCTATCCAACCACTTTAACAATTAAAATTTCACGTTTATTGATAAAAACGACGTCATTTTATTCGTCAGACGCAACTTTATAGAAATATGTGGCCCATAACACGTTAAGTACGTACCTGTTCTGTGCGCATCCATTAACATTGGTTAACCATCTCATTAGTGGTGTTAGATTTGAAGTTAGGTTGCGGACAATGATACATGGACGTCACGGCTTTGATTTGATTATAATTGCTCCAGCAACTTGAGAATATATGTTAATTACCTAGTCGCTAGCGACTGAAATGTTTTGATCAAAAGAATTCTCTGGCGTCATGCGACCTTGCAATCAATATCACCAAGGGCGAATCTTGTCCGTCAAGGCGGTCAAGGGGGTCGCAAATTTAGAACTTTCGCAAAAAAACCTTAAAATATGGATTTATGATTTATTTCGTAAATTTTGACTATCAGCAGAGCGATTCTGTAACTCACTTTTCGAACTCACACAGCAGTTTTCGCGGCGCAGGTCGCGCTCAAATCAGTCATAAAGCAGTCTTTTTATGATTTGGCATTCTGATAAGGAGGGAGCTTGTAGTTTATTGTTTATCAGAATGCCAAATCAAAATGACTGCTTCACGACTGATTTGAGCGCGACCGCCGCTGTGAAAACCGCTGTGTGAGTTCGAAAAGTGAGTTACAGAATCGCGAGGCAGAGCAAAAACCTCAATAGTATGATATATTTTTATGACCTTAACAAACACATATCTGGTCTATCACCAAACACGTACTTAGTAACTCACTAACATCACAAGTTTTTTTTAAATAAATTATCTCAAAGACATTATTTAACATTACGAACTAGCCTAACTTAAGACTATTAAGTAATGTAAAACTAACCTAATTTACTAAAAAGTATTTTTAACATAAGATTGTCTCAAATACACTTAGTCTCTATTAAGGGGAAGACACTGTTTTCTTGTGTTCTATTTTTTCACTTATCACTGTTTAGCACTTAAGAGTAGTTAAGCAATCTCATTTACTCATTAATTCGAATTCTTTTGTTTTCAATTTTATCACTAAGCCTTTAAACCCTTTAGAGTATTAGCTCTCACGAGTTTGATAAATTATAAAACAGTATTCATTCAATTTTTATTTGTATAAACAAGCATGCAGCTTATTTACGCAATGATACCTATTTACTATAATTTTCTGTATTTTAGAATTACAACCTTTGTTCAACGTATGGTAGAGAATAATTAACAATAAATAAATAAAAACTTTATTAATGACAGAAATATGGTTGTGACAGAATGCGTCTTTTGCACAATTTATTGTGGATAACTAGATAACAATTGTTCCGTAGTATTAGAACAATTTTGAAAATAAAAGTAGTCTTAGTGTTACAACTAATCAAACATTATGTATGATTGTATGAGTATGTGAATGGATTACATGCGTTCGCCGTGCGTTAGTTTTTAGAGTCATGCCAAAATTCGTAGTAAGGCCTCTATATATTCGAAATCCAATTCGGTTGGCATAATTTTTATGCGCTTTGGGAGTTTTTTATCTCGATAGTTTGACTATCTCAAAATCCTAAAGGGGCTCCCACATACAAAAAAGCGTTGGCCAAACACACTCATTCGAAAACAACATTAGGAAATTTTCTTCGTTACAGTATACGGTAATTTGTCATCATAAATTATCTGACGCCTATGCGAGGAATGTCTATGATTTGTATACTACAAGTAATACACAGATGCTATTCAATATATTAGTGATATAGTTTTCCATACAAACAAATTAATGTTACTTTTCTATTACATTAATCAAGTTAATGCTAAGTTACTCTAGAATTGGTATCTCCATTACGCTGCCTTATTTTTATTTTATTTTCTCTTTCGATTACCTTCACTTTACTAAGTGAAGAAAAGAACGTTTTGAATTTTCAATTGGTCTATTGAAAGCGAAGGAAACAATTTGTATGGCCCGTTATTTGTGGAATTGATATTCTTATATAATTTGATTAATGATGATGTCGGCATTCTGTGGACACCTGTCCCGCTCTGATTGCGACCTCTGACATAATTTACTGCTAATCAGCTTAGTGTACGATTACACTGTCATGAGGATATAATTAAAATGTACATAAATAATATTATATGTGCTCATAGTTATTTTTTTTTCACAAACACATACACGCTGCTTACAGTACTAAACCAAAATGAAATGCAATACAATATATATTAAGAAATAGTTAAGATACACAATGTGACCTAGTGGCTTCGGCGTGCGACTTTCATCCCTGAGATCGTAGGATCGACCCCCGGCTGTGTACCATTGGACTTTATTTCTATGTGCGCACTTACGACTCGTAACATTCGCTCGAACGGTGAAGGAAAACATCGTGAGGAAACCGACATGTCTTAGACCCAAAAAGCTGATCACCTACTTGCCTATTAGATTGAAAAATGATCATGAAACAGATTCAGAAATCTGAGGCCCTAGACATGAAGAGGTTGAAGCCACTGATTTTTTTTTAAGATACACAATATCGCTACTGTCAACTCACTCTGCGAACATATAAAGATGTCGATAGTGTCGGAGACAGCATTCAGGTGTTAAAACCTCTTCGCTAACGGGGATCTGTGCAACAGACTGGTTCTGACCCTTGGTATCGCAAACAACCTTGGCTTTCACCATCGATTATATCCCATAGGTACAAAGAAACCCAGTTTTTGGTCACTTGGGTTGCTCACCAAGACCTTAAGTATATATAGGACAGTGATTGCCCATATGCCTTTTCTATTTTCTTGTCTGAGATTTTTCAGGTAAATGAAACATATATTAAAATTTAAACCAAGAAAGCAAGGCCCGCAAATTTGTGTTTTTTTTTAATTTGTACTGTTATCTAACCTATTTAAGTAGTAACTAACAGTAAGTTCGGCGGCGAATGGATGGATGTTCATATAAATGAAACTCTTTGTTTAAAGCTAAGTGACAACTGACTTTAATCATGTACAACAAGGGCTTATAACATAAAATTAGGGGTAGTGGAGCGACGCTGGACTGACACAAAACTGTAACTTATTTATGGATCCTTAAAACTACATGACATATCTATTACGTATAAAAGATATGAGCGATGTCGACCTTTTGTACATTATTGTAATTGTTATCTTACAATGTATAAGTGTATAAAAACTAAAGAACTCATTGAAAGTCAAAAGTCAAAAATCATTTAATCATATAGGTAACACAATGTACACTTATGAATGTCAAAGAATGAAATGTGTATGAAATGCTTCTAACTTTACATTTACTGCCAGTTCTCAAATCAAGGGCGTAGAACGGAAGAGAAGAACTGGCAATTAACTCCCCGCCACTCTTTTTAATCGCTAACGCTAAGGCATGGATTTCCTCACGATGTTTATCATCACCGTTCGAGCGAATGTTAAATACGGACATAGAAAGAATGTCTATTGGTGCACAGCTGGGGACCGAACCTACGCACCTGGCACGCTGAAGCCACTAGGCCAACACTGTTCTATCTTAACCTTGAGCTTATTACATATACACTATTTATGTATATCCTAAACGATTTAAATATAAGTATAGTGTTAAAATCGTAAGTGTAAAATTCACAGATTGTTATTATAAAATTAAATTAATTCCACTAATGCGATTACATTGTATTAATTTTGTTTACCATGATCGCGTTGATCGCTATTGATTATTCATTATTGCCGCGAATTAACAACAAAATGTGTTTTAGGTAAACATTGTTTTGAGGTCGTAACAGGTAACAAGTGGATGTGTTTTATAATTGTAAATATACACCAACTAAATTACAGAATATAAAAGTAATAGTTACTTAATAACCTTAAAAATATAATGTATTAACTAAAATATACTATTAAAAAGAGTACTTTAGGCAAGGTTCCTAGCTGTGCACCAGTGATTTTCTGTTTCTTTCTTTCTGTCTGTTTATTTTCTTTCATTCTTTTCTTTGTTCTTTCTTTCTTTTCTATTTTATTTCTTTCTGTGCCCATTTAACGTACACTAGAACGGTGAAGGAATACATCGTGAGGGAATGCATGCCTTAGACCCAAAAAGTCGTCGGCGTGTGACAGGCACACGAGGCTGATCACCTACTTGCCTATTAGATTGACTAATGATCATGAAACATTCAGAAATCTGAGGCCCAGTCCTAAAAAGGATTTAAAGGTCCACTGATTTTTTTATATGGTAACCAATTTGGTAGCACTATAAAAGAACACAAGCAAATCCTAATAAAACTAAATTAAAAGATTTGCTTCAAATGCTATAAAGCACGCGAAACGTCGGATAAATTTAAAATTATGTTAAATAATTGTAAATTTATAATAATACATAACTTTAATCCGGTAAAAGGTTTTTCTTTAAATATGTAAAGGTTATGCCAATCAAAGACAAAACTAAATTAGGTAAATTTTAAGACTCGATAAATAATTGATATAAACTACGCCTTAGTATGCAAAACAATTAAAATGTTAAGGAGAAATATATAATATATTAAAATAATACAATGCAAAGCGCAACTTTCATTTATACAAGAGCATTAGGAATAAATTGAAAAATAGGTTTCATAACTTTCCTTATTCAAATAAAAAAGGCATTTACAAAAGCAATAATTTCTGAGCCGTAAAAATTACCTTTTGAAGGAAGCTGCACACTTCACAAAATCTGTTTACTCAAAGTCACCTTGACAACTGACACGCCCATTAGAGCTGCCCCTAAATTAAAAATATTAAAGCTCCGAGCTTATTATTCGGCAGGTTGAAGAGCAGGGACTTATATAGAGCTGTTAGTATTTTAAGTTATTACCAATGTTTTTCCAGTGTTATTATGACGTAATTAAAACTTATACGGTATTTTGTATAGTTATTGCAGCGCAGGAAGATTTTTTGTAATTTCAAACTCAGCTACAAAGACAGCTCAAAGCGCCATCCTGGTTTATTGGGTAAGCCCAGCCAACGCTCGTAAATTTTTGGCCTTATACTTGCCAGTTTCCTTTTCTTCGTAATGTTTTCCTTCGCTATCAAGACAAGTGTAATAATATTAAAAATTCGATTAGGGTTAAAACCCGCCTTCACCGGGAAAGGTGTGGCCCTTTACTTCGTACTTCGCTTACTCCAGTGAACTTCCGTTCTGCTTTAGAGGCGACGGCGCAAGGCGAGGTCCGAGTCTCGCAGGGGTCGCCCATTCCGCCAATCCGCCAAAAGCGTGTATCCATTAACAAATATATAAAATAACTACCTGATGAATAATAAACAATGCGCTTTTGTGACTTATATTGTAATAGTATATTGTGATTGAGATTTATCGAGTCTACAAGATTACACAACTCTAGTATTGTTTTTTAATAACATTATAAGTTGTAACAGCTCCATATATTTCCAATCTTAGCATCACAAGGCTGTCATTTTACGGACAATCCCGAGCATTCCCAGTTCTACAAGTACCTATGTCTTAATTAGAGGATATCCAAATTCTTGTGATTAAATGAATAAAATTTTGCACAAATTCTAAGGACAATTGAGTTGTTCCTGGTCGTTAGACGTTTATTTAAATAACGGTGTCATTTTACCCAAGTGATGGGTTTATTAATATATACATAATACACATATATATATATATATGTTTGCCTTTAAATGCTTGTCACACTAAAAATTGTATTTTGTGTTTGTTTTTACCAATGTGTCAGTGTGCCGAGCGTTGGCAAGCTTTTCCTCAATAAAAACAAAATTGTTTTTTTAGCTATTAACCAATTAACTTATCAGATTCTTACAGAAATTAAATAATAAAAATAAATAACAAATACTTAAAAAAAATTAAACATGACTCATTTTTAAAGGCCTGCAACGCACCCACTACCATGTACTACCATCTTACAGCTGATCCACAGGCTCTTTTACCCCCGTATCTTATAACCACAAAAAATAATAAAAATTTGAAGCTATGAACATTTGCACATGATATTTTCGAAATCGCGTTAAAATAAAACAAACATTTAAGTAATATATATGTATTACCCTTCAAAAAGGGTTCTGGACTTAAAGGGTATCTATTACGGATAAGGTCCGAAAGTTATTGTATTGGTCCCTCAGACCGGAATTACGTCAAGACTGATCGTAAAATCAGACGCACGGCTCAATATACTTGATGTATAACGACTAATAAGGGTGATTTTATAACCTTGATGTCTTGTATAATACTATCCTTGACTTTCCATTAAATGTCCATAAATTAAATATTTTTTTTTTTTTTTTTATAGAACGGGGGGCAAACGGGCAGGAGGCTCACCTGATGTTAAGTGATACCGCCGCCCATGAACACTCTCAATGCCCGAGGGCTCGCGAGTGCGTTGCCGGCCTTTTAAGAATAGGTACGATCTTTTCTTGAAGGACCCTAAGTCGTATTGGTTCGGAAATACTTTAGTGGGCAGCTGGTTCCACATAGTGTATGAACTAATGGACAAAAGTTCGTACTTTGTAAACGTGGTGAAGAGACTTAAGTTCCAAAATTGACAATTTGTGTCGAGTTAACTGATACCGCCGCCCATGGACACTCTCCTATGCCAGAGGGCTCGCGAGCGCCTTGCCGGTCTTTTAAGAAATGGTACGCTCTTTTCTTGATGGACCCTAAGGCTTAATAATCTAAAAAAAATAGTATATGGGTGTCTCATATAAACGGTTTTGCAACGCAAGCCGACAACCTATATGGCAATGAAATCTATAATTATTAATAACCTTAACAAAATATATTAACAAAATAATTGTAATCAGAATTATAATTCAAATGACTAGCTTTTAAAAAGGTGAAAACGTTTTTTTTTGAAACAATAAACGAAAAATAAATTTAATTATACAAAAAAAAGGGATTCAGTGAGCCACAGTGAAAGTTACTTCAAATATATCCCAAAACTTGACAGTTTGTGTTGAGTACTTGTCTATTAAAACAAATGTTTGAGAACCAAACCACTAAATTGTAGACCCAAATGGATTATTATAACTTTAATTGTCTAATACAAACGGTTTTGCACACCGCAAGCCATAAATGGCAAGAGACAATATTTGGTTCTCAGATTTATGATATTAAATGCCTTAACGCAAAAGAATTAAAATCAAAATATTGACTTTAAGTCAAATGCCTAGCTTCTGAGTGGATGAGAATTTTATCTTTCTTTTAAACGTAAAATTTACTCTAAATATATAACACGTGTAAAGCAGTGTTGGTCTAGTGGCTTCAGCGTGTGACCTCATACTTCACGTCGTAGGTTCTATTCCCGGCTGTGTACCAATGGACTTTCTTTCTTTGTGCGCATTTAACATTTGCTCGAACGGTGAATGCGAACATCGTGAGGAAACCGACATGTCTTAGACCCAAAAAGTCGACGGCGTGTGTCAGGCACTGGAGACTGATCACCTACTTGCCTATAAGATTTAAAAATGATCATGAAACAGGTACAGAAATCTGAGCCCCAGGCCTCAGATTTTTTTATGTTAACCAATTTTGTAGCACTAGACAAGAACACAAAGAGCTCTAGGCTTATCCTAATAAAGCGGGTTAGCATTAAAGGAATCTGAGGCCCAAACCTAAAAAAGTTGTAGGGTCACTGATTATTTAACATTGTATTAAAAATTAATTTATTTCATGTCTGTAAAGTTATTACACCGCAAAACAGAGATAATATAAAATACCTCTTGCAATTTAAAAGTAATTCCGGAAAGCTTGGTATTTTCTAGTTTTCATTAAGTATATCGTTGACATCCTTCAGTGCGGTATCATTTCAAACGTTTAAATACTTAACTGTCCTACATTTCTAAATGTAACTCTATAATTTATGCTTTAATTTCGTACCGCCATTTTCAGTTCTATCTATAAATGTGGAATCTACTGCGAAATTATGGTTTTCAAAGCCAGCGAATTTGTTTGCGTTAAATTATAAGACATGTACTGCTAACTTCACAGACATCATATTATGTTTGGCTAAATGACGTCCCCGGCGATTTAAAGTTGGAAGATACCAATTAAAAAAAAAGGGTGCGTGTACTTGTACGCGCGTAAGAAGTTATACTTCTTTGGCTTTCTTTATTTTTTTTAAATATTAAATAATTAATAACAAATATTCAACGTTAATAATTTAATAATATTTAGTATATTATTCAATTATTCATTAATAATAATAATCATTATTCATTGTTTTATTATATTATTCATTCAATTTAATTACTACGTATGTTTCATAACCTTTTAACTAAGTAACAATAGGTCTTTGTGAAAAAGCATTGCTTAATTTCTTTGAAAAAAGAATTAAAACTCCTTTATTTGTTTAAAAGGTAAATGTCATTATGTTCATTCAAAATTCTTGGCATAGCTCCTAACTTCACGCATATTCTATTTCTTTTTACTTGTAGATTATCTTATTTCCATCTCGCTCGCGCACGCTATAATCACACTGACAACTTTGTGTCTCAGGTACGCGCGCATCTTAAAATTTCACTCTCATCAATTTTTCATAACGTGCCTAAAGAAGTATAACTTCAAAAAACATTGTAGAACTGGGAGGGATGTTCTATGCCATAGCAAGGATCAAAATAGAACTGCAATGTTTCAAACGACATTTCTTTATTAAAGCCTGCTCGAGGCATTATTGTAGTTAAGTGTTTGCATGGAATTAATCTATCAGAAACAAAAACTTGTAAGACCCAACAACAGTTCGTCGTCAGCGCTATCAAAGACAATTAAATGTTGACCTTTGTCTTTAAAAAATAAACAGATCAGTGGTATTACAACGTTTGTAGGTCTGGGCCTCAGATATCTGTATCTGTTTCATGATTATATTTTGTTAATCTAATAGGCAAGTAGGTGATCAGTCTCCTGTGTATCCACACGCCGTCAACATTTTGGGTATAAGGCATGCATTTCCTCACGATGTTTTCCTTCACTGTTCGAGCGAATGTTAAATGCGCACATAAAAAGTCCATTGGTGCACAGCTGGGGATCGAACCTACGACCACAGAGATGAGAGTCGCCCGCTGAAGCCCCTAGGCTAACACTGCTCATCTTTGTCTTTGCGCTACGAATGATACATAGAAATTGTAGGGTTTTTGTCGCCAGCTGTTATTTAATAATTGAGAGGGTTTAGGATAGCAGTTTTCTATAAATACTCGTCTCAAAGTGTCTCTTTAGTGTGAGTGATCTTTCAAAATTCCGCTGCCATGATAAGTATGCTCAGACGATTGTTATCTGAAGCACAAAGCTCTAGTGACGGTGCGTGTTCCAGAGCCTATTTCAACCTTATTTTAAGCTGGTTACACGAGTGCGACTAAATGTAAAAAATAATCAATAAAGTCGCCTTAGGGTCTTTCAAGAATAGAGAGTACTAATTCTTAAAAGGCCGAACGCACTGGAAGGTTTCTGGCTCAACTTAACATCAGGTTATTTGACTAAAAAGCCAATTATAAAGATCCAGTGAAAATTTCGAACGCCAAATTGTGACGATTAATAGTTCCAGCATTTCAATATATCTAACTATTGTCGGCTATTGCTGAAAAGCATTGAAAACGTTGAGTCATTTAATAATATTCTTGTTTAATTTAAAGGCTAAGAAGTGTTAAAAGTATGTAATAAAGAAAAACTCGCGAAATCATAGGCAATATACACTATTACACACACGGACACATACACACACACTCATGTAAATAAAGCATACTCTTGTATAATTTAAATGCGAAGAAGTTTTAAAAGTATGTAATTATAGGCAATATACACTATTTCACACACACATACACACCCACACTCACTTACACTCACACCCACTCCCCCTCTCTCTCTCTCTCACACACACACACACACACCCTAACAACGTTATTTCTACTAACTTCTAACTAGTTGACTGTTATGTTTTGTTTTTATTTCCTTATTTAAAACGTTAAATTTATTTGCCTACCCATATATGTAAGTACTTTTTGTTACCACTCAATATGACTTTGCTGTGGAATGGAAGCCTGGTTATCCATATCACAGGTTCTTACCTAGTTTGGAAACCAGTCTCTCAATACGTTCTCAACTGTAATCTTATTGTTTCTTGTAAATGTTATATGGGAGAAAATTAATTATTATTATTATTAATATATTATAACATATTTGTACAACAAACATCCCATTTTCTTTCTGTATATCAGAGTTTTTAACAAAATGAACGGTAAAGTTTGAACAGCTGTAGCTGTCTTACAGGTAATAATTCTTCCTAAACATGGGATTGTCACTGCAAACCTAAGCTTTTTATATCATTTCGGATTCAAAAAGGTTTTACATGACAAAATGAATAGGTAAATTAAATGTCATTAAATTGAAGAAGTCGTATCAAAATGCCAAAATTTCATCAAATTACATTACCCTGAAGCTAGGCACTTTAAATAAATATAAAAATTAATGACTGAGATACCAATCAAAGTCAATTTAAGTTTCGACCCGACAGTTGTTTCCCCAAACTTCCGAAAACAAAATTAAATTAATTATACTGATTCATAATATTGGACTTACAAACTTGATTTAATAAAAACTTTTCGGCTATGTTTATCTATATTTTCTACGGTGGTATTTTCGAGATGCGAACCAAAATTATCATTTTTTTTATGTTACAGGAGGCAAACGGGCAGGACGCTCATCTGATGTTAAGTGATACCGCCGCCCATGGACACTCGCACTGCCAGAAGGCTCGCAAGCGCGCTGCTGGCCCTTTATGAATTGGTACGCTCTTATTCCACTAATGTTATAAAACCTATTCCTGAGTACAGGCTAAGCAGGCATTTAAGTCTAAAAATGCGAAGCCAGAAATTGCTTTTGTTATATAAAAAACTCAGTACAGTTTAGTCTTTAAAAATAAAGTAATAAGTAAAAATATTTTTTCATTTTAAAAAAAAAACACCTTCAAGAGTAAGAAATAAGCAACTGCTCTTTAACCCCTAATAGCGAAATAAATTACGCGATTCTAATGTTGTGATATCAGAGCAGTGTTGCCCTAGTGGCTTCAGTGGGCGACACTCATCCCTGGGGTCGTAGGATTGATCCGCCGGCTGTGCACCAATGGACTTTCTTTCTATGTGCGCATTTAACATTTACTCGGACTCTGTAAGGGAACATCGTGAGGCATGATCGGCTTAGACCCAAAAAGACGGCTTGACGGCTTCAGGCACAGTAGGCTGATCACCTAATTGCCTATTAGATTGACAAATGATCATGAAAAGGATACAGAAATCTGAGGCCCAGAGCAGAATAGGTTGTAGGGCATTGATGTTTTTTTAATGTTTAGATAGCAGTACAATGGATAATGAATAGTCGCACACATATACAAAGCCTTAAGCGATAATATTCATAACGAATAATAATTTCAAACGTTTGAACGAAGAAGAATCGCAGAATAAAATCTCGGAGCTATCAATATATCCTGAGGACGTTACCGAGTACTCGCCAAAAGCCAATATATTTTTAACTTTTTATAAATGTATTTTTATAATATTATATTATTAATCACTTAATCTTACCTAACCCACTGGTGGTTCTTGCCCAAACGGCCGATAAATTCCTCGTAATGATGTTATTTTTATTATTTAATTATTTTCTTACCAAATTTTGTGTGTATTTTTGAAGTTATACTTGTTTTGGCGTGTTAGGGAAAAATGATGAGAGTAAATTTTTACAGTGCGTACACCGTCACAAAAAACCGACACCCTGAAGTTGGTCAAATTTTTAGGTTTTTTGAAGTTATACTTCTTTTGGCGCTTTTGGGAAAAATGCTGAGAGTAAATTTTTCGTTTTTTCCTGCAAACGTAGAATAAGGCGAAAGATAAAATATTTTTATTATTTACGCCAAAGAAGTATAACTTCTAACGCGTGTACATAAGTACACACGGGTTTTTTTTATATGGTGGGTGCAAACAAGCAGCTATCACAGCCCATGGACATGTTAGTGTATCCGTCCCCGACCCTTTAGGAAGGAGTATTCTCTATGTTTAATTTGGAGGTCGTCCAGACATGACCTCTATTAATTATACAATTATAATTAATAGAATTGGCTGTATTATTTTCGACCTCTTAATATACTGCGAAACGATAACCCCGATCATACATGATGGATGGGATGAATTAATGTGTAATATTTCCCTAACCGAGCGTCTAGCTTAGTCACGCACATTTCCATTCGTTTACACGCCGGTTGCCAAACAAAAAAAATATACCACATAGTACCAGTGTATAAATCTTTATCCTTTTGAGTAAATTAGGTTAGACTTTAATTTCTTATTAGTCTTAAGTTAGGCTAGATCGTAATGTTCCACTATGTCTTATTAAAGACACGTCTTGTAAAAAAAAAAATATTTGGCACGTTTTTTATGAATCAACTTAATAAATTTGCATGATAATGAAACTCCGACAAACATTTTAGTAATATTTTTTATTAAATACCGGCGCCTGTGCAATTGAACCCCACGGCCTCTACTCCAAAGGGAACAAAATCGAAGTTGGAGGAAAAATAAATTACATTTAATTTGTAATTTTGTATTGATATGAAATAATTTAATATAAGGACGTAATAAACGTCAACCATTTAGGGTCGATTCGACCAAACAAGAGTAAATCTTAATCTTAGAATAAATCGTCAGTTAATCGAGAGTAAATCAATTTTACGTTTTACCAACTACAAATTCTAAGAAAAGTGGGCTTATTCGGGAATTGCTATTATACCGCCGTTTCGCACGGAATAACAGCTATTCCTAGAATAATTTAATGTCCAATCAGCTGATTTCTGTCATTTCACAAATATATATTCTGTGTTTTAATTTCAAGTCAACGCAACGCACTAAATTAATAGTCTAGCATTGTATAATGAAACGTTTGAACAATTTATTATTTATTTATTTGTTTTTAGATTTTTTATTTTCTATAATATTAGAATGAAATTCAACTGGGCTCAACAGAAGTTCCTTTTTAGACGAAAGCCTCAAACAAACAAGAAATAAAAACTTTTTGTTGTCGTTTGACCCCTGTTAAAAGCTTATAGGTGCGCGAGAGGCGTGCACCATATAATAATAGTTTATAGGCTAGGTAGTGGCCGCAGTGGGAAGACAAAGAAAACTTCTGCACGTCTAAAAGTATATAATAATGAATACAACATATACAGAAGGAATGAAGATGAATGATAGAAGTTGTAATACAATTAGAGAAAAGAAAGCACAAGAATAGATAAATAATACGTCACTAAGGGATAGTCCTAAATCGCGCACGGGTCTCGCCTTTGACAGTTGTAAACGCACTGCCCGCTGGTCGCGCTGCCACTGCCTGCAAGCTCCACCCACCGCGCCCGTGTCGTCACACATAGCGGTAAAATCACCGACGCGGTGGAAAAGAGGAGTGTTATTATTGTTCGCCACATCAGCCCCCCCGGAGACCGTTACGGTCGAAAATAATCCGGGAACCGAACACGACGCCCGCTCCGAGTACAGCGATCTTCCACCACCGCTGGCTTCGACACTGGATCTGGTGATGAAAGTATGAATGCGGGCTTGACTCTGTCCACTGAAACAGTTACAACTTTACCGTTAAATTCAATGACAAAGGTTTTATCTCCTCGCTTTATCACTTTGCAAGGGCCCACATACGGTGCTTGCAGTGACTTTCGTACAGCGTCTTGGCGAAGAAAGACATGTGAAGCCGTCTGTAAATCTTTGCTGACGAAAACTGGAGTAGCACCATGGCGAACTACCGGTGTAGGCTTAAGTTCTTGCATTTTATTCCTGAGTCGTGACACAAAATCGGAATAGTCTACGACCTGTTTTGGAGAATGATTGAAGAACATACCAGGCAGTCTCAATGTTTCTCCGTATACTAACTCTGCTGACGACGACCCAACGTCTTCTTTCCAAGCAGTCCGAATGCCAAGAAGAACCACCGGAAGAGCTTCAACCCAGTCGTCGTTAGCATGGCACATGATCGCTGCCTTGAGTTGCCGATGAAATCTCTCCACCATACCGTTCGCAGCCGGGTGATAAGCTGTGGTCTGTAAATGATTAAATCCCATTATACGTGACAATTCCTTAAAGAGATATGCTTCGAACTGCCTGCCTCTATCAGTTGTTATCTTCTCAGGACAACCGAACCTTGAGATCCAACCATAAACAAAAGCATTGGCCACAGTGTCTGCTTTAATGTCCTGAAGCGGCATGACCTCCGGCCACCGCGTGAAACGATCAATAGCTGTTAAGCAATATTTAAATTCGTGACGCATTGGTAATGGGCCTATGAGGTCGATGTGGACGTGGCTGAATCTATCCGATGGAGGAACAAAATCACTGACAGGAGCACGGGTATGTCGAATAACCTTCGAGCGTTGACAAGCCAGGCAGCTCCGTGTCCATAATCTGCAGTCCTTTTTAATATTGGGCCAAACATACCTCTCAGAGACCAGCCTAACGCTTGCTCTGATCCCCGGATGACTCAACCCGTGCAAGCAGTCGAAAGCTTGCCGTCGAAATTGAGGAGTCAAATAAGGTCTTGGTGTTGAGCATGACATATCACAAATAACTGTCTTACCAGAGCCAGAAATGTCTATCTTCTGCAGGTCCAAAGAACAGTTATTGCTGCGTAACAAGTGTTGTAGCTCGTTATCTACGATCTGTGCTGATGAGAGAGTATTTAAATTAATCACGCTAGTTATTGTTTCTACTCTGGATAGAGCATCAGCTACTACGTTATTATCGCCTGAAACATGCTTTATGTTTGTAGTGAACTGCGACACAAAATCAAAATATCTAAATTGTCGAGGTGAGCAGTTCTCAGAAGCTTTTTGAAACGCAGAAACGATTGGCTTATGGTCGGTAAAAATTGTAAAATCCTTAGCTTCAACCATATGCCGAAAATATTTCACAGCTTCATAAATCGCCAAAAGCTCTCTATCAAAAGGACTATACTTCTTTTGTGCGGTATTTAATTTCCTCGAGAAGAAACAGAGTGGTTGCCATACAGAATTAATATTCTGCTGTAAGACAGCTCCGATTGCGTTGTCTGATGCATCCGTCCACAATGTCAGTTCTGCAGCTGGATCAGGATGCGCTAAAAGAGTAGCTTTAGCTAAACTAGCCATACAAGACAAAAACGCCTTTTGCAGTTCATCAGTCCAAGTAATATTAGTACTGGGCTTAACTGCTGGACCAGAAAGAAGCTCGTGCAACGAGGCCTGCACTTTAGCTGCACTTGGAATAAATCGTCGATAAAAGTTAATCATACCCAGAAATCTCCGAAGCTCCTTGATCGTCTTGGGTGGAGGAAAATTCTGGATAGCTTCTACCTTTTGTGGAAGTGGTCTGGTACCTGCAGAGGAAACGATGTATCCGAGGAATTCCACTTGCGACTCACCAAACACGCATTTAGATGCATTAATCATTATTCCATAGTCCTGGAGGCGCTGGAATACTTGATGCAGGTGGTCCAGATGTTGAGTTTCGTTCTGCGAAGCTACTAAAATGTCATCAATGTAAGGGTAACAATAAGGCAAATCTCGTAGTATTTCATCCATAAAGCGTTGAAATGTTTGAGCAGCATTGCGAAGGCCAAAACTCATGAATGGAAACTCAAACATTCCAAATGGAGTTGTAATAGCTGTCTTCGGAATATCGTCCGGGTGAACTGGTATTTGGTTGTATGCTCTAATTAAGTCTATTTTACTAAAGACTGAACATCCAGAAAGGTTATGAGCAAAGTCAGCTATGTGACGAACCGGATATCGGTCGGGTATTGTGCGTGCATTCAATGCACGATAATCGCCACATGGTCGCCATTCGTTGTTTTTCTTCGGAACTAAGTGTAATGGCGATGACCAAGGACTGTCAGATCTGCGAGCAATACCTGATCTTACCATATCCTCGAACTCCCTCACAGCAATACGGAGTCGATCCGGTGCCAACCGACGAGGACGACTGTAGACTGGAGGTCCAGAAGTAGTACGGATATGATGCAGCGTATTGTGCTTAACCTTGAGCATAGACAGGTCTCCAGCTGGACGAGTGATGTCGGGAAACTGTGACAAAATTTCGTGGTAACGTGAGGTACCTGTAAAAGATTTGATGTGGCATAAAGCAAATGAAGCAGGTTTAGCTGAAACACTAAGCGATGTAACATTGTCTATCAAGCGATTAAGCCTAGCATCAACAAGCAAATTGAAATGCGACAGAAAATCTATGCCTATAATAGGTTTGGTTACATCAGCTATCACAAACCGCCACGTAAAAGCTCGCCTGAGTCCAAAATCTAATATTAAATTAAACCATCCAAAAGTGTCTATCACTGAACCATTCGCTGCAAAAAGTTTATAGTCTGTTTTATTCAAGCGTCTATTATTAAATAATTTTTTTGGATAAACACACAAATCGGAACCAGTGTCAATTAAAAATTGTATTTTAGTCTTACGATCGGTTACAAACACACGGCCACCAGTCACACTATTACAGTCACGCGTCGCCGCCTTCACTGACTGCGCCGCTCGTTTCCCGGCGGAAACGAACAGGGTGCGCGACACTTCATCGCCTTAGTGCCAAAACGTCGATGAAACCAACAATGTCCCGGGCCAGCATTAGAGCGGCTCCAAGACCGATGTCGCCAACGTGGTGATTGCCCTCGATATCTCGAGCGCGAACTTGATGTTGTTGACAACGCTGCTACCTGGCGCGATAGGTCGTCAATGCGCTGGGTTAGCACATCTATACTCGAAGTCGGTGTACCTGCCTGAGACGTCGCGGCAACTTGCCTATCCAGCTGCGGGGCGATCTCATAAATTTTATCAACAATTCGGGCTATAGATTCCAGAGGTAGGTCACCTTGAGCAGCCATAATTGCCTGAACATGTTCGGGTAACCTGCTCACCCAGATGGACCGTATGAATTCTTCTGGTACGTCTTCACCCGCCAGGCTTTGAAGGTGCCGTAAAAATTGGGAAGGTTTTCGGTCGCCCAATTCCTCGTGAGTTAGTAATTGTCTAACCCGTTGTTGCTGTGAAGTCGATAGGCGCGATATTAATTCAGTTTTAATTTTTTCATATTTCCCTTCTGACGGTGGTTTGGATACCACATCTTTCACCTCACAAATATATTTAAAGTCCAAATTCGCGGTGACGTGGTAGAATTTTGTTGCATCTGCGGTAATGTTGGCCAACGCAAATTGACCCTCCAGTTGCGAAAACCAAAGTGCAGGTTCATTTGGCCAAAATGGCGGAACTTTTATGCCAACGCGGCACACTTCGTCTTTACCTGCCGTAGCCATGTTTCACAAATAAAATGTCAAATCACACAACTAATCACGTAACTAATCACGTCGGGGTCACCAATTTATAGGTGCGCGAGAGGCGTGCACCATATAATAATAGTTTATAGGCTAGGTAGTGGCCGCAGTGGGAAGACAAAGAAAACTTCTGCACGTCTAAAAGTATATAATAATGAATACAACATATACAGAAGGAATGAAGATGAATGATAAAAGTTGTAATACAATTAGAGAAAAGAAAGCACAAGAATAGATAAATAATACGTCACTAAGGGATAGTCCTAAATCGCGCACGGGTCTCGCCTTTGACAGTTGTAAACGCACTGCCCGCTGGTCGCGCTGCCACTGCCTGCAAGCTCCACCCACCGCGCCCGTGTCGTCACACATAGCGGTAAAATCACCGACGCGGTGGAAAAGAGGAGTGTTATTATTGTTCGCCACAAGCTACTTTTTCACACTATAATACGGCAAAATCGAGTTGACATGATGTATGCTCTTACACTGTCCCGTTGTAGAACAATATTTATTTGCCGAGCTTTATTTTCGTTCACCATTCTCTTGCTATTCGCGTATTGTTATTCCTAGCACAATTATACTATCGATTACGTGGACAAACGACTATGGATTTACTCGAGATTAAAATCATGGAATAGATTATTTTTGGTATAGTTACTCGTGTATAAATTGAAGTTTGGTCGAATCGACCCTAAGACAGAGAAGTCTTCATTTCTAATGAAAGCTCTACTTGAAGGATAATAAAAAGGACTGTACGACCATAATGCCTGGCTATAAACTCTCCGCCACTCATTTTAATCGCCATGTTTTTTTGTTACACAACGTTTGTAAGGAACTGCAACCATTACACCATGTTGCACATGACATCTTAAGTAATTAATAATAATAACATAAATTAAAAACAAAGAGTTGTCCTCTATCAGCAGGAGGCGTGAGATAGGAGCACACACTGTATATAATATGTCGCACAACTGGAGGCTGTACAAAAGAAATTCTTACGTATTCTAAATTATCGTATGAATGGTGGTAGGTCTACATATAAGGAACTTTTAAAAAAATATAAATTACTTTCTTTGAGTACTAGGCGTAATTTGACAGACTGTGTCACTTTTAGAAAAATATGCGTAAATGAAATAACTTGTTCCAATCTTCTCGAACTGATACCATTTAATGTTCCTGCCAGATCTCTGCGCTCGCACAGAACTTTTAACCTTCCGACTTCCAGAACCAACATTGGGTTCTGTGAGCCTCTTCACAGGATGTGTTCTGCCTTGGATTCTGCCACTAACATTGATCCTTTTTCGCACTGCTCTACTGCTTCGTTTAAGAATAAGTTAAAACACTTAATGTCTTAATGTTCCTTGTTTTTTTATATATCGTTTGTTTGTCGTTCTCCTAATTTATAAATTTTGTGCTGTCATGTTTTGTCTTGTCTTACTTTGTATTGTATTTTATCAGTGAAACTTTTTGTGGATATGACCAATGTGTTTATTTTATGTTTTTCTTTTATTTTATATACTGTGTAGAGATGTATCTGTTTGTTTCATTAATAAATAAATAAATAAACACACTTACATTATCGTGGGAACAACACGCAACCACATAGTCAAAATAACTAAAATCACCACATTAGTTACCACAAGTAGCACCCGTATTAACACTTTTTGCGAGATAATGAATATTATAATAATATGTAACTATAGATTATGCAATGTAGTAAAAAAACTTTAGTATGCAATATTTCGAATATAAAAGTCGAGACATATTTTTGTAATTAGAAAACAATTATTTAGGACTAATTTACCAATTCGAAGTTAGTAAACTATCTTCACTGGAGGCTCTATAGAAACAAACTTTTACTTTATTGAAGGTTTTCTTTATAAATTGACAAACTTGTTCGCAAGTTTTCTTTCTGTAATTTTCTATTAATAATGTGTTAAGTATCTTTTGTATGAAAGTTTTATGGAACACTGAATATTTCGTTTTTATTATCTATAGGGCAAAGTTTTTTCAATTTATATAGACTATAGTCTGTATTGTTTAAACAAAAAACAAGTTGTAATAAACATCTAAGTCTTATACATTAACTAACTAAGTACTAATAGAAGTAGTAATCAAGAAAAAAAATGAAAATGCTTATGCTTAACTAACGGGCAGGAGGCTCACTTAATGTTAAGTGATACCGCCCGCCCATTATCACACACACCAGAAGGCTCGCAAGTGCGTTATCGGCCTTTTAAGCAATGGTACGCTCTTTTCTTAAGGACCCTAAGTGGAATTGGTTCAGAAATACTTCAGTCGGCAGCTGCTTCCACATAGTAGTGGTACGCGGCAAAACCTGCCTTAAGAAACGCTCAGTTGTGGAACGACGGCCGAGGTGATTTGGATGGTATGGTTTTGCCCGTCCGGTGATAAAACTCAGCTGCAGGTATTAATTCAAACTTCTCTAAACATTTTCCTCTTGTGTATAACATATGTATACTCTATTGTGTCTTAGTTTTGCTTTGTGTAAAGTTTAAACCCAGTCTGATTGAGGCGTAATAATACCTGTGTGGCGTCATTGTATAAAAGCGCGTAGAATAAAAGATTTTTTTTTTATTTATGCTTAATACACTAAAACTACCAAAAACAACTAATGGCACCACAAATTTAGATTCCTTATAAACTAAAGAGTTAAAAAGAAATACAAATAATAAAAAAAACGAAACAAAAACAATTAACAGAGAAAAAAAATCGTTGTTTATATCTTATACATAATCATATTCAATATATGGAGAGAAGCAATCACATCCCACGTTGGCTAAAAATACCTTTAAGGAGACCCTCTCCTTGCCACGTTGCCTTGGACGTTTTTGTGTGTTACTTTAATATTTGAGGCTAAACAAGTAACAACTATAAGCTACTGGTGTCAGTTGGAAATATATCACCGTGTACGAACACACATGTCATTCGCATCCCTATAAGATATGTTATGTAAAAACTGTATAAATATACTAACCTATTATATATGAAGAACTGTTTAATTTAGTAAAATTATTTGGTAAGTATAAGAATTTTAGTTTTCATTATAAAAAATTAAATCAGTGGCGCTACAACCTCTTTAGGTCCGGGCCACAGATTTCTGAATCTGTTTTATCATTTTTCAATCTAATAGGCAAGTAGGTGATCAGCCTCCAGTGCCTGACACACGCCGTCAACTTTGTGGGTCCAAGATATGTCGGTTTCCTCACGATGCTTTCACCGTTCGAACGAATGTTAAATGCGCACATAGAAAGAATGTCCAATGGTGCACAGCAGGGGATCAACCTAAGACCTCTGGGATGAAAGTCGCACGCTGAAGCCACTAGGCCACCACTGCTCAGTTTTTCATTATATGTTTTGAAAATTTCCTTACTGTGTTTTGTTAACAATTTCCTAGTAATTTATTCGTAAAATCTATCATTTATGTGAATAATATTTTTTTTATATTAAAAATTTTGTTACATAGTGGGCTATAAGAGTTTTAGAAAGGCTAAGGTGGGGAACACTGTTTCTTTTTTGGACAATTCACACCAATTGACCTAGTCTCATGCTAAGCTGGTGAAGCTTGTGTTATGGGTACTAGGCAACGGATATACATACATATTATAGATAGATAGACATATAAATACATATTTAAACACCCAAGACCTAAGCACAACACCAAATGCTCATCACATCGATGTTTGTCTCAGCCGGGGATCGACCCGGGACCCATGGATTCGCATTCAGGGGTACTAACCACTAGACCAATGTGCCGTAATAATTAAAACCGTTAAACAAATAAGTTGACGAAACCAAACGCGTGAATAAATTTAAGCATTTAATTATACCCGTATGACGTGATACTAATATTATAAATTCCTACATGCGAAGATGAGAGATGATACTTTCATCCAGTGACAAAGTCACAGAACAAAGTTAGAGAGTTATAAACTTCTTAAAGAGTCGAAAGGAGGTCAGAGTGGACTCTTTCAAGTCGGCTTTTGAAGTTTGTTGAGCGTGTTAGTATAAAGTAATAATAGTTCTCTGTCTCCATTTATTCTATAAAGACATTCGATTTTTATTTTTTTATTTTTTTTATAGAACGGGGGGCAAACGGGCAGGAGGCTCACCTGATGTTAAGTGATACCGCCGCCCATGGACACTCTCAATGCCAGAGGGCTCGCGAGTGCGTTGCCGGCCTTTTAAGAATAGGTACGCTCTTTTCTTGAAGGACCCTAAGTCGAATTGGTTCGGAAATACTTCAGTGGGCAGCTGTTTTTCAGCAGATTGTTGACGCGCCGTGTTCCAAGGCATATGTTTTTAAAAGAATACACTTATTTGCAGTCTATAAATAACAACTTGGTTCATCAGAAAATACGTAAAAAATATTAAGTCATACAATTTTAATTATATAAAATAAAAGTACGCAATCTATCTAGCGTACTAATCAGCTTTTTCCGGGATCCGAAACTAGAATCTCCACGCTGCACTCACTAAGCCTCGGCGTACAAATAATAAGGTATGCATAATGTCTTCTAGTATTCTGCCTATGGGCAAGAATACTTTGCAAAAACAAAAACAAACTCGATACTGACTTTGGCCCAATATTTAAAGTTTCGTTCGAGCGAAATCGCACAAAATTTTTCGATATTCAAATATGAATAATTTTTGAAACAAGCTTTTCTCTAAAATTGTAACTGTCTATTTCGAACTGCCGTATAGAAGAGTAAATGAAAAATATTTAAACACATCAATCCGCTAATATTTGATATTTTATTTCTCTTTTCAACACAGCGAAAACACAATTTGACAGAAAGATAAAAAAGATTACAAAAAAGATATGAAAAACTAGTTCAAAAAATGGCAATGGATATGTTTGATGAATATGGGGTTTTTTACAAGCTTATTTGTTCCTACAAACAGCTGAACGGAAGACGTCATGGTACAGTCTCTCTGTGTACATTCTCACCTCCCATTCTCAGCACGGGCCGTTATAGCGAGCGTAGCTCTGCTGGAAAACCCTGAATGCATTCGTAGCTTTGATTATCCACTCCCCTTCCAGGAGTGGCGTTGGCGTTGGGGTTTATTTATTTTATTTATTCACATACATACATTATCTTTACAGTACTAACCTAATACTACAATGTCGAAAAAAATATATAAAATATTAAATAGTTAAGATACACAATATAGCTACTGTGATCACTCTTCGAACATATAAACATGTCGATAGTGTCAGAGACAATATTCAGCAAGCGCAACGTCTTTGTTAACGGGGACCTGTGCAACAGACTGGTTCTAGTCCTTGATATCGGAATCAACCTTGGCTTTGCCGTCGCACATATCCCCTAGGTACAAAAAAAGGGGTTCCTAAGAACACTTGGGTTGGAACACATAAACAGTGATAAATAAATAAGTACGGGATGTCTGCACCAAGAGACCTTAGGTAACAGACAATCCCCCCGACGGAAAGTATCAAAGGTTCAATGTGGTGGTATTATCTCAAAGCTATCGAGTAGGCTCACCACGATAATTAAGGGATTCAAAGAGTTTTCGCCACTTTGAGAGGATGCGAGAAATGAATAAGACAAAGTAATATTCAAATCTTGTTATAAGACAATATCTTAAATACTACTTACATCTATTCACACATTATAATTATTATTCTTGTGAGCTGTAGATGTATCGCACTTTCAGATGGACTTTGGTGTAACCACGTGAGCCGTGTCAGCAGTTATATCATTTATATTTTATTCATTAGGAAGAATTTAGAGGGCTGGCAAGAGCGCATCTTTTTCTACGTTCTCGTCCTATTCTAGCGTACACCGGTTTTACGGTATATTCATGTGCCTATAAAATCCTCGCAATGTCTATTTTTCCCTTTTAAGTGCAATGTACTAATAAAAAAGTTTTGACCTATATTTTAAAGGTCGCAAAATGCGGTAGATTTATTAGGACGTACATGTACGAACTGTATTGGTTGTCGTCCAGTCTTTTTTATATAATACTAGCTGATCCGGCAAACGTCGTTTTGCCATGTATATCATTTATAATAAAAAACAGGGGTTGATCGTAGAGGGGTTGAATTCGGGGTTGTATGTATTTTTTAATGCTGTATCATAATTTTTTTTTAAATCTAAATATTTAAAAAAGAAAGTAGGGGTGGACCCTACCCTTAACATTTAGGGGAATGAAAAATAGATGTCCGATTCTCAGACATACCCAATATGCACACAAAATTTCATGAGAATCGGTCGAGCCGTTTCGGAGGAGTTTAACTACAAACACCGCGACACGAGAATTTTATATATTAGATATAAGCTTTTTATAACGCCCGTGGTACTTTGACGCAAACGAATTCGCGCAACGATGAAACGGTAAATATAGACTTGGCGGCTCCAATGTATCGATCGAACAGATGCTTGCTAGGCCCAAAGCTAATTATACTGCCTAATGACTATCAAAGACTGACGGCCATAGATTACATTATTTCTTGGTATAGCACGTTTCTGATTGGTCTGTAGACTTTAAGTGATACTTATAAATTATTGTAGAGAATGTAAGCGCGTGCTCCTATTTCACCATGCCTCCTGCTGATAGAGGACAAATCTTTGTTTTTAATTAATTTTATTATTATTTATTACATAACATGTCATGTGGAACATGGTGTAATGGTTGCAGCTCCTTACAAACGTTGTGTAAAACAAACTACTTGGCGATTAAAAAGAGTGGCGGAGAGTTTATTGCCAGTTCTTCTCTTCCGTTCTACGCCCTTGATTTGAGAACTGGCAGTAAATGTAAAATTAGAAGCATTTAATGTTTATTTCTTTATTGACGTTCATAAGTGTACATTGTGTTACCAATATGAATAAATTATTTTTGGCCTTCCGACCCTGACCCAACTCCGCATACGGACTCACCTGTCTACCATGCAAACAGCGAATTGAATCTTATTTCGGCCATACAATGAGCAGAGGTGATGAGAACTTGGAGAAACTGATCGTGGTTGGTAACACAGAAGGCAAAAGATCACGTGGCCGTTCACCAACCAGATGGATCGATCAAGTGAAAGACTCATCGTCCTCAAAACTGTACACTGTCATAAGTGGCGCTGGACAGCAACCGGTGGAAACAGATAGTCCGTTCCAGATGCTTCCTTGCTGACCACGACGCTCAGTCATGAGCTGCCGATTGAAGAGAGCTACGAAGGTTAGATAATTTAAAAGGTGTATAGACCAAGAAAGGAAACAGCAGGTGGTACATTGCAGAGAGTGGCACAGTGCTGAGAGGAATGGCGGGATTTGGAATAGGCCATTTCCAAAAAAGGGCACACAGATACCCAAAAATAATGAGAAGATATAAATATATTATGTGTTTAAGTGTAAACGAATCTGAAATAAAAGGCTATTATTGTTGTAATGAATTAGGTATTTAGTCGAAATGAACTAACATATTTCTACTTTCCTTTTTTAATATATCTCTCAGACACAGTCACATTGCCAGAAGGCTCGCAAGTGCGTTGCCGGCCTTTCAAGAATTTTGACGCTCTTTTCTTGAAGGACAAGGACCCTAAGTCGAATTGGTTTGGAAGAAGTGATACCATATTCTTGCAATTAAATAAATTATTATTATTAAATAATAATGATGATTGTCTTGCCTCTGAATCATTCTCTAAGAAAGTCTTTTCACTAATAGTTGTGGTCTCATTTGTAATCTAGTGTCCGTATATCTGCAATAAAAAAGTATTAGTTTATTTAAAAATTACATGATTTTTATTTATTTGGACTAGTAAAAAGGTTTGTGGCTTTATTTGTACCGGGATTGTATAAAAATTCACAATCAACTATATTTGAATAAATTCGCGTCTATGTCGCGGCAATTTAGAACCAAAAACCAAATCCAAAAAGTTATTGAATGCTTTGTCATGCTAATTGCAATAAATAACGAGTTACAAAATAACAAATCAATAGAGATTTGAGGCATATACGAAGTATTGCCTTTTCTTGACACAACCTTTACACATTTAAGGATAAAACTTTTTAACCGGATTAAAGTTATGTAGGTAAAGACAAAAGGTGTTGGATGTCAAAAAGTATCACAGTTGTAGAGAAAGTTGCATTATCTGTATTTATTTCCCCGGAGTTGGTATCGACTAAAAGGTGGAGGGTATGCCTTTTGTCTTCAGTCACCGTGACCACGCACGCTGTAAAGCACGCGAAACGTCGGATAAATTTAAAATTATGTTAAATAATTGTTAATTTATAATAATATATATCTTTAATCCGGTTAAAAAGTTTTTTCTTTAAAGGCATGTTCGAAGTTATTTTAAAATGCAATCTTAAAAATGAATTCATATTCGACTTCGCTCCTTTTACGGGTAAAATCGGCTATGTCTTAGTTTTATAATTACAACATTGTTATTAACTACAAAGTGTCAGGCAGGGCAAGTAGTAGTCGAAATTCGTCAGCTCTTAAGTACGATAATGTAATTCAGCCACTCTAGTCTTGTCTAGTCTTCTGGTCATACATGTTAATAAGGCACACAATTGAACTGAACTATACTGAATGTATAAACATATAGAAAGCAGGCACCGTACTGGCTTTGTGTCATATCTACTAGCGTAAATGATATACGTTATAGTTGTATTGAAAATTGGCATTAAAATGTTTTTTCCATGTATAGGAAACACTGAAACAGGTGGTAGATATGTCACGTAATCAGTGCGTTGTCCTGCTGTATATATGTTTATAATTTTAGGACAGGACAATTCAATTGTGTGCTGATCTGTGTAGTGTGGTAATGAAGTGTATGAATTATAAGAGATATAATATATAGTCAAGTCAAAGTCAAAAATCATTTATTCACAATGTACACTTATGAACGTCAAAAAAGAAATATACATTTAATGCTTCTAATTTTACATTTAGTGCCAGTTCTCAAATCAATGGCGTAGAACGGAAGAGAAGAACTGGCAATAAACTCTCTGCCACACTTTTTAATTGCCATGTTCTACAAGACATGTTAAGTAATTAATAATAATAAAATAAATTAAAAACAAAGCTTTGCCCTCTATGCTGATAGTGGTGAATATATCACATTCTATTCGAAAGCAGCTTAATACCTGACTCCGGTGTTTACAATTGTCTCAAACTCCTATCCGTACATAGCGGTCCTGCCAATTTTGGATCAATAGTGAGAAGAAAAAAAAAATTAAAATGGGATAAACGATTTAAGGAAACATAGAATGAGGAACTTCGCGCAACCGCCAGAACACCATCAGATATCATCACGCAATGCAAACAAACAGTGTCAAAACAACGAGCACACTTTTGTGAAAATTACCACCACAAACCAATACTTCTTAGTTCTCCCATCTTACAGTAGCTACCATTTAGATAAATGAAATCGTAAAACCGATTCTATAGCAATGCGCTTAATAAAATCGAGAAATTTTGCTATAGTTGGATAGCATTTGAGATAGGCCTCACTTAACCTTCTGTCATTTTAAAGGGTCCTTAGGGCATTGAATAGATTGCCTCTTCAGATTTCAGCCACAGGGGATGCCGAATTCGATTCGAAAAATACGTACTCAAAGAATTGAACTGCTTTTATTTAATTTCGCCAACTATTAGATTAACGTCCTGATTAGAGCGGCCATTAGGATTTTTTTTATAGTACAGAGCTTACCTGATGTTAAGTGATACATGGACATTCTCAATACAATGAGCTCGCGAGTGCGGCTGGTCTTTTAAGAATTGCTACGATCTTTCTTGTGAATATTTTTGTTGCCTATGTTATACATATAAATAAATATATTTAAAGGTGATTTGTTTATTTTAAAAGTAACTTACAACAAATATACTAAAATACAAGATATTTCCTCATTAATTTTGATTATAACAGATTGATGCGACCGGAGGACTTCATTAGCAAACATTCTTCATTATAATTTATTAAAGGATTAATTAGTTTATTTATTGTTAATGAATAACTTCAAAGAGATATTTTTGGACTTCTAATATTTAAAACTTGAGTTATTTAAGCAGTGGCAATGAATATTTTTAATTAAAAATATAATATTTTCAAATAGTATTTTTTTAGGAAAACAAACATCACTTAGGTACTAAAAAGTAAGTAATAATAATAATTCGCAATACATACATATGCATCAGATTGCATCATTGATCATTTTTCTTTGATCATCATTATATTTAATGAAAAGATAATGAAAACAAGGAAATGACTATGAAGGAAAATGTTAAGTTAAAATATGTGTACTTTGCCATGTTTGTTGTACGGCTGGCAGACATAAATGGGAAATATAACAAAAATTTGTCAAAACAGCCGTGCGAATCTATTAATCCGTGAGTTCACCTCGCACTGACACTCACGTCATTTTTGCAATCTCATGGTATTCTGTTAAGCAATTTCACATTACGTCTTGCCAAGTTTATTGTTTATCAGAATGCCAAATCGTAAAATGACTGCTTTACGACTGATTTGAGCGCGACCGCCGCTGTGAAAACCTCTATGAGAGTTCGAAAAGTGAGTTACAGAATCGCAAAGCAGTATGAAAATAAGTACAACAGGAGTTAAAAGGAAAGATAAGATAAAATTAAGTGATATTTATATAAAAACAATATTGAAAGACGTAAACCACACTAAAGTGTAAGGTCGTATGATGAGAAAAAAGAAGCAAAATGAAATACAATTGTAACGGTGTGGTACCCACGAAGTGGGAAACGAAAGAGAAACAGGCAGATAAGAAGATGAGAGGATGATATAAAAAAGTAGCGGGTCTAATGTGGATTTGAACCGCAAGAGAATCCCAAGATTGGAAAAAAATTTAGAGGTGGCCTTTGTCAAAGGACCAAATAAATAACCGTTTGCCGATAGATATTAGATATAGATAAGGACTAAATTATATTAAATTTGGCATTTTTACTTAATATTTAGCACGTAAGCTAAACGGTATTAAACGCTTTTTTATTTTATGGGCAAGTAGATGAAGAGCTTTCTTCTATAAATAGGTCTAAGATTTGCCAATTTCCTCACGTGTGCTTTCACCGTATAAGCATAAAGATAAACTCATTCGTGTACAGCCGTGATTCGAACACTCGATACTGCTTTTAAAAAGCAACTTAAATGAAAATATCGTTCTTATTAAACTTATTCTCTTATTTAAACTTGTTTACACGATTCAAACGCTTTGTGATATTAATTATCAAACGCAATAATCTTGCATTTATAAAGAAGAGGGAAATGAAGGAAAGACACGGAAAAACAATAGACTGCGGGAAAATCTAAAAGCTTTATAAATGAGATCGCGTCTTGGAGATTTTTAATTAACGTTTCTTTTTTACACGCTAAAGTTGTGATGGAAATGACGTGTTTAACGACCGTTATAGTTACTGCGCTAAAAGCTATTTGGGAGAGCTTTTATTTAAGTGTGCATAGTGTGTTGTTCTAGTGTTGGCCTAGTGGCTTTAGCTTACTCTTGTTTGATCCCTGGCTGTGCACCAATTGACTTTCTTTCTATATGCGCATTTAACGAAAAGGAAAACATCGTGTGAAAACCGGCTTGCCTTATATCCAAAAGTCAATTAAATATATCATACAAAGATCTGAGGCCAGGACCTAAAAAGCTTGTAGCAATCATGAATAACGTAAAACTTACATCATAGTAACATGCGCCTGTATTATCAGTGCTAATCGAAATTTTATAAAAAAAATTAGAGATTCAAATCAAATCAAAACAAAAATCATTTATTCTCAATGTACATACTTATGAACGTCAAAAAAGAAATATATATTAAATGCTTCTAATTTTACATTTACTGCCAGTTCTCAAATCAAGGGCGTAGAACGGAAGAGAAGAACTGGCAACTCTCCGCTATTCTTTTTAATCGCCAAGTTTTTGTTTCACACAACGTTTGTAAGGATTGCAATCGATATTGAAATTTACAGTTTTCGTACTAACGGAAGATATAGGTACATTTGTATCGAATTAATATTACCAATTTAATATCATATATTCCCAAATTATGTCTGCGTGTTTGTACGTTATTAAGCGTAAATGACACGTCCGGGTACGAAGTATGATTACAATTGACATGTTGACACAGAGATCGGTGTCGGTAATTGAATGAATTGGACTTGTGATTGGGCAAAAAGTTACCATAGTATATGGTAAGCAGTTGCTACGTATTCAAAGGCACGTAATAATCTTATTTACTATTACATTAATTTAGCCAAACATCAAATTAAAATCTTAGCACAATGAATCTCTTTTATATTTATACAACTTAATTTATTTTTGTGTGTATATGTCAGCTGTCATTGTCATTATACCTATGTCACCGAGTTTATAAATGAATAAGGTCTATAAACTCAAATTAGTTTAAGGCCGATATTACTTGTGGATTTTTCAATTAGCTAATATTGCTTCTTCTGTAAATTAACGGCTATGTGATAGTAACAGTGATTCTATATTCATTACTATTATTAAAAGTATTTTATTATATCGGAGCAAAGACGTCACTGTCAGATGCTATTGTCATTTTGTCACAGAGCTCACAAATTAACAACGTCAAACTCAAATTAGTTTAACCTAGTTAGAACCTTTAAATCTAATCTATAAATAAACAACTATTTCATGGTCTATAGTAATAGTGATTCCATAGTAATTATTATTAAAAGTAATTTATTAGCACTTAACTTTGAAACTTAAAGAATATTTAGTATTTATTTTCTTTATTCACACTTGTTACATTTATACAAAAACAAAATAACATAATTAATACATAAAAATTATAAGGCATGCAACGGGCGGCCTTATCACTAACTTGCGGTCTCTTCCAGGCAACCCTAAAGTACCTAATCATTTTATACTCGATCTTACGACCGCTGTACAACTCTGTAGTCGGGTTGGGTTGAGTCGCGGAACGAGTTCACGAAATGTCAACTTGTTAATTACAAAATTGGGTTGTTATAAATACAGGCAGGTGCGGTTCTCATCCACTTCAGATTAGACTAAAAACTGCCTTCACCGGGAAGGCGAGGTCCCTTACTTCGTACTTCGCTTACTCCAGTGACCTTCCCTCAAGCCCTTCAGGATATTAACAACTCTACGACGGCCCTGTGAAACAGCGGATCTCTGAAACAGCTGAGTTATCAAGGCCCTTCAGGCTAACAGTGGAATACAAAAAAATGCGGTGCTCAGTTCAATTGCGGTCGAACCAAGCAGAAGCCTTTACAAAGTAGGCTTAAACGACGAAATTAAACGGCTGATGCCAACAAACTCATTTATATATATCTCTGCAGGTTTTTGTTCAAATTCAGGTTCTCCTGAGGCCATCCAGTCGTAGCCTCTTTTTACATCATTTGTCTTTGTCATACCCTTTGTCTTAATCTAATATTTACCTCATATAAATAAAAAAAACTGTTTATTACTTTTTTTTTAATTTATATTACAACACAAAGATTCCTCTACCCTATAATTAGAATCGTTGTGACAGGTTACATATTTAACTACACTAAAATGCTTGGCAAATTGAGTATATTAATCTCAGTATGCCATTACATGCTTATAGTACTATACAATAATAATAATAAAGTTTATTTGCTTCTGTACAATTTAGCATTTTTGTTTACATAATACAGGTATTGGTTATCTTTGTGTGTGCCTATAATAGGATTGTAACAGGTCAACCGCCTTCTATCGAGGATAGAAAATATTCAGCATTATAGCGAAGACTATTTACAAATGCTAAACTGAAATAACAAACAAATCACATGTTAGGGGTGTGTGAATTAAAAGTGCGTGAATTATATTTTTTAAAGTCTTCCTTAAATTTTTTGCTTCATCCTAATCAAAGCTTTTCAGAAATTTAGAAACAACTATTTTACAAGATTCTTATTTTGACTTAAGAAATACTTCATTTTGTTGCCTTTTATCTGTTTTGTGCAGTCTACCGTTACCCAAACTTTTTTTTACATTCATATTAAATTAAATTATATATAAATATATTGTGGTATAGGCTGGAAGAGCTGGGAACCCTGACATAGGTATTTCTTACTTAAAAGAGATCCCAAATCTTACACAGTGTAATGCATATGTACTTAAAATGAATAAACACATTATTATTATTCAATTATTAATCTGACTACTATAGTAAAAAAATAGCAGTTTGTGACTGGTAAATATATTCTGTGGCACAACGAGACAAAAAGTGACGATTCGATCAATAACCCACGCACATTGGACGTGACATCGTCGCAGACAATGCGAAAAGAGTCAAAGAAAAATATTTTGGCTTTTTCTACATTCATGTTTACAACCGTTTACGTTCTTACTAAACCAATCTAACAATGCTTATGTTACACTAGTTTGTTTTGTTGCAATCAACTCTGGAACTACTGGTTCTGATTAAAAGTTATCTTTGTTTTGAAAAGTACATATCAAAGAAAATGTGGATTACCCTATGATCGTTTTTTTTAACATTTAACAGGAACCAGGACAACACAACAGACTGAGTTTAGATAAAAATAGGTAGGCTCCGCTGGGAGTAGCGCCTAACACGTCAATAAGCTCTCAACGTATCTACTTATAGTCGCAAAGACTGATTGTATGATTAATATTATAAAAAAAAAATTTAACAAGAAGCAAACTTACGTAATGTTAAGCGTCCGCTCATGGATTCGGATTACCAGAAGGCTCGAAAATTCATGCCAGCCTAAAATTAAGGGCCGGAATTAACGGAAGTGATGCTCCGGGGTATGCCCCGGTAGTTAGTAGCTAGTTTGTTATTAAATACATTAGTTAAATTAATTTAGTAATTATACTTTCTAAAAAAATATTTTTTATACTTTAAGAGAGCTTCAGGGATTTATATATAGGAATGAGCTTTAAGTTTCAAAATCTTACCTGTGATATCTGTAAGATATGACACAATATTTTCTTTCTACAGACTGTAATCTTTTTTTAATAGTGTCATCTCGTTTCGAAGGTCTCCTTTCGATCATCTATTTTAATTTTGGATGCCGCGCTTCTGAACAGAAACTCAGTGCTTTGACCTTCAATACTTCTAATAAGACGTGCGCGCGTCTCCGGCCAGGTCTCCTTCCACCTACATTTCCTTGAACGATTAGTTGTATTTTTTTTTTGGTATTAAATGGGCTGTAATAGTCGGTAGAAATAAAAATATGCTCTTTCTATAACTTTCAAGAAAAACGATTATATATCTTGTAACATTTCTAGATAAGACAAATTACATCTAATAAATTTTTAATCTGCTTGTAGAAGATGTTTATTTCATTTAGCGATTCCCGCGATTATTATTATTTATAAGACACAATTGTAAACAGCCCTGCGATTCTGTAACTCACTTTTCGAACTCACTCAGCGGTTTTCGGATCGCCGGTCGCTCTCAAATCAGTCGTGAAGCAGTCTTTTATGATTTGGCATTCTAATAAACAATAAACTACAACCTCCACCTTTTCAGAATGCCAAATCATAAAATGACTGCTTCACGACTGATTTGAGAGCGACCGGCGATCCGAAAACCGCTGAGTGAGTTCGAAAAGTGAGTTACAGAATCGCAGGGCAGAAGACTAAAGCTTTAAGCGCTGTATTTTATATCTTTCGCAATATATAGCGTTCTCGGTTATGTTCAGCATGAAAACTGATATGGCTCTCCTAGTTTTTTATTTTTTATGTAATGGGGCGAACGGGCAGGAACCGCCGCCCATGGATACCTACTCATATTTCCAGAGGACTCGCTATTGTGTTGCCGGCCTTTTAAGAATTTGTGCGCTCTTTTCTTGAAGGCCCGAATTTCGATATTTATTTAAATATCTATAATTTTTAGGTCAACCTTCCAAATTCCTCACGATTACCACCTTTAGATAAAAGAATATGAGATTCGACCATTGACCAATGGTTAGAATCTAGATTAAATAATTGATAGAAATTAGATAAAATTACTAGAATTTTTATCTTATTAAATACCTACTTACGTATATATAAAAAAATTAACACAACACAGTGTCAACGTTACATTTCCATGACTGATTACGCGAAGTTTTGCCAACTTTTCCAAAGTTTCCGCGGAAAATAAAAAGACTCGTAAGAAATTTACGGTATTAGAATTTTAAATGGATTCGCAAATTTAAACGGGCTGCTGTGTTGAGAATATTTAACGATTTAATAGGGATGATATTATCAATGGGTATTTATTTATCTATACTTCGTTATCGTAGACATACATATAAAAAACCAGATTACATAAGCAACCCTAGTATGTGATGTAGATGAAATGCATAAATAATGAACAAAAGAACATAAAATTACACGTAACACTAGAATTATACAATACTAAACTAAAATCTTTAAAAAAATAATAAGGGGTTAATTCCTTTTTATTTTATTTATTATATACAAGATCTTAAGTAGAAAATAAGTTGGTATGGTGGAAACAAAAACTGGACACAGTTTGTCTGTCCACCAGGACGTCATATTTAAATAACTAACTTATATACTAAGGCCAGTGAAATATACACTATAACATAAATTATTTTTAATAAAATTTTACGTAAAACATCCCAAATCAATTGAAACAATGACGCTCCACAGTTAGCCGACGCAAGAAACCTGTTCTTGACGAGAATTCTCACTATATTCGTATAAGAATTAAATGAAGATGTTGACTTATTAGCATAATGTTTGTTATGCATAATTTATAATTGTTTGATTTATGTCATATTTTTTTAATTTAAATTTAATTTAATGTAATGAGTAGCTAATAACGAGGTAGAAGATAAATACACAAAAAACGTGTGTGTACTTATGTACACGCGTTGGAAGTTATACTTCTTCGGCGTAACAAGACAAAAATCTTTTCAAAAATTGTATTCTACGTTCGTAGAAAACAGGACACTAATAGAAAAAGGATATTTAAAACATTGGAAGTTTTATTATAACGCATTATCTAGTTAAATAAAGTTTATTTAAATATCACAAAAAAATCTTTCTACATAATTAAATAATTTATTTAAGCATGCAACTTATACATATTGATATTTGCTACGTCCATTGGTAACTAACTTATAGCTAACTTCAGGATGACGGTGTGCGCGCGCATCGTAAAAATTTACTCTCATCAATTTTTTCCTAACGCGCCAAAAGAAGTATAACTTAACGTCTGATAGCAAGAGGTATGGAGTCCAAAACAGGATACAGGATGCACAATGAAGGAGGAGTGAAACAATTCAGTTTGATTTGTAGGAGTTATAAGAATTATATTAATTGTAATACACGCGTGTGTGATCCCAATCATTTATTCATAAACGGTTCGTAATTTTTAACATACATATTTTCTCGCGTTGGATGTGACTAATAATACGAAAGTTTTGCGGCATTATATCTAAATAGATAAATCAGAAAAAAAATATTTGTTCCTCTTTAAAATTACTGAGATATTAAAGTCTACGGAAATCTGACCAAGCAACGTCTCGCTGTAGCGCATGAACGGGCGCAAATATAAGCGAGTGGATAATGTTTACAACACTGTTACTTTCAAGTCCTGGACTGATTCCGATGAAATAAATATTGTTATTATTTCAATCATAAAAGGACATAAAAGAATAAATCTATTGTTATCCGATTAAGTCAAATTATCCTGAGAAATTGTAATTCACAACATATTATACAACACAATCTACCACAGTAAAAAAATAATAGGTTCTCAAAGCCGTAATTTAACATTAGAAGGCAAGACGAAATAAAAATTTAAACGTGCTAAATTGAGACATCTATAACACACATTTTTGTTTAAATTTAGTCTCTATTGACGGGTATTAAGGTAGATTTTCATTCTCCCATTTATTGTTCAGTCCGTTAAAAACCACCTCTATTTGTCACAGGCACATGCAGTCGAATCAGTAAGGCCATGGTACACGCGATAAATACTAGTTTTTACCTACTTCGCATTACAATAAGGTTTATAATTCTGTAATGTGTGGTTTTTAATAAGCATTATTTGTCTATCTACTTTAGGAATTTTATATAATCTGGGTCACATTACAAATAATGGATTTATTCTGGTAAGGCTTACAATACAATATTTTAATAACCCGCCAAAACGCTTTTTCCAAGATGGCGTCGCACCGTGCTTGTATAACGTCATGTTTGGTGTTAATTGTCATTCAGATATTGTTTACAGGTATGCTACTTTATCATTGATTTAACTAATCTGTGGCTGTTTTGTGTTACGTGTCTAACGTATTAAAATCGGTTTTTTTAAATCGCTTTTTTATCAATTAAAGCCAAAAACAAAAACACTTTACATTTTATAATATCAAAAAGCCCGCTTTATACTAAATACAAATTAACTTGTTGATTTTATATAGAATGTGTAATAATTCTACCGAACACATACAGTAGGTACGACTATATATAATTAGTATGATAAGTAAATACATGAAAATAAACAACAAATAATGCAACGTACTCCTAGCAAATATGTATAGTTTTTCAAAGGAAAAAACGTCAATGTACAGCGAAAAAACACGCACTTTTCTTGGCCCATCCAAAATCACCAGGTGATTGAGGGTACTCCTTTGACGCGGTGCCAGCGAAAAATGATAGGGTTTTTGTGAGGAATTAAGCCACCGTGATATAGTCTGTTACAAATGCCACCTCACATCATCCCGGACAGGTTATGACAACGAGCCTGTCGTTTGCACCTTCGGGAAAATTCCCATACAAAAATGTTTCAGAATAAATACGCTACAAGCAGTTTGACAACTGTCACATAAATCTATTCTTATCTGTATAGCGATAATTGTATTTTAAGTGACTTCAATGATATAGTGATGTAATATAAATTGAAGTACACTTCACAGTCCACAGGCTGGCAAGCTGTACAGGTTACAAAAACATGGAAAAAACATCGTAACCATGGTAACAACGTATTGGCCTAGTGACTTCTGCGTGTGACTCTCATCCCTGAGGTCGTAAGTTCGATCCCCGGCTGTGCACCAATGGACTTTCTATTTGCGCATTTAACATTCGCTCGACAGGTGAAGGAAAACATCGTGAGGAAACCGGCTTTCCTTAGACCCAAAAAGTCGACTGCGTGTGTCAGGCACAGAAGGCTGTTCACATATTTGCCTATTAGACTGACGAATGGTTATTTAACAGAAACAGAAAGACTAAAGAAGTTGTAGCGCCACTGATTTATTTTTATTTCTTTCAACCATGGTAACAAATTACATAGATATCCAAAAATTTTAATGTTTTTTTCCTATTAGAACTAACCTAGAACAAATAAATTCTAAAGCATCTTAATAGTCAATGATATAATAAATTCCCTAATTCGAAGAATTCTCAAGCAAGAATCCTTACTAAAATTGACTTTTCCACATAAATCGTGAAGAAATTTACATTTTATTAATCTCCAAATCGGAGGCAAAAACAATATGCCGGAGTGCCTTATTGGGGAAGAAAATTTACTTGATTAAATTTGTCATTTGTCAGGCAAGATCATGGCTCTTCCAAGTAAATTTACTTGAGAAGTGTTTCTTGCAGATAATTACAAAATGTGATGTGATGGCAATAAATAAGATAAAAAGGAATTCCGTTCAATTTGATTACCTGCGCGTTGAATAAGAAAAGTGAATATTTTACCAACGAAATAAACTCATATACTACCAATAATTACCTTTTATGAGCCTTGGCTTCAGATGACAATACTTTTCTCTATAGGCCAGTCATTAAAACCTCCTTTCCCTAAACACGTTTATGAAAAGGAGGTTTTAATGATGATTTTGGGGATATAGGCATTGCAACGTATCTGAATCTTACCCTAATTTCTAAGATCTCTTTCACCATACGAGCAATGTTTATCAGACTGACTCAACCAGTATGCGAACTTATACATATTTTGTTAGGTTCTTAATCGTTTCTTAGGGAGCGATTTAAGACTAAATATTACGTCACGCAATTTTTGGAGATTATTGGACCCCCCCCCCATGTAACGCACCGTAACGTTTTTCTTTACCCAATAGTAAAACGTTTCGTGACCTCCCGGTGACTTTTTATAATAATATTAACAATAACGCGTAATTCAATCTCCGCCCCGCATCCTAACGTTTTACAAAAGGCACCCCCCCCCCCCCACCAAATTCGTTACGTAATACTTCAGCGCTCCCTTAGTTTCTAATCAAACCAGACTTGAGAGACATGCTCGAAGAGTTGACGATAAAGGCAATTTAAGGCTTTAAGAATAAGCGCGGGTTATTTGCAGTCCCTAGGGGCAGAACAAATTTGTGGAACTAGGCCCGCTTAACAATGGCATTGCGAGTACTTAATACTGTCTCCGTAACACTCGATATTTTTATATTTTCGCAGAGAGAATTCGTTAGCCGACTTTAAGTGTCTATATAACGAAATATGAATTATGTATGAGTCAATTTTTATTATAGCGATTGTAGTTTTAATATGTTTATCTAAGTTATTAAAAATAAATATATCGTTTTACTTTTAACCTAATTTTTTTAGAGAATTGTATCATATTATATTACTAAAGCATTGACTATTAGCTGTTACATTATTTAGTTATTAGTAAATCATTTTGTAATATTTTGATTAAGAACTTCATTTAATATTTTTTTGTTACAAAAAGACTAACGAAAGTACAGAAAAGTTGGTACATTTTACTACTTAAAATAAAATATATAAATTCTCAAAGCATTCCAATTATTCAAACTTCAGAACACACGGTTATGAAACCGTTTGAACTGTCCACAAACTTTCGACCAAGAATAATTAGACGGCCAAAATTGTACAAACAATAGGTTTAGTATGAGTTGATAAATTCACGAACCTATTACGTGAATCCAAAATGTTACGATTTCTAATTAAAACAAAACTGATAAATACGGAAGTAAATATAACTAATGCATTAAGTAGACTCCTCTAAATGTGTTTATATATGTTTTTGTTACATATATCATATATCGTATTGAGATAAAAAATAATAATACTGTTTAATTGCCAGTGCCACTTTAATACTGTTAAAAATTACATGTCAAATGGGTGTTAGTTTTGTTATTATTAGCCTACGTTAGTTATTGTTATTTCCGTTTCTTTGTGTTCTGCAGTATGGGCCCATTTTGGGTAATAACGTCGTCCTGAACTTTTAGTTTGGATCTGTTCTTAGCTTCCTCCAATCATAACTCCCCATAAACCTTCTCATGTCGCCAACCATCGCTTTTGTGGTCTGCCCACGTTTCTTTACTGGCTGTGGCGGTCCATCTTTTATCTGTACACCGTTATAATTATTAATATTATTTTCACAAAAAATTCTACGTTATCGTTATAATGAGTAACTGAAGGTGAATATTTATACAATTCAATGAATAATTATTCGATATCAATATACTCTTATTAATTATTCCGTCTTGTAGACAAAGCCCTCTTCACGTGAATATAAAGGGTTGACCACTGGATGTATTGTATGCTTTCTTGATATTATAAGATAAAAATCTAGGTCATGACGAGCATTACAAACTCCCGTGGAACTTTCTTATTCGATATCACTCGTACTAGACCTCCAAAACTACGTTTACCTTTGCGCTAACAAAGTTCAAATATTTTAATGAACTCTGCTCCAGTTATTTACATATAATTTTAGTTTCGTAATTACATACCCGTAACCCTTCTGTTGAAATCCAAACCTTAATTTCACGCCTATTAAGGGACGTGATTTAGAAAATCTGCTTACAGTAAAGTCTCTTCATTAACGGAAATTCTGAATTTGTAAAACTTTGAATGTGGAATTATAATATGTGTTAGCTTTTCCGAGCTCTAAGCCTTTATATAAATCTAGCGTAGAAGGGTTGAATTAAGGCCAAGGCAAGAGGTGATAATTACGCACGTATTCCACTGATTCCAGATTGGCGAACTCGGAAGTTGGGCGCGCAGTAGAGCAGCAAACGCTCTAGACGGTTACACAGATTAAGGGAAACTGTTACCGTGCCTCCAGTCCATAGAGAGCAGATGGGGCTCTTGGGTTTTAGTGGGTAGGGGTCCATTGCACATCAAGAACTGATAACCACACTCGCGCGTCACTTTTACAAGTTGCCCCTTGCGCGTTGCTCCCAACAATAATAAAAGCAATGCAATAGATATGTAGGTAATTATTAAGAAAATAAAACGGTAATACAGTGGCATTACCTACTACTAGTGTTTTTCTAATCCTACCATTTAAGGTTACAAAAACTACCAGTGGCGCTATAACCTTTAAGGTCTGGGCCTCCGATTTTCCAATCTGTTTCATTTGTTTTCGTTTTGTTGCATTTGTTTATTCTTAATAGATGTTTAGGTTTTTAAAGGTTACAGCTATATTATAATATCTCTAAGCTAACACCCGTTTTAGTTTAGTTGAATAAATGTGTGGGTGGCTCTCTTCCCTGAGATCGTAGGTTTGTAACCGCCAGTGCACCAATCCAGCTCGAACGGTAAAGGAAAACATCGTGAAGAAACCAACCTGCCTTAGACCCAAATAAGTCGACGGCGTGTGTCAAACACAGAAGGAGTACCTACAAATGATCATGAAACAGATACAGAAAGCTGAGGCCCAGAGCTTAAATGTTGTAGCACCACTGATTTATTAAGTTGAATGAATGCGGTCTGCGGTCATTTTTCGCGGTGATAGTTCTAGCTGTAATCCGACACTACGTGCTTTCTGATTCGACAATTATTATTTTTCATACAGGATAAGTCGATTCGCTTTGTTCACCAATATATTTAACCCTCATATATTAGTACAAAACTTGCGTTTAGGAACGTATCCTTTTTAATTAGTTAAATGTGAGACTATCGTTTGGGAATTAGTTATTTCCTTTGACGACAATTAAGAAGTTACTTTTTATGATATTACTAGCTGACCCGGCTAACTTCGTTCTTAACAGTCTTATATTATCGTGTTAACTTTAGTTAAACTTAATTAAGGATTTAATTAAGTTTAACTTTCCACCCGCGGCGCTGTTGAGTGTGGACGTGTGTCGAGTCAGAGCAAATTTTGTTTAATTAAATTTGTCTTTAAAAATCGCGATTGGCGGTGGTTGCATGCATTTTTGATTCCTATTTGATGTGAGTCAAATATAAGTATAAGTGGATTCGGTTCGCGTAGTGAGTGAATGGACTTTCTTGTGACGTCGGGTGCTAGGATTTGATCCCGCTCCGTCTCGTGGCGCGCTCGTGTGTGGCCGTCGGTTGCCCGAAACGCCACGGTACGATACCGGTAACTGGCGAAATCAGTTATTGAATGCAGCGGGCGGTCTGCTACGCCAATTAAGCGCTACGAGTTACGCGACGCTCCCCCCGCCTGCCGTTTTTACTACAAGTGCATCGGAACTAAGCGCTACGCTGTTATTACGCGTATAGTGGATAGGGATTGATAGTATTGATGTCGAAGAAAATGCAGAGAACTCCTCCTGGTAAGTCATCGTCTGAGGCGGATATAAATAAGACATTTTTGGATGAGGGTGAGAAGATAAGAAATTCTAAACGGCTACGTTCTTCTAATTCACCTCGCCATGACAGTTCGCTTACGCCCAATCCTTCCGAATTAACATCTTTCAAGCAAGACCTCATGAACTTGCTTAACTCCTGGAAAGACGATCAGGACAGAAGACTGACTGTTTGGAAAACGGAACAGGATGCCACTTTGGCCGGGCTTGCCAGGGATGTACTCTCCCTCAAGGCAGATATAGCGGTTCTTCAAAAATCTTCCCTTGAAATTGACTCGGGTCTATCTTTTATTAATAAAATGTACGAAGACGTGAATGTGAGGGTTGTCGCCTTAGAGACTGCGAAGAAAGAATATCAGGACTGTATTCGCAAGCTTGAAAAGCGCATAGATGATTTTCAACAACAGTCCCGACCTTCAACTTTGGAAATAAGGAATGTTCCAACTAGACAAGATGAGAACCCAACTGACCTCTCATTGATCCTGCAGAAAATTGGTAATGTGACAGGCCTCAATCTCAATCTTCAAAATAACACCTTACGGGATATATACCGGTTACCAGGTAAAGTTGAAAAGGATAGACCCATTGTGGTGGAATTTCATTCAGTTGCGGTCAGAAATGATTTTCTGGCCCATGTACGACAATTCAATAAAAAACGTCCTGTACCCGAGAAGTTAAATACCCAAACCATTGGAATTGATGGTAAATGTGTACCAATATATGTAGATGATCATTTGCCACCAGCCATGAAGAAACTTTTCTATGATGTTCGTCAATATTGTAAGTCAAGAAAATTTATTTGTTGGCAAGCAAATGGTAGAATTTTAGTCAAGAAGACACAAGAAGAAAAAGCTGTACAAATACGGTCCGATCATTGTCTCCTCAGCCTGAAGAAGGAACAACAGGAGGCGTGACTATCTGAAAGTTATAATATCTTTTACTGTTTATTACTAATCAATAATTTAGTTAGTTACTTAGCACAAACTTTTATCCTACAACCCACACACACGCATTCACAATATATATCTAGCCCTGGCACTTCATTTATTCGACGTTTACATTCACTTACACTCCAAAAACATTCATTTAAGTTTACACTTGGACACATTCATAAACAAAATATTAGTTATAACCTATTACTCCACAAATTTATGAAAATTGATAGCTCAACAGCCTATGTAACGCTACAAAACCTGCACCAAAGAATCCTTATCACTGAAGTCATCCTTGTTTGTATTCTTACCTACCAAAATTCGATCAAACAAATGAAATATTAAAAGACCTTGATAATTTTACCGTAGCTTATTCCTCTAGTTGTGAAATAGAAGACTTCCAGACCTTAATTAAACATCCTGAAAATTGTTTGAAAATAATTCACCAAAATATTCGAAGTATACATCGGAACTTCCCAGACTTATTAACACTATTAGATAGATCTAAAACTGAATGGGACTTTATTGTGCTCACTGAGTGCTGGCTACGCCACACAAATATAATTCCCCATATTGACGGATATTATCATGCCCTTACCGAAAACAACCTGACTCAAAATGAAGGCGTTATAGTTTACTTCAAAAATTGTCTGAACGTAAAAATATTTGAACCGAAAGTACTCGGATCTAATTGTCTTGTAATAAAAATAAATGACAATACTGCCGTCATTGCCATTTACAGACCGCCAGGATATAAAGACGTCTCCCAATTTATAGAGTCGCTAAACGAAATTCTTACCGATCTAAAATTATCTTCAGTCATAATTATTGGTGATATCAATATCGATATTATGCCAAACACTAAGGATGTGAATTCTCAATTTTATTTAAATCTACTAGCTTCTCATGGTCTGTTACCCGCACATACAATATCCACTCACAACAAAACGTGCCTTGATCATGTTTTTATGAAAAGTACTTTTTCTTCCGCTTGCTATGTAGTTGAGTCATCTGTAACTGATCATGACAGCGTAGTTCTCATACTGGAAGACCAGCAATCTCACGAACAAAACAAGGACTTCATTCATAGTAAAATTGATTATGTAGGCCTAGATAATGATATGAAAAACCTTTGCTTTGAACGGATCTATCAGATTTCAGATGCAAATGTTGCTACTTCTCTTCTTATCTCGGAGATTAATGCTAAAATAAATTCTAATACTCAAACTCACACTGTACCTAATCGCAAGAGGCTAAAGAAGCCTTGGATGACTGCTGGTCTTCTAAGATGTGTACGAAATCGAGATAAACTTCATAAAAGATATAAAAAAGACCCGAACAATGAAATTAAGAAAATAACCTACAAAAGGTACAGAAATTTTTGCAACTGGCTCCTTAAAAAACTTAAAAGGGAGTATGAGGAGAAAGAGTTGAAAGCTGCGGCGAACACAAATAATAAAGCACTCTGGGACACCATTAGAAAATTAACGCATATATCAAAACTTAGTAGACCTGCTGAACAACTTATTTCTCCTGATAACCCCTCTAAATCGATAAATTATATTAATAAATTCTTTGTTTCTGTTGGTAAGGATCTTGCTGAAAAGGCTTATTCCTATGGTAGGGGTTGTAAATCCTCAATGGCCAAGCCACTAGCATCCTTAGTTTTGGATAGTACCGATGAAAGTGAAGTTCGCAACTGTATTCTCAACTTAAAAAAAGACAAATGTACTGGACGGCATAATATTTCAGGTGCTATATTAAAACGGTATCATCAAATAATAGTCCCACCATTGACATACATTGTGAATTTGATCTTTTCCACAGGCGTTTTTCCGGATCAGCTTAAGCTGGCTGACATTGTTCCAATTTTCAAGAGTGGTGACAGAGAATGTGTCAATAATTATAGACCAATATCTAAACTACCCACGATTGCAAAAGTAATAGAGAAACTCATAAACAAACGCCTTGTTCACTATCTTGAGACCAAGAATCTCATTTCTAGCTCGCAATTTGGTTTTCGTTCCGGTAGTTCTACAAATGACGCCGTTCACGAACTTACTGATCACATTGTAGCCAAACTTGACCGAAAGCAAAAAGTTATAGCAATATTTTTGGACCTTGCTAAGGCATTTGACACAGTCTCTGTCCCACTTCTCTTAAACAAACTTGAATCTCTGGGTATCCGTGGTTCTCAATTGAGTCTTTTCCAAAGTTACCTTAAAAATAGATTTCAAAGGGTGAAGGTCGGTGACCTTGTAAGTAGTGACTTGCCAATAACTTACGGTGTCCCTCAGGGAAGCGTACTTGGCCCAACGTTGTTTCTAGCATTCATTAATGAGTTATGTAACCTCCAGTTGCCAAATGGTAAGATAATATCTTTTGCAGATGACACGGCCCTTGTATTCTCTGGCAACAATTGGAATGAGGTCTATAATTCTGCTCAGTCTGGTTTTGGCCTTGTTAATGAATGGTTGAGAGGCAACGGCCTTACGCTAAATGTTGATAAAACAAAATTTATGCCCTTCTCTATTAAAAACATTCCCTTACACATTCATAATAATTTTTCTATCATAGCCCATACTTGCTCTTCAAATCAACTCTGCCATTGCAAAAGCATTTCCCTTGCCCATAGTATTAAGTATTTGGGTGTAGTTATCGACAGTAACTTGAGTTTTAATTATCACGTGGATCTTCTCTCTTGCAGAACCCGTAAACTCATTTATATCTTCAAAACTTTAAGGTCTATAGCAGACAAAAAAATTATTAACGTAGTTTATCAGTCGTTATGTCAATCAATTTTAGGATATTGTATCACTGTTTGGGGAGGTACTTTCAAAACCAATCTCCTAAAACTTGAAAGAGCCCAACGAGCAGTATTAAAAGTAAGCCACTCCTTACCGCTTCTTTTTCCCACCAAAGAGCTTTATGCCCTAGCCGATGTATTAACAATTCGTCAATTATTTATTCTGAACACAGTTCTAAAACAACATCATAAAACTAGTTACGACCCCGATTTAAATATTAACAAGCGGATAAAACATAAAGTTTGCTATTGTATTACAAAATGGACAACTTCTTTCTCGCAAAGGTTCTTTGGTTTCCTAGGCTGTTATTTGTATAATAAATTAAACGAAAAAATTAACATTTACCCACTACCCAAATACAAATGTAAAAAAAAGGTTACTACTTGGCTGAAGACGTTGAGTTATGATGAAACAGAGGATCTAATAACTGTCATTCTGTAACTCACCCACTTCCCCACACATATACACACACCCACGCGCGCATACACACACTTAGAGAGAGAGACACACACACATACACACACACACATACACACACACGCACATCCACACACACACATTTTTCTTCTATTGTAACCTTTGACAATGACATGATTGTACGCGTTCCGGTCCGGTGGTGGAGAGGCTGGTTATCTGTCACTCAGGTCTCCTGTTACAGAGACCAGTCTCTCACATACACTTCCTAATGTTATAATCTTAGTTTAATCATAAAAACCTTATGTATGTGAGAGAAGAAAATAAAGATTATTATTATTATTATTATTATAATTAAGGTAATAACATTAATACAACTTTTTTTGCAAATACAGAAATTTTTATTACTTGCCATTGAGAAAAAAGAATGGAAGTTTTACACATAGGGCCTCTTCTCTCTAGCGCCAATATTGCGATACTAAATGTTAAAGCACTTTCTGCTATACAATATATTTTGAAGAGGTAACACATGTCTTTGATCAAGATCAAAGCCTGGTTATGTATCTCCTCATTCACTTCAAGATCGGAATTTCTTGAACTGACACGAATTCGATGTTAATTAATTTATTGTCATTCGATAACTTATCCGATACTTTATTACTTATTCTGCTATTCGGAGCGGAGAAGAAACCACCAAAAAGAGATAGCTAATATCGGTCCAGCTCTTGAGTTATAAGTTGTGTAACTAACACTACTTTGTTTTATATATTTAGATTTTGCTCATGAGATACTGAGAACGAATTCTAATACATAATAGTTCGTAAAACGAACTGCTAAGCTTCACGTATCTTAAAGTTCTTATCAAAAATTATGAGTGAAGGAGCCCAACGCCTTTGTATTCACATCATAATATTCCCTGTTATATTACGTATGGAGAAATATATAGCAACTAGCAGACCGGCCAAGCGTTGCTGTGGCTAAGGTTTTTGTTATATTACATAGTAGTAAACTATTCAAGGGAAACGGTGGGAGAACACTAGTCATGGGTACCACGATGCTTTATTGGTGGTTATGCCATTAAATTGTAGCTTATGTGAAACGTTGGTACTTTCAACACAGCGCCATCTGTTTGAATTGTGACTATCAAATAATAAACAAATTTTTTGCAATAAAATAATATTGCGGGTATAAATTGAGATGTAAGCTATCCTATCTTTTAAGTTAGATCAAACTGCACACGGTGTGCAAATTTGATTGATATCGGTTCGGTAGTTTAGGAGTCCATAGCCGACAAACAACGTGACACGTAATTTATTTACGTATTAAGATTTCGGACGCATTTAAACTAATAAACATCCATTATCAATGCATTACAAGGAAATACAAAATAGCACAATGTTGCCATTAGAATGTCGTTAGACGCAATCGGAGCGCGGGTCACGTGCGTGGCTGCTGTTAGATTACATTTTTTTACTTGCAACCCTAATGGAGGTTGGGAAATCGCATTGCAGCTATTTTCACCGATTGCCAAGAAGTAGGTTAGTTGTCTGATACGGGTTTTAGGCGTCGAATAATATAAGAAAATTTTATATAAAAAGTTCTGCTATATCGAGTACTTACGTTTTGGCTTGTTTTAAGGTTTGCGAGAGAAGTTTTATATAAGTAGAAATTATGTCAGTACTTCAATTTAGTCAACTTGAGCTCAATGCTGGCAACAGACCACAGGATTTCCGTAGTCCTATTATACACCAGCCTTTCATAAAGATGATCAATACCTGCAGCAGTTAAGCCTGTAAAATACAATATTGTGCAGAAGCAGATTAACTTTATTAGTATTGTTATAATGCAACGCTGGAGATAAGGAAAAAATATGTTTAAAAAACTATTAATTAGTAATAAATGGAGCAGCCCTGCGATTCTGTAACTCACTTTTCGAACTCACAGAGCGGTTTTCGCATCGGCGGTCGCTCTCAAATCAGTCGTGAAGCAGTCATTTTATGATTTGGCATTCTGATAAACAATAAACTACAAGCTTCCACCCTTTCCTAGACCCAGACCTACACCCAGACCTAAAAAATGGTTGACACTAGTGTATAATAATGCAAAAAATCTCAGTAATGAAAGAAATAAATGAAATATTCGTTGCATTTGAAAAAATAATTTTCTAATGTACGAATCGACGGTGTAGCAAAATCAAGCAAAGTCTGCTAAAATGCTGTCTAGACGCTTTAGCTAAAGACTTACAAAGGCTTGGCATCACTAATTTTTAAACACCGACGAATAGGGATATAATGAATTCGTCTAGGTCTGAACTATTTTGCCTGCCTAAGAAACTGCAGTATAAAGTACCATACCATAGTTATAATAGAAAACAATTAACTGAATAAATTCCTTTGTCCATTTGTCAGTGTAAATTGAGATGTAGATGATAAAATCCATGATGGATTTGCCCCCTAGCCATAGACATTTTATAGACATGACAATAATTGACATATGCCCAGACTTTAGGGAGAGTTTGTTTTTTCCTGAGTTGAATTATGCACTACGAAATATGTATTTTAAACGATAGTAATAACGGGTTATTTCACGAGAAATATATAATTATATATTACTAGCTGGCCTGGCGAACATCGTACCGCCTATCAGTCGATTCTTTATTTTTTTAAATACTTATTCTGCTATTCGGGACACCGGTCTAGCTTGTAAGATAAAAAAAGAAAGTTGATAAGATAACAAATACATTATGTCAAAAAATAAAAATGTACCTTCCCGGAACCCCTCCACTAACATTTGAACTTTATGATATGGTATTAAAGTTCAAATTGACATTTAAGTATTATTACGAATATTTTGTATGGGAATATAGAAAAATGTAGTTTTTAGACTTTTTCACTCATTTTTTTTAATTTTTCTCTCCGTAAGAACCACCCTCGTACTTCAAGGAATATTATTAAAACAAATCAGACAAATCGGTCAAGCCGTTTTCATGTTATGTCGTGACAACGGAAAACGGGTTTCATTTTTATATATATAGATATTAATACACAAAGAAGAAACGATCACAAGTCATTAATCAAAATCCTTATAGATAATACGAACATACTATAAAAAATAATTTTCTAAGCTACGCTATTAAATATTTGAGCGACAACCAAGTATATAATATTCTTTATATATTAGGTCTTTACATAATATGAAATTGGCGTATTTCGTACTGGCCACTTTAATCACGATGTTCTCCTCTTTGGTAAGGAATTCCAAATTCAAATTTGTACAGCTATTGTTTGTACTCATGTATTTGTGCTTCGATGACCGTCAGTCATTTGTTTTTTTCTTGTGTTTTTTCTGTTTGCGTCACTCATTTTACAAAATGGAAATATATAAATCTTCTGTGCATGTGTTCGTAATTAAACCGGTTTGTCTGATATGATTTTGATGTGTGTACTTGACATATGTTGGGTCCATACAATGTTATAAATTTTAAAATATCCATTATATTATAATATATTCTATGTGTAAAATATTTAATGTATTTTTTACTTTAAATAAATCAATGTTGCTACATTTGTAATCCCGAAGTCTTAAGTCTAGCACTAACGCTGCTGTATAAACATTGTCTGGAAGGAGCTAAGAAAAGCTCGGCCAAGCCAAAGTAATGTTCACCAGATTGAATTCGTTTTTGCGAATGACTTGCGCCTCGTAGCCAAGGAAAACAGCTGTTCTCAGATCAATTCCGATTTAACACGATTCATTGGTTAACTTGTAGAAACAATGCGTTTTGTATTTACAGTTGAACAAATGGTTTGATAGCCCTCTTTATTTTTTTTATAGTAAAACTAGCTGACCCTGCAAACGTTGTTGTGCCATGTATATTATTTCTAGGATTTTATTCTTAATTCAATAAAATTAATTATTTACTATAAAAAAGGGGTTGATCGTAAAGGGGTGAAAATTGGGGCTTTATGTATTTTTGCATGCTGTATCATAAAAAATAAAACCAAAAAAATTGTATAAAAAATAAAATATTTTTTTTGGGGTGCACACCTACACGTAACTTACCAAATATGCATAAATGTTTCATAAGAATCGGTCAAGCCGTTTCTGAGGAGTATGGGAACATTGTGACACGAGAATTTTATATATTAGACTAGCTGACCCGGCTAACTTCGTTCAGCCTTATAGTCTAATAATATCGTTGTTACTTTAGTTAAACTTACGTAAGGGCCTTTACTTGATCGGTCCAGTAACAAAGTGTCGGAGGACGTTGTTTTACCTGAAACCGTCTTATTATGGACACGTTTGTTTCTTTAGCTGTCCATGGAATCCTAAGCATCCAACACCACATTTCCAGAGCATCTATTTTCCTCCCTTTTCCTGGTATTGAGTAAAAGTGAACACCCAGCATTGCGAAGCGCGGGTAATCTGCTTGTACCATATGTAACAAAATTGAGAAGTGTCAAAACAATGTGCTAATATCACTTAGATCTCGTAACGCACCAAAAGTCAACCTGACGCCCTATCCCGATAACAGCACTTTTCTCCAATCATATGGCAAAATACAGTAATTTAAATATGCGAAAATATCTGTAGACCATGATTATTTCCGAAATAAGTTCAAAATATAGTGGCATTAGTCGGTAATGTCAAGTAAAAGTACAAAATATTCTTCCACTGCGACAGCCGCATTTGGAGATTTTAAAATTGAAATTTATATTCGTAGTTAAATGTAGTCTCAGTAATACCCCGCTAGGGTTGCCACGCGAATGTGACAAGTTATTTCTATGGTAATAGCATTTTCCTGCTATGATGCTTTATCAGGCATTCAACATCCGTGTATAATGAAGTATTGCGTTTTCATTATAACTGTTGATATTTCGAAATATTTTATATTTGTATTAGTCTGATCAATGGCATCCCAAAGATCTAATTATTATTATTATTATTTTATAAGTCTTGCAATCAGTCAGCTAGACTATGAGCAGATGAGTTGAGAGCTGTTAGACGTTCAGAGCAAAATCTCCATCGAGACTGCTCCTCTCTTTCAACCGTGTCTATCAAGACTTAGGATTTGTCGCCTTTTAAGCCTATTCATTAGGTCCGGTATGGTTAGTTGCGTGGCAAGCTTATTAGGATGCATTTCTAGCCTTTTTCTGTATTTCATACTCCAGGTCTTGATCTGCTCTTTGACAGTCCTGATTTTGAGGTGCTCATGAATCTCCGATGCTTTTATAAACCACCAGATCTAATTATATAGAAATAACTTTGATTTTGTTCCCTTTGAAGTAGAGACTCTCGGGAGGTTCAAGAGCACAGGCGCTTATTAAAGATTTTAGTTGGCGCCTGGTAGATACCGGTGACCCTAAGGCTGGTGCTTTCCTCGCTAAATAAGTATCGCAATACAGCGAGGAAATGCTGCCAGTGTTAAAGGTTTACTGCCACAGGGACTAAAGTTTTTAAATTTGTTAGGTTAACAATGTTGTAAATACTGTACATTTGTGTGTTGGAATTATATTATATAGACAATTGTTATGTTAATAATTATAGGATCTTTAAAAACATGTACTATATCGAATTGTGGTGTGTGACTGTGTCGTGATAGCCCTATAGAATCGGCAGTGCTTTTCAGTTACATAAAAATTGTGTTTTCCATTTAATTTGGCTGCAAGTTTATTGCGATGTTCTTTGTTATTTCATTTACGTATAGCGTTATACAGTCATTGCTGATGATCGAGAATGAAAGATTCGCTGAACTTTGAACCGGCACTTTATCGCTTTACGTTGGTTATTTTTTTCACTATTAATAGTTTAAATGTTTACATTTTTGAATAGTGTAAGATGAGTGAAGCATTCCAAGACAGTTTGGGTCCAAATTAAACTTCTGTATGAATGCCTTAATTTTTAAGCTATTGCATAGATTTTATAGCGACCGAAACAAGAAATTCCGTAACGAAAATAGAAACACACGATGACCTAATATTGGTGCGGCCAATTAGCGTTAGAGCGGGATAGAACGCATACTGCGTCTCACATCGGTCTGGCGAAATCGGTGACGTAGCGCAGGTGCGTTAGAGTGGGACTGAACGCATACTGCTTATTCACATCTCTCTGACTAGATCGGTGACGTAGGGTAAGCGCAGCCGGTGCAGCCGGTGCAGCCGGTACGCATTAGAGGCAGGCAGGCTATAATAGGCGTGTTAGTCTGAGTCTAGTAGAGTGGTAGATTAAATTAAAATCAAAGAAAAAAATACTGCATAAACAAAAAATAATTATTGATGTTTTACCACAGCAGTCCCCGAGTGCCAGACGTTATTTTTAAATATAATGTAGACGTGATGAGACAATGAACAAAAAACAAAAAACAAGAAGAAAAGTGTCGCCACCTAGAAACAGTCTGTAATTGGATATTGTATTACTTTTCTTTAGCAAATTAAGCTAGATGTAAATTACGCATTATTCTAACTTAAGCCAAGTAATTCTTAATTAATCGAGTAACGGCGATTTCCTAAAAAGAATACAAAAAAACATTTTGAAGTATTGAAAGCTTTATTCCTTTGCCTTTCGTGCCCTACAATACTGCGTTGTTTATTATTTTAATTGTTATTTATTAATATTTGGAAGTCGTTATGATAACAATTAGAGCGCGCATATCAAAATATATAACCTATAATATGTATTAATAAGTGATTTAAAAAAATGTATAATATATACAAAATAGATCACTTAATTGAATTATTATTATTATACATTTACCTACATAAGGTTGAGTGTAACGTCTTTTTAATAACACATACACAACAACATTTTTGTTTTTTTTTTAATTAATTTCTTGTCATTGTTTTTTATTTAGTGTGTAAATTTTTTCATTGGTTGTTCATTCTTGTCGATTTAGGGTCCCCAGTTAGGACATAATTGTGTTTATTAAAACAAATTAACCGAAATACCGGTAAATGTTGGCCTAGTGGCTTCAGCGTGCGACTCTCATCCCTGAAGTAGTAGGTTCGATCCCCGGTTGTGCACCAATGGACTTTCTTTCTATGTGCGCATTTAACATTCGCTCCAACGGTAAAGGAAAACATAGTGAGGAAACCGGCTTGCCTTAGACCCAAAAAGTCGACGGCGTGCGTCAGGCACAGAAGGCTGATCACCTACTTGCCTATTAGATTAACAAATGATCATGAAACAGGTACAGAAATCTGAGGCCCAGACCTATAAAGGTTGTAGCTCCATTGATTTATTTTATTTTATACAACTAAGTGCTATGTGTTAAATACTACAATTGCAATAAATTCAGGGTTTGAAAACCGTTTCTGGCATCGTGTCAAATCTTCCAATATCAGATAGCGGGTCAGGTGTCAAGAACCTTCCACTTGATTGTCAGGTAAGTTTGGAAAGTGTTCTAAATTTAAAGTAACAATGCGGGAAGAATTTTTCCTTCAAGAAAAGAGTGTACCAATTTTTTGAAAGGCCGGCAACGCACTTGCCAGCCTTCTGGCAATGTGAGTGTCCATGGGCGGCGGTATAACTTAACATCAAGTGAGCCGCCTGCCAGTGGTGTAACTAATATGGGGCCAAAGTGGCAATTAATTTATTAGTATTATTATCAGTAAAAATCGTCCCAACTCAGTTGAATTTTAATAAAATTCCAGATTTTCAGCGTACTCAATTACACGTTGTGTATGTCCCACTAATGGCCATAGGCCTCCTCTCTTAGGCGAGAGGGAATGATCTGTAGTCCCCACGCTAGCCCAATGCGTATTGGGGACTTCTAATTCATCCATAGAACATAATATCTCCTGGGCAGGGCCCTCCTGGGTCGGGGGTCCATTGGCATTTTACCGCCCCTGCCTCCCCATTGAGTCGCCACTGCCTCCTGCCCGTTTGCCTATTACATAAAAAATATAATACCGTTGCTTGCGGTAAAATACAAGCCCATATAAGAGGTCCTGGGTTTGATTCTATAAAAAATAGTTTATAGGTGAAAAAAGCCCTTTCGAAACTATTAGTAAAAGTACTTTGTGACAAGCGCCCAAATTTCTAACTTAGAGCGCGAATTGCGAGATGTTACGTCTTCTCTGTGCTGCTCTACGGCGTAGAATATTGCATACTACGTCCAAAACAAGCGCATGAAAGCGTTTGAGATCTGAATTTATCGACGTATGCTTAAAATATCTTGGACTGAAAATAGCTTGGATCGTAGGTTGTGTGCATACGGAATACAATCGTGCTGGTAGAACAAAATGTAGAAGAACAAAGAAGTGCTTATGTCGATTAAGAAACTTTAATATTTGAGACACGGACTCGTAACTCAATACGAGCTCCTTCAACTAATCATACAAGGCAAAGTGGCTGGTAGAAGGACACCTGTTTGCACCTGTCTCCGTTGAATAATCTTAGACAATGGTTTGGTCAAAGCATCAAATTATTGTTCAGAAGCGCGGTATCCAAAGCTAATCTGATGATCGCCAGCCTTCTAAATTATATGTATATAAATATATTTACTCATTTGAAGAATATTTTTTTTGTATTTGATACGACAACCAAAATTTTTATTTTGGACAACGAAGACAACGAATTCTGTTCATTACTATTAACCTAAATAGATTTTCCTTTTCAAAGGTTGTCGGGGCTCACCTATTTTTCGACATAGTGTTTTCCACGCTTTCCCACGCAGTCTGCAGTGATAAAGGCAAAATTCCTTGTATCCTCTTTTAGAGTTGGGAAACAATTTTCCGTCACGCCGGCAAAGTGCCAAAATTTTTTGCGTTTTTAGAAAACCTTAGGCGGTCACACACTATGCTTTTGAACGATTAATAAAATCTAATATATAATATTCTCGTGTTTGTAATTAAACTCTTTCGAAATTGCTTGACCGATTTTCGTGAAATTTTGTGTGCATGTCGGTTAGATCTGCGGATCGGACAACATCTATTTTTCATCCCCCTAAATGTTAAGGGTTATTTACCACCACCCTTACATTTTTTTAGACAACATTTTTCGTTTTTTTTTTATGATACAGCTTACAAAAATACATACAACCCTTAATTTTCATTCCTCTACGATGAACCCCTATTTTTTATAGATTGTTATTTTTGTTGACTAAAATTTTTTTTCCTAGAAATAATATACATGGCAAAACAACGTTTACCGGGTCAGCTAGTACTAGCTACTAACAGTAGTATTATATATTTACCTAGTCACGTCCCTATGTTCCTGGGTCTTAAGACCATACAACATTAGAATGGGTATCAGGGTTACGTGAGGTTTTCATTACGATATCGCGTCACGCTCGTATAGCATTTTTGGCTACACGTCTTTTTTCCTTTTAACACATCCGCTCGGATAACATCCTGCTGTTAACATCGTCATTTTCCTGGTTCAGTAACGTATAGCCCCAAAATTTAGATTGGCATGCTCATCAATACGTTCGTGTTTATTTAATTGAGACAGGAACCAACTCAGAATGCCTTATCATCTATCAATGTGACTGGAGTCAAGTAGATAACAGGTCAAATTCAAGATTAGAATAGACTTTGATGAATTGTAAATCTTATAAAATGAATAGACCTTTGTTTTCCTTTATATTTTAAACTAGCGACCCGCCCCTCGCACCGATGCAATGCTGATACTAAATTCAAAGTGCTGTAGAGTATAGGGAGAACCGCGGCGCGGCGTCCAGCGCGCTGCGTCCGTTGTTTTCTTAAATTTGTAATATCTTCGAAAATATTCATTTAAATCATATGCTGTAAAAGGCCATATAGATCTCTTTTAAATCAACAATGTATTTAAGGTATTTAATTGGATAAGGAATAATGTTGTATTGGTTAAAATCGCTTCGAAAATTAGCCATTATTTGTCGTAAAAAGTAAATGACAAAAAAAAAATATTGTGGGATATCCATAAGAGATAGATATACCTATACCATCGCGGAGTTTTCTGTAGACCTTTTCAACGTGCACAATACTTACTACATTATTTTGGTAAATCTTCGCAATGTAAGCCGAAAAAATTTAATTATTTACGATACGTTCGATATTTGTGTTTTGTGAACGCACGTCAATACAAGACCTAAATGAATATGAATGAAGGATTTTCGAATAGACATTTATGTTGACATTTGTCTGTTAATAAAGTCAGTTTTCTATTGGTGCCACAACTTGTACTAGAAAACGTTTCTGCACAATATAACTTCAAAAACACTTTTAATGCGATTTATTTAATTTATCTGAATAAATTTTTAAAGAAGCCCATGGAATAAACATGTCCCTGGGTTTAATGCCCGGCGAAAAAACTATAAAAAAATGGATGCAGAAATGTGGTACACACACCGATAACAAGAGGATTTTTAACCTTTTTAAATATTAAATTTTTCGCTTTTCGCTGAACAGTGCAGACCAATAAATATTAATGATGCGCAGCGTCACAGCACATTGCCTTGAAACGCATTTAATACATAATTATACAGCCGTGTCTAGGGCTAACTCGGCGGATCGTGATTCAATTTCTCGCAAAAATCTTGAAAGGCGTAGAAAAGTCACTAACTATGAAATAAAGACATTTTTGATCTTGTTATATTATAAAACACAACTAGTTTTTATATAAGTTTATTTATTTATTTTGTCTCGCTTATTATTTTTTTTTTTAATAACAGGGGGTAAATGGGCAGGGCGCTTACCTGATGTTAAATGATACCGCCGCCCATGGACACTCTCAATGCCAGAGGGCTCGCGAGTGCGTTTCCGGTCTTTTTTGAATTGGCACGCTCTTTTCTTGAAGGACCTTAAGTCGAATAGGTTCAGAATACTTCAATGGGTAGCTGGTTCCACATGCGCGGTAAAACTGCCTTAAAAACGCTCAGTTGTAGAACGACGGACGTCGAGGTGATTTGGGAGGTTGTTGCAACTGAAGAAATAATATATAAAAATACTAGTGGACCCCACAGACGTTGTCCTGCATGATATTTCAACCGATTAAGATATTAAACAAAGTATGAAAGTACCGACTGCAGCGCCATCTGTCGGGCTGATTTGTGAATCTAAACCATTCCCAGATCCCCTTGAAGACACACAAAAAATTTCCGGGCTGATTTGTGAATCTAAACCATTCCCAGATCCCCTTGAAGACACACAAAAAATTTCATCAAAATTGGTCCAGTCGTTTAGGAGGAGTTCAGTCACATACACACGCACACAAGAAATATATATATTAAGATAAATAGCAGGGCAGAAAGCAGCATACTAAATACAAATATAGTCCATTATTCTAAACTACTAAATTAATATAACATGTGTGCTAATTATTTTTACAACTTCAGCGCGCGACTCGCATCCCCGAGATGTTAGCTACGATCCCCAGCTGTACACCAATGCATTTCCTTTATATGCGCAATGTGCATGTAACATTCGACAGCTCGAACGGTGAAAGTAACAGGCTTGCCTTAGACCCAAAAAGACGGCGTGTGTCAGGAGGCTGATTGCTATTACATTGCCTACTACATTGACAAATAAATATAAAACAGATAAATAAATCTGAAACCCTGACTGAAAAAGGTTGCAGCGCACTCATTCATTTTAACTTTTATTGCACATGTATATTATTATTAATTACTTAAGATGTCATGTTGAACATGGTTTAATGGTTGCAGCTCCTTACAAGCGTTGTGTAAAAAAAAAACATGGCGATTAAAAAGATTGGCGCAGAGTTTATTGCCAGTTTTTCTCTTCCGTTCTACGCCCTTGATTTGAGAACTGGCACTAAATGTAAAATTAGAAGCATTTAGGGTAATTCCGGGGGAGATGGCCGTACGGGAGAGATGGCCAATAGAAAAAAGTTCGAGTATTAATTCATATATGTCAATACTTTTTATTTATTTCCATTCATGTCGGCACCGGCAACAAGTGACAGTGAATTGTTTTGCAAAAAAAAAGGAAAAAGTAAGTAATTTGACTTTGTATTTTATTAACACGTTAGATCTAAACTAAGGGGTTGAAACATTAAGTGGTTAAAAAAAAGTTTGGACAGTTTTGTACGTTTTCGTGATATCTGCGTGAAGTAAAGTGTTCTGGCCTCAAAATAACTCCATAATTGAGATGTTGCTTTTATTACGCCCTGTGGCCATCTCACCCGATCAATAGGGATAGACGGCCATAGTATTTTCGGGAGAGATAGCCATAAAATTGTATGCCCAAATTTAAATTTATTTTTAATATTTAATAAAATAGATGAAAGAAGATGGGCTGCCTCCAGGTTCAGTGGTTTATATTATGTCACAAAAATCCGCCTATATAATCTCTGACTATTTCTAGAATGAAGATTTGAAGATTGGATACAATGCAATATTTGTATGCTCTGCACCGAGTTTGATGACATGTGTTCTCACTGCGGCAATAAGAAAAAAAAGGAGTTAAAAGATCTCAAGGGTAACGGGCACTGAGAGATGGCCAGTCCTAGTTTTTTTTAAAGTTTAAAATTATATTGTTAGCGTTGTCTAAAGTGATGTATCGTTAATATTTGATAAGAATAATAAACACAGTTTATGTTCTATACGAATTCACTGTTTTATTCATCATAATTTCTTCATAATACAGTTTTATAGTTACTAGGGCCATCTCCCCCGGAATTACCCTATATGTATTTCTTTACAGACAAGTCATAAGTGTACATTATGTTACCAATATGATTAAATGATTTTTGAATTTTGAATTGAATTATATCGTGCAATACTTCTTTGAATCTTCGTTCGAAATTCCAACGCCTGTATCCTAAACTCGACGTAAGGTTTACGCTGTAGTTCCTTTAGAGGCAATTAACTAAGCCATATCCCCGTCACTTGCAAGCCACTACCCTACTTTAGCGGAAAATTTAATTTCACAATCAATACTGGTACTTGGCGTAGTAGGCTATATATAACTTCATAGATTTTTAAATTGCAGCTGACCTATCCGTATTTTAATTGAAATAATCATTCTGATAACAATATTTACCAAAAAAAAAGGTTTCTAGTATTAAAATTTCATCTTAAATTACAATTAAATGAAAGTGTAAAGATATTGTAATAATAGTTAACCAATGGCCAGTTTACATACAAACTGAATACTTCAGTACTTAGTATGACTGAATGTCAACATCCAATATATTTTAAAATACAGAATCTTTTCCTATGAATTTATCTTGACCTGCGATTTTGTTTCTGGTTTTCCACTCCTTCATAAATGCCACCGGTCCTTTCTTCACGACGTTTCGGCCAATATTATAATATATTATAATGGTTAATAGATTCTCACATATAAACGCCATAATGGCATTGTATAATGCACTTGTTACGAGCCACTTGGCATGTTACTCTATAATTTGGGCCCCATAAGAAAAAAAATATCCTTTAATAGTGGAGCGTGTTTAAAATAAATCTAAGAAATTCACTTACATGAGGTTGTATGGAGTGTACCTATTTTACCCAGTTACGTATCCAACTTTGTCTTGGGTATTTTAGGATACAACAAGTTAGAGGTAAAGTGAGACCTTACTATGACATTATATTTTTAAGTTCCTTAGAGGTAGTATATATAATACGGAAATGTTGATCAGACGAATATATTAAGTTGCACGCTGAAATCACAAGAATTTCATTATTTATAATTAGTGTTAAAAAGGTTTTGTTTTTATTATGTTCTTAATTTAATTTATTTATTATTAAGTATTGTATAAGTATTAAGTTACTGTAAAAATAGGAAATAAGTGGTGAAAAATTACTCGGTGGACATATTGTGGTGGAAAATGGCCGCATATTGCAGTCGGTCTTGACTGCAACATGCGGTCCGTCTATGGTCCGCTTTAGAAACCTTGCTATGTTAATTGCTATTAATGTTATTCACATTATTCCTACATAATTAATTATATACAGTGTTTATTCGCGGATGATTGGCGGACCCATTGCGAGCCACTCCATTGCTTGTACACATCGCAGTAGTAAAATTTGTTCAAACAGGTTATGGTGACATAAATTTATAAACACGAACTCAAGAATATTGCATTAATTTTTAATGTGGCTTCCGTTTAAAATTGCTGCAGGTTTTTCTTATATATTTGATGGATAAAATACGTTCTACGATGTCCTATTTTATTTTTACAACTACATACTGATATTTTTGTACACCCGAACGTCGGTATTGTTTAGACCCGTACAAAATAGTGGTTATTGGACCCTTGGACTGGTCTACTTAAGTAATTAGCTTTCATTGTCTATTAATCATAAAGTTAGTATTTTTTTGTTGCCTTCGATACAACCATTATACCGGTGATAAAAAATTTCGATAGCATTTTTCAGTACAATTTGTCTTTTTCACACAAAAATAGGATTCAGTTTCGGCTATTACCTCTTTATCAGCCCACAATTTCTAGCCAGCGAGCATTCTCTTGCCTGAGAACAGGAAGAAGTCGCTGGAATAAAAAAAAATCAAAGCGCTACAACCTCTTTAGGTCTTGGCCTCAGATTTCTGAATCTGTTTCATGATCATTTTTAATGTAATATGCAAGTAAGTGATCAGCCTCCAGTGCGTGACACACTTCGTCGACTTTTTGGGTCTAAGACATGTCGGTTTCCTCACGATGTTTTCCTTCACCGTTTGAGCGAATGTTAAATTCGCACATAGAAAGAAATTCCATTGGTGCACAGCCGGGGATCGAATCTACGACCTCAGGGATGAGAGTCGCACGCTGAAGCCACTAGGCCAACACTGCTCTGGTCGCTGTCGATTTATTACGATTCAACAGCTTCAAGCACTGCTCCAAATCATGAATTCGTTGTTGTTTTGGTGATTTGGTCGATTGTTAGCTCGAGTGGCACCCACTTTGAACAGAACTTTCGCCTATCTAAATATTCATCTAAGATATGTGCAACACGTTCCTTTGATATCTTTATGATGTGAGCTATCATAATAATCTTCAATTTTCGGTACCTCGAAGGAATGCTTTATTAACTTTAAATACAATATCTCACAAACGAACGACAGTTGTCAAAATTATACACGTGTCTTTTGAAGGTTAGGGCTAACTAAAAACCATATTAATTTAATACTAGTAGCGCCATCTGTGTGTCAGCCTACGAACTTTTCAGACCACATAATATTAATAAGTAACACATAGATAAGTTTAATTATATAGACTACTAGCGGACCCGACAGACGTTGTCCTGTCTTAACTATGAATATTGATTTCAAATTGGTATAATTAATTTAAAAATTGCTTTGTTTAAAATTTGTTTGTTTTTCTGGCTCGCATATTATTATATTATCAATATAATAACTCCGATCGAAGCATTTATTTTAAACGATATTAATTTTTCTTACATCCTCTTTGACGATATTTGCAGCATTCTGTCAATGTTATGTCAAACGCCATAAGGTTACATCAAAAAGTTCGAAATGTATGGTGGATAAGTATTCTTAAATTGTCTAATTTTCCGCGCAATTTTTTTATTTTTTTATTTTATAAGAACCTTATCCTGACAATTACAAACACAACAAAAAAAAACAGACAAATCGGTCAAGCCGTTTCATGTTATGTCGTGACAACGGAAAACGGGTTTCATTTTTATATATATAGATAACTACGTATTATAGATTTTGCCTTTCGCATTGAACGTTCACGCTTCTCCTTTTACTCACAGTAGAAGACCTCATTAATGCAAAAGTGCATTATAAAGTTACAAAGAGACGTTACCACTTTGACAAATGACAACATAAAGCTGAGGAGTTATGAATTCACATTTTACAAGTTTCAACTTGTTTACAGATTATTTTTCAGCGGTCACTCACCTTGTTAGGGAGTTTGTACATTGTATTGACAGACACTCATTTGACATAATACCGTGTATGTACTTTATTGTAATATTTAAATTATTTAAATAAGCTTTTTAGTTATATGTAAATAGTAAAAAGTTATTATGTTATTATAATTCATGCCTATAAATGACGGAACTGTATGTATATATCTATTATTTTAATGAATCAATTACACAAAACTTTAAACTAAATAAAAAATATATCCCGTTCTGATTTCAACTTTAAATAAATAATTATTGAATAAGCTATTCATAAGAACTAATTATGTTTTTTTCCATAAGTACTGTGTTGCGTTCACCATTCCTAAACACAATTTCACAGAAAGAAGTCAATACTCAAAATAATTTATTCATATAGGTAACGCAATGTACAATTATGAACGTCAAAAAAATATCATTTACTGCCAGTTCTCAGATCAAAGGCGTAGAAAGGAAGTAACTACGTTAATGTAACTTAAATAAAATCCATGAATTGTTTAACTTTACTGTACTATTTCTGTAAACAAATTGTCAAATACTATTTCATGTCAATGTCAAATGCAGTGTACACTCTCCTTAAAGGCTAAGCACGACTGTTTTGCTACCACGAGCAAGTCTAGACGCTATGTAAGATATCTGTAATTATTATCTATGCATCTAGCTTCTAGGGAAAGTGAAAAATTTACCGTTCAGCCATTTAATTATTCAATACTTCGTTAAAAGAGACACTTTTATTGCTTGATAACTGCTATTTCAACTAACCAAGTAAATAATAAAGATTTTATTTGAAGCTTTATAAACCCTTAATAGGAACGGAATAACTTCTGTGATTTTTGTTAATTTTAAGCTACTTTAAAAAAACATAGGATTATTTTCAATTTGACGTTTAATACAAGATCAATGTTCGGTTCCGACCTGAAGCATAACAATTCAGATTAATTAATGAACTGTCGAAAAATAAGGATTTGTTACCGCGTTAATATTAAATACAGGTATTTTATTTTTATTATTTTATGCATATGAATTTATTCCCGACTTTAGTAACGCCGTTTAGTTTTTTTTCTGTACATAATCCAAAAAATAAATTTTAACATATTTTTTTATAGAACAATATAAATGGAGTGGAGGCTCAACTGATGTTTAGTAATCCCCGCCGCCCATAGATACTCTCAATGCCAGAGGGCTCGCGATTGCGTTGCCGGCCTTTTAAGAATTGGTACGGTCTTTTCTTGAAGGACCCTAAGTGGTGCGCGGCTAAAAGTGCTTTAAATATTTGAATACTTATATTTATTTCCAAAATATTAAAAAAACTATATCCAGACTTCAAAATCTCCCGAACTCAATTTGAGCTTATAAGTTTGTTCGTTAATTACTTCTTACAATCCTAAATATATCTGTATCTTATAAGATATATAATAAACAAAACCAATCTCATCACATTTTAAAAGTCAATATTCAAAATGTAACCCAATAAATGAAGTTTATGGCAGCTGGCAGGGTATAATGCAAATTTGAAGGAATATTTTACGGCTTAGTTTAATCCACTACTAACAGCTAATTTTGTTAGTTAATTAACTAGTTGATAAGCAATTTGCGGACCGTAATTATTAAATTGTGAAAGTGTATATTGTAAATTGTTTAAGCTGGGAGATGAATTTCCCGAAACATGTGATTATAGGAAGATAATAGCCTTTACATATACGTATAATGTATAGAAATAATAATAATAATACATTTTATTTGCCTTAGCACAATATTGCATTTTACGAGTTTATATACATTTTATATTCGATTTTTTATTTTCGGATTTTAATAAGGAATTTTTGTGAAATAATTTTTTGGAAGAACTTTTATGAAATAACAAATTCTAAATGTTTTTTCTGAGCTGCTGAGTTTCATCATCGGACGTCGAGGCAGAATTCGAAATACCACCCGTATCACCTCAACCTCCGTCGTTTCACAACTGAGCGTTTTTTGAGCCATATTTATCTGGAACCAACTGCCCACCGATGTTTTTCCGAACCAATTCAACTCAGGGTCCTTCAAGAAAAGAGCGTACTAAATCTTAAGAGGCAGGCAACGCACTTTCGAGTCCTCTGGAAATGCGAGTGTCTATGAGCGGCAATATAACTTCACATTAGGTGAGTTCCCCGTTTGTTACATAAAGAAAAACCGAAAAATCACTCATTTTGAAATAATCAAGTTTTCCTAGAAATATCGGTAAATGTATGTCTTTGTGAGGGATTTACCCGGGTTAAACCCAACCCTACAGTTATTTTGGTGGAAATACAAATGTTTGCCGACACTAATGGGTCGATGTTGCACTTTACTGAGCAGTTAACGGGTTAATCGATCTGTGTTTACCGAGCGACTAAAGCTTTATGTAGTTTGGCCGATTTTTAACAATGTCCACTTAGATTTAAGTGATGAAAACTGTGGGTTTTCTCATCCCTTTATAACCGGAAATATCGTGGTATGAAAATAAGCATGATATATATTTTTATAAAAAGGCGACAGGGACGCCCGAATGGGGCAGTCATCGCAGCCAATGGACACCCATTTTTGTGGGTGTCGGTGGAGTATACTCCCTCCCAAGAATACGTGGGACTGTCTGAGCACACCCAAGGACAGAGTCTCCAGCACCAGATGTGCAGCAACCTTTCTGGGGTATGTTACGTTTCTTATAGGAAATTATCAGTGGCGTAGCACTCAAATAGGTTTGCATTTAAACTGCTGATTGGTTGAACGTCTTCTTGAAACACAATTTTTAAAAGATTAACTATGAGAGTAGGGTGAGTACCCAGTGTTGCACAGCCAATTCCTAAGACTCATGGTGTCTAATACATGGTAGGAATAGGAACAGGACGAATCCATACGTTTGTGATTGGACAGAGTAAGCGTGTTTTGTGTAAGACTAGAGATGGTGTGCGCAATTTATGGCGCCTTCGTTTCGTCATTTGTTTAACATTCTGATCCCTTACATTTATCTAACGGCAACAAGTTGTTATAGGTTATTCTTGTAAAATAAAACAATATTAGCACAGGGTATTTTTATAAGGAACCACAATCAAGTTATCTACTACAATACAATAAATTTAATATACTGAACGATTAATATTATTAATAACTTAAATAAATAAAGGTGGGTGCCAGGATTTTTGGTTTATCCTACAAACCGATTTTAAAAGGCAATGTTTACCACATAAACAATTTTTTATTGTATTATCCTATAGTTGGACAATTTGAGGGCATTTCCCAAAGCTAAAAATAGAAACACATAATAACTTCACAACAAAATAAATTAAACCCTAATTATAATTAAAAAAGAACAAACAATAGAAAATTTAATATAAGACAAGTAACAATTTATAACTCAAAAGCGTCCAACTCACGGCAACAAAAACACACTGTTTTTAATAAGATATTTCATTTAAAATATAAAATATATTAGGGTAAATTTTGCATTTCCATAAAATAATATTAAATAACGATAAAGTAAAATGGCGTTAAAAGGCAAATACTGAATTTTCCCACGTGCAAAGTAATCAAGATGTATGTATCGAAGCTTCGCCGCCATAAATTTTCCTGCCCCGATTTCTTTCCGATAATTATTGCGAGCACTGATTCACTGGCAGAGAAAAACGTGTAGTATTTCTTGTTGGTTTTATTGATGATACCTGATTAGCTCACGAAATTATTGGTTATCTAGTTTGGGGTTAATTCACGTTTTATTGTTCCAACATCTATTCTTGACTGGTTTGCGAGTTTTTTGTTGATATGCCATCCGCTTTTGAAGGCTGGCTTTTTAAATAGGAACGTCGTGTTCTTTAATAATTGAGTGTGTTGACCAATCGAACATTATACAATATGTACGTCTGCGGTTTCCTTCTACCTTCCAACTTTGCCTTGTAAAATGGAAAGAGATTCTTTTTTTAATTTTGAAGGGGACTTTAAAAAATTTCCTTTAGATTCTTGATTTATCAGATTTTTTAATTACTCCTTAGGCGTTAAAATGTACTACCATAGGTTGTTCACACTAATTTATACCATGGTGGAGCAAATGCCTACACACGTTATAGTTATGAGGTTTCTGCGTCCCGATCTAAGCCCATTATTATATCGACGAGCAATAAACTCAAGATTTTGGGATAAGATATACGCTACCAACGAAAACAGCGTACCAATTCTCAAAAGGCAGGCAATGCACTCGCGAGCCCTCTAGCATTGAGAGTGCCCATGGGCTGACAAACATCAGATGAGCCTCCTGCCCATTTGCCTCCTGTTCTATAAAACAAACAGATCGTAGATGAAGTCGTAGCAGGAGTGCTGTCAAGAAAATCCGGGAAAAAGATTGGTCTGAATCTCTGATCTGAAGCCTGGATTTGCAGGTTTATCTACGAACAACGCTGCTTTATTTAACCGCTATACATTTTATATATTACCAATAAAAAGACAATAACAATTTATTAAGCAACAAAATCCAAGATTCACAAGGCAATCTCAACCGGACAGATCGCTAGTGGCGTTCACAATTTATTCGCATCAATTATTCGTGTTCGGGTCTAACACAATCCCGATGGCCAAATAAAAGAACCGACAGTGGACACAGCTTTATTGTATTGGTTTAGTCAGTCACATCTAAATAAATAATTTATGATAATGCACATAATATTCTGTGTAAACACTCCTTAAACTGGTAGACATATCTTTTACGTAATTTTATATAGCTCTCTATCATAAACTATGATGTTAAATTTAAAAAAATGAATGGCGCTAGAACCTATTTAGATCTGGGCCTCAGATTTCTGTATAAGTTTTATGATCATTTGTTAACCTAATAGGCAAGTAGGTGATCAGCCTTCTGTGCCACACGCCGTCGACTTTTTGAGCGAATGTTAAATGCGCAGATAGAAAGAAAGTTGGTGCCCAGCCGGGATCGAACCTACGATCTCAGGGATGAGAGTCGCACGCTGAAGCCACTAGGCTAACACTAAAATGTTAAGTCATGCCAATTCTTATTCACAAGATCAAGTTAATACTGTAATAGAAAAAATCAATAGATTCACAGCTGTGGCTAACCGTTCAACCACATCATCGAAGTCGACACATTAAAAACGATTCTAATCTGACTATTGAAGTATACATTGAATGAAGTATATTCAGTGTATACTTCTTTAGTCGCACTCTTCATTTCTGAAGGTCATGTAAGGCGCCGCACAACTTCCTCCACTCTCCTCTGTCTTCGACGAGCCTCTGTGCCCGGGTGATGGTAAGACCTGTAAGGGCCTCTACTTGATCGGTCCAGCGAGTAAGGGATCGGTCACGAGGTCTGATGCCCTCCATTCTGCCAGTCACGATGAGCTTTTCTATAATTTCTGCATCTCTGCGTGTTACATGTCCAAAAAAACTCAGGATGGTAACAAAGTGTCGAAAGATTACCTGAAACCGTCTTAGTATGGACACGTTTGTATCCTTAAATGCATAACGTATAAAATAACTTCATTGTCATACAAAACACAACGTGCTTAGAACAGTTGCAGATTTATTTTGGCAGCCCAACAGCCAGGGAACTTCGTTTGCCTGCGCTGATTTCCAATTAGTCTTTGTTACACTTCCACTATATTTTACTATCTAAAAGACTACAGAACGTTCGCGAAAATAAAAAAGCATAAAGTACTTACACTTTATTGTTGATTACAAAAAACCTTGTAAAAATCTAAGGTAAATATTAAAATATTCGAACGTAACTCAAAACTGTAACGAATTCTAAAGTTTAAATTTCGAATTTGTAACATCCGAAGTCCGGAATATCCGTACAGTACTTATCACATTTCCGCTTTCCACCAACTTTAGTATCCGCTTAGATATTCTATTCTGAGTCTGGAGGGAATATTATTGCCAATCTATTGCACTACAAGCGTTGGCTGTCATGGAATATTCAGACAAATACATATAACAATTTACCCTCAACATAAATATATATACAGTAACCGAAGCACTTAGAAATAATAACACGCACTTCAGTCATTGGTTCAATTTGATAACTAACATGAAACTGTAGGTACTAAATAGTAGTTTATGAGCTAATTGGTATTTGGATTAACGTGGTAATTACACTTATCGAAAGCTGTAATTTATATAAAACATTACGATTACTAGGCAAGTTTTCGTATGCGTCAATAAAATATAAGTTTCTTAGCTCCATAAAATGTGTATTATACACCAATGTAAAATGTTGTATATATGTAATAGTAATAAATATTTAATTAAATAAAATATTTAATCATTTCTTATATGTAAGTCTGATTGTAAGTGTTTACGCAATGAAGTATTTAATCTATATTAATAATTTCGTCAAGGGGTACAGTAGACTCGATCGAAAACTTATATGAATAACAAAACATAAAAAAATATTGATTTTGAGTCGACAACATATATCCGCAAAATTCGGAGTATGGAGAATTTCGTTAAATATAAATTCCGAAGACACTGACAAACAAACCGCTGTCGCCATCTTTGGTGTGAAGCACGTTCCGTTTCATGCTAGCTCTTAGATACGCCTTGCCAATCAACACATTGCGTGCGTCGCGCAAAGAAAAACCTTCATTGCATCACAAAGAACTGTGACTCATGTGACTAAGTAAAACGAAAATATTGACTCGCGAAAATATTGGTTTTGTCACTTTTTATGATATACTCTTTGAAGGGTTATGCGTTTTTTCTTTAAACCTGAGATTGGCCGATTACGATAACAACCATAGAAAAAAGAATACTAATCATAACTATAAAAGTTGAAGTTTCAAATGTCATTTAATGTCATGTTAGGATTGAATCTCAACGATTATTGTTTCTTCGAATGAATCAAAAACAGCTCAGAGCTGAGAATTATAACAATTTAATGGATAGCCTGTACAATAATCATAGAGAAATAGGTCAAGGGATTGGTAAAATGATAATATTGCCATCAACTTATGTGGGAAGTCCTCGGCACATGATGCAAAATTATCAGGATTCTATGGCAATTGTATGCAAGCAAGTATGGTATGGTAAACCAGACTTATTTATAACATTTACGTGCAATCCGAATTGGCAGGAAATCTTAGATAATTTACAAGGCACTAAAAAAGAATATAGATCCGATTTAATTGCCAGAACTTTTAAACTTAAATTGGAGGAACTTTTAGATGACATTACAAGGAAACACATTTTTGGAATACCGAGTGCGTGGTTTTACACCATTGAATTTCAGAAACGTGGGCTTCCACATGCGCATATGCTTATTATTCTAAGAAATGAAGATAAACCAAGGTCATCAGTGGATTATGATAAATTTGTGTGTGCAGAAATACCTGACCCAGATAAAGACCAGGAACTTTTTCAGACTGTGTCAAAAAATATGATCCATGGGCCATGTGGTCCTGGATATATGAATTCACCTTGCATGAAAAATGGTGGAACTGCCTCTAAATGTTCTAAAAACTACCCAAAGACATTTTGCGAAGAAACTAGAGATGGTACCCAAAATGGAGGTTATGCTATAATAAGAAGAAGAGACGACGGAAGAACAATAAAAAAGAAGGATTTCGAGTGTGATAACAGATGGGTGGTGCCCTACAATCCCTATCTATGTAAAAAATTTAATGCTCACATAAATGTTGAAATTTGTTCAAGCGTCAAAAGTGTGAAATATATAAATAAATATATTTAAAAAGGTCATGACCGAGCAAAGATACAAATCACAGTAGCGCCACAAGAGTCCAGTGATCAATCGACATTAAGCAATGAACACCATGATGAAATTAAGGCTTATATTGATACCAGGTATGTTTCGGCCCCTGAAGCAGTTTGGCGAATATTTGAATTTTCAATGCACAGAATGAGTCACACAATTATACAGTTAGGCGTTCATTTGGAAAACCAACAAACTGTCGTATTTACAGATCAGAACGTTCATGAAGCAGCAGCTAGATCTGCTGGAAAATCAACATTATTAGCATTTTTTAAACTAAACAGAACAGAAGAAAGTGCTCGACAATATCTTTACGCCGAAATTCCGACACATTTCAGATTTATCCATGGACAGTGGCAACCACGAATATCTCAGTCAGCGACTGATAAAGTAATTGCAAGAATGTATAATTATTCCTTTTCTGATCAGGAACGATATTATCTCCGGCTATTACTTCTTCACGTCAAAGGGCCGACTTGCTTCAGAGATGTTAGAACTTATGAAAATATTATTTACAAATCATTTCGAGAAGCTGCTCAAGCAAGGGGGCTCCTTTTTGACAATGTTTACCAAATGCAAGGAGATTCGGCTGTTAACAAAATGATCAGGTATCATCAAACAAATAATAATAAACGAAGACAGAGACACGACCAACGAAACAGTTTATGAAATACTTACGGTTTTCGGCATGATGTGTGTGATCCAAACGAATAAATCACTATGCGAAACTAAATGACATTTGAACTAAAACTTCAACTTTTATGGTTATGATTAGTATTCTTTTTTCTATGGTTGTTATCGTTTATCGACACAATTTAATTTTTTATTTTTAAAATTAGTAAGTACGAATAGAGAAAAAGACTGAGTGCTTAAAAAAAAAGAGATTTACAGAGAGTAAACCTTATAAATATGTTTTGTTAATTTAGTCTTAGTTTATTTTGAATGTTGATTAAAAATTAAAATAATTTGTGTAAAAACTTTTGCAGTTTTTATTTATTATATTTATTAAACACAACGAACGATGCTATACGAATCTATATTTAATATTCTTTGAGAACCGATGACTACAGAAATATCTACCTACATTTTACACCTAGATGTGTATTATGAGTCAAATTTCACCCGAGCGAAGCCGAGTTTTCATCTAGTAATATAATAAAATGCTATGCTACAACAATTGTAGCGGTACAGTTTTTCGATACCATTTTATAGTACGATTCATCTTTAGGCTCAAAACGGGCTTCTGTTTCGGCCATCACCTCTTCTATCTTCTGTTTGAGAACAGGAAACAGTAGCTGGGAGTCAAATCTGGAGAATACGGTGGTTGCGCAAGCAATTTGATTCCCGATTTTTAGAATTTAGAATTTGTTATTCTAATAACAGCTCAAGTTTTACATAATATTATCATAATATATCCTTTCTGTTCAATGAAATTTATATTTATTATATTCCTAATAATATGCACAATTCCTTGCCTTGAGTAAGTACTTAATGGGTAAGTACTAATAGTTTAAATGCTGCAGGTTCTTTTGTTGCAGTAATCGATCATATTAATTGGTAATTCATCTTCAATTATTTCAATCAATGAAATAATTGAAGATCAAAAGTTTTAAATGAAGTTTGTTTTGATTCTATTGCGGTGTCAAATTTCATTTGTTAATTACCATTTCCGCGAATCGCAAACATCAATTCAAGACAGCAATTGTAATATTAGCATTTTCTTTTGATTGTCGAATCCATATAAGCGAGGAACACCGAAGTAATGTAAAAATATTAACTGAGCCAAATGGAGTCTATTAATGCTTTATCTCTGTACATTTATGATAAAATCTGTCACAAATTTCTGAATACATTGACATTGATTGATGGCTATTTCTGTTTCAAAGCTAATGATATGAATGAACGAAGAAAAACGTATTATTTTTATCTTTTACCTTTCTCAACCATGGCTTATTGGGAAAGAAAATACAGATAATGTTGCATAAGACATTAAACATATAAATGAAACTTAAAACAAAAGTTAAAATTGAATTAATAAAAAAAAATTAACTAATTTCGTACTTCAATAATTAACATTCAAATGATTGTCTTTGTAATGAGTATTTTATTACATTTTTATCTAGTTCTTTCTTCAGTCGGTAGCTCATATATAACCGTCGATGTCAGCAAGGAAACATCTGGAGCGAACTGTTGTCACCTGTTTCTTTCCAGCACCTCGCTTATAACAGTTTTGAGGACGATGAGTCTTTCACTTGATCGGTCCACCTGGTGATCAGCCACGTGATTTTTTGCCTTATGTGACAACCACGATCAGTTTTACGTTCTCATTGCTTCTGCGCATTATCAGGCTTCACAGATTATTAAAAAGATTTACTCTGTAATCATACCAAAAACAATAGAAGCTAGACGTAGCGAAGTTTGACAAGAACAATGTATCTGAATACGATTATGTAAACTAGCCTTGGCTGCATCTCGGATTAGCTCAGTCTTCGACCGTCCTTCATTTACGTCGTATCTTAGAGTCTTTTCGCCATCTGTATATTGACTTCCTAACTCATGAACACTAAATCAGTTCTATACCATTCCTATACTCTTTTGTCTCTATCTCTGTCGCTGTTACGAAAAGAGTGCATAATGGTTGTTTACTAGGTATTTAACCCTATTTAGCCCCGCAGTTTAATTAGTTTCAAGATTTGAGGATTCTTCTATATGCAATGCCTCTCCAATTACTGAAGATTAGCACTCAATTTCAACAATCTTTCCTTGTTCATTACGAATATAAACAGTTCTACTGACTTGTTGTTCACTCTCCAGGTTCGCCCACAATTTCTCCCATCATGGTCTGCAATAGTTGGAGGTTACGGAGGATGTGGTGTCCTCTGCTTGATGGTACGGTCAATGTGCCCACAGAAAAAAGATTTTGACATTTCCCTTTCCATGTAAACACGCGTAACTAACTTAAATATATTCAGAAATAAAAACATAATTAACTCTAAAAGTTCGTTTGTTGACGCAAAAAGTTTTGATTGAATACACCAGGGTCATAAGTTTATTTTGCCTTTGGGAAGTTAAATATTATTTTATAAACACCCGAGTATTCAGAGCCGAAATTACTCTTCCGTGTTGTATGTATGAAGTTTACTCATGAGCTGTCTGTTATTGCTTACTGACCGTAGTCGTTAGGAAACTGGAAATATGCAGTAATTTAAATTATAGTTAAACTAGTTTTCAACCAAAAGTAGTAAGATCTTATCAATAATAATAAATATACCTTTATATTATTATTTAAAGCGCGTTTATTTTCACTATTACAAATAGCTGTACCGGTAGCTTTACCCGTGTTAATTTGATCGTAGTGTCATGGTATACCATGCTATGTATAGATTTTATTGTAATAATTCAATTTAATAGAAAAATATATTTTTGATAACTCAGACCTTTAAATAACAAGCCAAACATTTCTTACGTATAAAAAATCGGTGGTGCTACAACCTTTTTAGGTCTGGGCCTCAGATTTCTGTATTTGTTTCATGATCATCTAATAGGCAAGTAGGTGATCAGCCTGACACACGCTGTCGACTGTTTGGGTCTAAAACAAGCCGGATTCCTCACGATGCTTTCCTTCACCGTTCGAACGAGTGTTAAATGAGCACATAGAAAGAAAGTCCATTGGTGCACAGCCGAGGATCGAACCTACGACCTCAGGAATGAGAGTCGCACGCTGAAGCCACTAGCCCATCCTTTTTTTACCTTATATTAAAAAAAACGTTATTTCACGGGCGTTACAACATGCATGGTCATTGATGTGTCACGTGACTTCTTTTTGAACCATGAAGCAAAACTATATAATTATAGTGCTACTAACTAATAATTTGTTTAAATTAAGTTTGACTCTAACTAGAATTATCCCAGATAAAGGTATTATATGAAACTGATTAGCTGGAAAAACTAATTTCAATCATGAAAGCTTTTAGCAATAATCACTTGTTCACTTGACAGTCAAGTCGTCAAAAACATTGTTTACACGAGTGTCCCGTAATGTTCTACTGAAATAGGATCCTTATAGGGTTGTCGATAATTTATTATCTGCCAATAAATTTAAAAAAAACACAGTTAAATTTAAAACATTAGAGAGAAGAGAAGACATTATTAGTTAAGTTAGTTTGAGGTCTGGAAATTGAGGCTAAAATATTCCTAACTAAATTTAAAAGTTGCTTATTATTTAACACACAAAATACCCTGGATTTGATGCTATTGAGGGATTTAACCTATTTAAATCAATTCATTAAGATTCGTACTTCATACAATGTAATAAAAATATTTCTTACGCTAAATAATCAATATTAATTAAATAATATTGGTACGTAGTAGTAGTACATTACGTTTCACAAACATACTATAAAATCGATCGACAGCCCTAGGTCGCTGTTCAAAGGATCAAAAGTCTGCGAGCGACAGGGCACGGAATATTAAGTCGTACAACCCCGACAGATATCAAAATTCCCTATCCAAGTGGTTCGTGGAAAAATATATTGCATTTAATTCCGTTATTTGACCGGTCTAATTTCCATCACTGTTTATTAGCCTCTCATTTTGTCAGAAATTTTTAAATTTTCAAACATATTTGTTGTCCAATACTAATAAAAAGCCGCTGTACTTTTTGAATTCAACTATTTTTCCAAAGCCGTTTACTAAATCGTTCATTTATTTATTTCGAGACCTAATTAAAATTACACTTTACACATGTTAATAATGTCTGAATGCATGAATGCATGTTTGCTACTTATTTATAATGCATCTCATTATAAATAAGTTCACAAAATTCACACACAAGCATAGAGCATGTTTTCAATGAAATATAATTCCGTAAAAGAATTATATTTTATTAAAATTGTTAAAATATTATTATTTATAATGAGGTGCATTATAAATAAGTAGGTAACGTGCATTTTAATATTCACACACAAACTTAGAGCATGTTCTCAATGAAATAAGATTCCGTATAAGAATTATATTTCATTAAAATATGTTTATATAATATATACTAGCTGGCCTGGCGAACATCGTACCGCCTAACAGTCGATTCTTTATTTTTTTTTACTTATTCTGCTATTCGGGACACCGGTCTAGCTAGTAAGATAAAAAGAAGAAAGTTGATAAGACAACAAATACATTATGTCAAAAAATTAAAATTTATCTTCCCGGAACCCCTCCACTAAGACTTGAACTTTATGATATGGTATTAAAGTTCAAATTCATATATAAGTATTATTACAAATATTTTGTATGGGAATATAGAAAAGTGTTGTTTTTAGACTTTTTCACTCAATTTTTTTAATTTTTCTCTCCGTATGAACCATCCTCGTACTTCAAGGAATATTATAAAAAAAGAATCAGACAAATCGGTCAAGCCGTTTTCATGTTATGTCGTGACAACGGAAAACGGGTTTCATTTTTATATATATAGATGTATATCGTGCAATACTTATATAGATATAAAACTATGTTATGTAAACCATAGAAACAATTTTACCGTAAGGCAACTCCATTGTCTTCCTAACAAACATCTCTTTATCCTTGGCACAACAGACAGTCTCTTGTGGAGAGTCTGTTCCAGCGCAGGTCTGTCAGTCACCCACGTAGTCCTGGAATGCGTGAATATGGCTTCCCAACGAATAGAAATCCTCAAAGCAGTGAGCTTCTGGAAGCAGGCTGGCTCTACTAGCCACGAGTTAACGAACAATGAAATAAATGAGCGCCTCAGTGCGGAAACTGAGTCCATACTTCACACTACCCTAAGGCAGTGTTGACCAGTCAAAACAAACCAGCTGACCTTAAGGGTCGACATGCTGTATATGTACTTAGCACTCTGCAACACTTCGATATCGCCATTCCGGAAGTATTGTTTCTAGTCGCAAATTGTGGTCATCTACAGACGTACCAAATCGACTTTTAAAATATGTTTAAACTAGCAAACTCTCTTTTTTTTGGAGATTAATTATTGATCAAGGTATATAACTATTGTTTAAGTAAACATACTACAATTAAATCAATTAGATATTAAAGCAAAATCTATAACAAATAAACGTGTATCACTCGGGGACTGCCGCAGTAAAGCTATTGCATAGCATTTTTTATCAACTTATGCAGTTATAATTATTTATTTATGCAGTATTTGTTTTTCTTTGATATTAATTCAAGTTTTTTCTTTGATATTATTTCAATCTACCACTCTACCAGACTCAGACGAAAACGCCAATATAGTCTTTCTCACTCTCGTACCGGCTGCACCGGCCGCGCTCACGCTACGTCACCGATCTCGTCAGAGAGATGGAAATGCGTAGTACACGTTCTGTCCCACTCTAACGCATATTTGCCGCACCTATTATATAGGTGCGGCAAATATTACGTCATCGTGTGTTAGGTTTTTTTCGTTACGGAATTTCTTGATTCGGTCGCCGCGCTCAAAGCCCGCGATAAAATCTATGCAATAGCTTAAAACAATAACTAACCTTGAAATATAATACCTTACTAAAATATATTAGTTATCCCTTTAGGCAAGGTTTTGAAGATACTGGCAGAGTTGCCCTTTGATTAGCTAGACTAAATCTTTGTACGAGGTATATATTGAATTGGAATATTAATGAATTTACGTATATTTTCGATAAGTGTATGTCTAAAGGTGCTGTTAGAGTTTTTTTTTTCAGGAGAACCCTGAATTATTAATTAACGTGCATAGTACAGTGAAACATATTTATAAAGGGCCTTTTACAAACTATAATTAGCTTTGTTTCAATATTACATGTTAATTAAAGTATCTCTATTTGAAAGGGAATATAGCAGCAGCGAGTCTAAAGGTTATTATTATTAGGGAAACGAACATTCGTTTAATTAATAGAATGTATACTAGTATTTTAATTCATAATTACTCGAACGCTGAAAACATAGCAAGGAAACTAGTATATGACCTTATCACATACCGTGTTTGAGCTGTCAAATGTGTCAACATTAAATAGATGAAACGGGGCCTCATAGCCTAGCGGTCTTATTAAGTGGCAGCTAGGTGAGGAGTACCGGGTTCGATTCCCGGTTCGAGGGCAAGTTTTAATTTTATTTAAATTTGTTCTCGGCCTTTGGGCGGGTTGTGCGGTACCGGGCGAGTGCTTAAACCGTACATGGAGGACACGGTCGAATTTCTAAAGACAAGCACGAATTATAAAAAATCCTATACTTGACGCTGGCTGATGCACAAATCGTGCCAGAGCCATTAAAAAAAAATAGATGAAACGGTTTGACAGGATTTAATAGTAGGTTTAAGTTATTAACATGAGCAGTGTTGGCCTAGTGGCTTCAGCATGCGGCTCTCAGGGCGAGATCTATACAGCGCACTTAGACTTTGCTCAGACTTAACTTTCGAGTTAGGTCACAGTCGGTATTTATAGAGCAAACTGCGAATCTCTCTGAGTACTAGCTTAGCTTAATCTTAAGTCCACGAAATCGACGACTTACCAAAAACTTTGACTATAAGCCTACCAAAAATAATGGCCTTTACTTTTCCATTATATCTTTTACTTATACTTTTTATCATTATACATTATACTTTTTTTTTTGGTTGTTAATTACCGGTGATGCCATCTTATACTGGAGTTCCATAGACTTTGCGAAAAATAGGATTTGAATTCAAAGAAATGATAAATGATCTTGATAAATACCTATGAAATACATGAAATAAAATAATTACACATTATTATGGTATTTATTAGAAATATAATTATTCAAACCCGATTTTTGAGAGATCTTAAAAATAACTGGTGTGATATCGTATCTGTCACCTGGCAGCACTGGCATATGTTGACATTGACAAGCAACAACAAAATTCAAAATATAGCCAAACTAATAAATAAAAGATAGATGTGTACCGTTTAAGACGTTTAAACATTTATTATTGTTATACTTTTTTAAAGGATAATAAAGAATGTATTCCATGAAATGAAACATCAATTTGTAGTTTGTCATTTTCTGTCTTAGCTTGTGCTTTATCTCACTGTTAAAAAAAAAAAAAGTTTTTCGTAAGTAAAGTTTGAGCTAAGTCTTAGTGCGCTCTATAGATCTTGCCCTCATAGCTAAGGTTCGATCCCCGGCTATGCACCAAGGGACTTTCTTTCTATGTGGGCATTTAACATTTGCTCGAACGGTGATGGAAAACATCGTGAGGAAACCGACATGTCTTAGACCCAAATGTCGTCGGCGTGTCTGGCACTGGAGGCTGATCACCTACCTACACCTATTAGATTTAAAAAATGCTCATGAAACGGATTCAGAAATCTGAGGCCAAGACCTAAAAGAGGCTCCACTGATTTATATATTTTTTTTAAAGTTTCGAATACAATAGTAAAATACCGGTCCAATTGTCAAATTTGACACTTATCGTTAACTATTTATGTTTTTTTTTTATGATTGGACAATTCACACCAATTGACCTAGTCCCAAGCTAAGCTGGTGAAGCTTGTGTTATGGGTACTAGGCAACGGATAGATATACATATTATAGATAGATACACATATAAATAATAATTAAACACCCAAGACCTAAGCACAACACCAAAATGCTCATCACATTGATGTTTGTCTCAGCCGGGGATCGAACCCGGGACCCATGGTTTCGCAGTCAGGGGTACTAAACACTAGACCAATGAGCCGTCATACTCATTCATCCTATGAATAACTTCTGTATATGTTATATTAGACTTTGACACGTTTTCGACATACTAAAATCATTCTTAGCGGAAAGAAATCATAGCCAATATTAAGCGCGACAGAACACCCGAAATCTAATATGATTTTTCTTTCGCTAAAGTCACTTGAACCACCTTATCCTTGAACCACCTTGAATATTATTTATAACTATATTATACAATAATTGAGCCCTAGTAGTGACATCAGTTTGCGACTCTTATTTCTGAGGTCGGAGGTTCAAATCCCTGCTGTGCAACAATGGACTTTCAGCCAAAATAAAACGCCGTGAAGAAACCGGCATGACTTAGACCCATAAAACGTGGGATGTGTCTATTAGAATAAACAAATGATCACGAAACATGCAGAAGAGAACACATAGAATAACACATAGATACAGAAGAGAGTTTTTTTGGCTACACTATAATAAGTAATTTATGCTAAGTTAATTCTCTATAAAACAAGTACAGCTTAAGCTAAATTAATTTAAATTAAGTAAATATTCAATAACGCTTTTAGTTTTGTGTTGAAGCTCGGATAATGAATTAAAAAGGCTGTGAGATCTTGTTCAGATAAAAAAATTAAGCTCTAAGCGAAGATGAACAAAGGACAGCCGCAAAGCTGACAAAAGATCAAACGGGTTTTAAAATCGATCGTTGAGAAGGCTTAGCATTAAGGCGAAGATTATCTGAACTAGTCCGTGACTTGCCGCAAATGGTTTCACTAAATGGTGTAAAAAATCAATAGATCATAACGGGAGGTAATAGCGGGAAGCCTGGATTGCCCTAACATGAGTCACTGCAATGGACTGCATGTGCCCTTTTTAGTTTTAAGTTTTAATATACTTTAATATGTTTATATAGATAAATTACGTGTCACATTGTTTGTCCACTATGGACTCCTAAACTACCTAACCGATATCAATCAAATTTGCACACCGTGTGCAGTTTTATCCAACTTAAAAGATAGGATTACATCTCAATTTATAGCCGCAATATTATTTTATTGCAAAATATTTGTTTATTATTTGATAGTCACAATTCTAACAGATGGCGCTGTGTTGAAAGTACCAACGTTTCACATAAGCTACAATTAAATGACATAGCCACAAAAGAAACATGGTGGTCCCCTTGACTGGTATTCTCCTACCGTTTCCCTTGAATAGTTTACTACTATGTAATATAACAAAAACCTTAGCCACAGCAACGCTTGGCCGGTCTGCTAGTTATATATAAATCTTGTAATTAAGAGGAAATTATAAAAAAAGTTGTTGGATCTTTGAATTTTTTATATGTTAACGACTTTGCAAGTAGTATATTCATAACGATTAACTTATATTGGTAATAGCTAAGATACTCTCTGCCATATAAATTATCGTCATAAGAACCAAGAAATCTGGCTAATTTAGGTCTTAGCCTTAAGCAAGGACTGATTCCTTTTATCACACTTAAGGCATGTATAGTCACTTAACTTTGAGTGCTTATAGACTTCGTAAACTGATGTAGATCGATCTTTGATGTTCTTTTGATGGTATATCCTTTATTAAGACTAGATCTCCAACCTTGAATATTTTATAACATATTTAATATCCTAAGAGCCCAGGGCTCTTTGCTTACGCCAGACCTTCGTAATTTTATAAAAGCTGAAAGTTCTTCTGTGCGTGTCCCCTATACAGGTAAGAACGACCAGAGACTTTGGGTAGTGGTTACTTTGGCAGATAAATTTTGTCTAAAACATATTTAAAAAAATCCGATTCTCAGACTTACTGAATATGCACAAAAAATTTCCTAAGAATCGGTCAAGCCGTTTCGGAGGAGTGTGGGAACGAACATTGCGACACGAGAATTTTATATATTAGATTATAAATTGTTTTATGAAGTGGAGTATTATGAATTACTATTGCAGCATACGATTACGTATGAAGCGCTACAAGGCTCAGATACGACCTCATATTATGAAATACTGCTTACATCTCTGGGCCATTGCTCCCAGCTTTTGCCAAATTCAGCGAAGGGCTTGTTGAATTGTCAATGCCTTATGTATTGCTGAGCGGTGTGATTCTCTCACTTTACGCAGAGACATTGCGTCTCTATGCGTATTTTACAAAGTGTACTATGGAGAGTGTAGAAGAGTTTATTTGTTTGATCACTCCGACCGTATTACCCCAAAATTTTATCCGCTTCACTTTGATGGCTAAAGCCATGGGCTGCAATGACTGCCCATTTGGGCATTCCGTAGGCTCGTTTCCCCCTTATAAAAAATGTAATTAAAGGGGCTATTTTAAGCTATCTTATAACTGTCATTATATAAACACGAAATAAAAAACATCAAACACACCTTACGCTGTGTTAGAGATGCTTCTGAGACCTAATATGTAGTTACACACTTTATTCATTCGCTCACTCACGCATTTGCATCCACACACTTACTCATCAAAATAAACACATTTTTATTTTATTAACTTATTTATCTAAATGAATATATATAATATGGATAAATGTAAAACAACCTTTTAAGCAATGAAGCCTCAAATAACTTTGACCGCGAAACAAATTGTTTTCACTGCGACAAAAGCAAAGTTGGGCAAAGTGATATTAACCCTTTCATTCTCACTTCGCTATGGGTAAGTTTGACCTTTTGTGTGGTAAAATCGGTAATTTAACCCTAAACTATTGATCAAAATACCTGTTCGACAGTTGTTATGATAGAGGTTTATTTCCCAATAGAAAAGTTAGGTACAGGTGTTTTTTGGTACATTTTGTTAACATTGTAGGGTTTTATGTAGGTATACCACGCACTTTGTATAGCGACAGTGTGTAGCGTACAACTGCCTTGCGATTCTGTAACTCATTCTGGTAGCGCCGGTCGTTCTTCCTGCGCGCAATCAATTATTAATAATAATAATCAGTGGCGCTACAACCTTTTTAGGTCTGGGCCTCAGATTTTTTTATTTTTTTAGTTTTGGGTGAAAATATAAATATGCATGAATAAGTCAATCAAATATTACTGATAATATTGTTTACAGCATTTTATCGCAATACAGCGAGGAAATGCTGCCAGCGTTAAAAGTACACAGTCACAGGAACCAAACTGCTTACATTTGTTTTATTTTTCTTGTGAATAATTTTAATTATTACTTTATAGGTTAAGAAAAATGTAAATACAAATTATACGTATGTAGCATGATTAAATGATAAAATATATAAAATATCTAAATAACAATGTACAATTCAATAAATAAGCTACTTATTATGTTTAATTTCCTATACTCTTTAACTAAGTGGCTGCTCACGCGCACATCCTAAATTAATGACCCCGATGTGATTGTAAGGGTCTATGTATGTCACCGTAAAACTAAAAACACCGTTAGATTGTAATATTTTAACAACCAAATGTGGTGGCGCGGGGTATATTCCGTTCAACCAATCGGCACGCGAGGTGCGATCCGTTTCACAATTTGACGGTTTCACTTCGATAGATTACAATCTACCGAATAATAATACGTTAAATTGTAAGCGTTGTGTGCGTTGCGGTTCACAATCTTTCGACAGTTCATAATCTCGCGAGATAGATTACAATCTAACGGTGTTTACAATATTACGGTGACATGTATACTACACAACCTCTTTAGTTGATTTCAAGTTTTTAACTAACAACGCATTTTACAACCTCCTGCCGTCGCAGATGGTAACTATACAGTAGGGAAGTGACCGCAGTTCGATTTCTAAAAAATATCTTACCCAAAATATAAATAATGTTAATACAAGAATTTTTCATATTTTTTCAATGTCTCGTTTTCTTGACATGCAACTGCGTTAAATCTATGGTTACTTATCGACTCGAATAAATTGGCCACACGGTTCGATTATTTATTATTATTTTTGGGTGAAACTATAAATACGGCATGAATAAGTCAATAAATTGCCTTCAATAATTTCCCAGTAAAGCCTATTGTTAAAGTTGGCTGATATATCGCCGACCTTTATCACGATATATCTAATCTATAGTCTGTGTTTAACGCCCACAGTGTATAAACTTAAGGTATTTGAAAATTATCGACTAAAGGCGCTCATTTCTTTGATAGATAACCTATATTCTAAAAAAACCTCCAGGTGTTGTCCTTAGCATTAGAAATTTGTAGGTAACTACTTCGTCATCATTTGCTTTTTCGAATAAAGTAGATGATCAGCCCTCTGTGACCGACTCACACCGACTTTTTGGCATACGGCAAGCTTTCCTCACGTTGCCTTCACCGTACGAGCAAGTGTTAAATGCGCACTTAGACTTTGCTAGACTCGTTTCTACTTTATTCATTACGGAATTCATTGGCAATTAATGTAAATTTAATGACATTCTTTTTGACGTACATAGGATAATTAACGAATGAAGTCGCATATATCCTTGAAGTTTTCCTTCACTGAACGAGTAATTACTACGGAACCTGAAAATAACAGTAGGTACACAAAAGTTTAGCGTATTTGTTAGTTGAATTTTTAAGATAATTCACTAGAATTACAGTACATCTACAATCTGAGACTACCATTACTTCGATGATGTCAAAGCTTAAAATGAGCTAACAAAGTCATTCCGACACCTCGAGATTCCTTTCTTGAGGTCGGAGGAAAAGGAGCACCCATCCTTCTTCCACACAATCATTGCTATTTTTATATTGCAAATAAACATTCATATTCATAAACACTAACGTCAAGAAAAAACTATACTTTTTGCTCTCACGTAACAAACGACGATAAGTGTGTACTTGAATTATTGATGTTTATAGTAAATTCAACTCAATTTAAGTATATAAAAAATTGACAAGAGAACTTCTGAACTAACTCTAACTATAGGGTTTGATTTCATTACATTTATAAAACGACAATATTAACCTTCGCTAAACCAATCCATACAATTTGAAGGCCAAAGACGGAAAATAAATTCACTCTATTTTGTTACATCCAATGGCTGAAACGTGCGTATATTTACACATTCACAAATATTAAGAAGAATAGTTTAGAAAATATGAGTATAATAATCTTAAGGTAAAATAAAAATGTGGCAATATCTGTATCTTCGTTAATTTTTCTTATGCATCTATGTCTGACACACGCCATTGATTTTTCCTCTAGGGATTGCCGGGTTTCTCACGATAGTTTCCTTCACCGTATAACACCAGCACAGGTTCAAGCTACTGGAGCAATATTGCTTGAAAAGTAAAAGATATGGAACAATATTTATTTATAACATTTTTTACATTGAACAACAGGCAAAATGATCGCTGTTTTCCCGGGAAATGACCAACAGGTCCCATAAGATGGTAGGCATGGGTGAAATTAGTAGTATTTTGTAAACTACACATAATTGACTAAATAGAAAACTCTGGGAATGAAAATAAAACTACTAAGCTACTCCCAATAATCACGATATACAACATCAAAGGCCAATTTCTCGTTTTTATTCCTCTAGAAAGATGTATTATGTTTTATAAATATAATTATAAATTCTATTGAAAAACAACGGGCACCAGTTAACGTTCTAACGACAATTTCAGTTAATAAAATGTGGGTTTTACATTTGTACTTTATTGCATACAAATTGCGACTTGGTATGAACTGACGAACATTTTTAACATCTAACCTTTGAAGCAATTACTCTACTTACGGTAGTCTAAATTCCCTACACATACGAAAAACAAATAAACAAATGAGCCGTTACATTATCGAAACTCTGGAAAACCAATTCTCTCAAGAAATGGCGACCAAGTGGACTCAAGTTCAACCCTTGCCCGAAGTGAGTGCCAAAAAATTTCCATAACCGTACTCTATAAAGTTTATAATCCGGATCGGAGCGGCCGCGGTATGTAACCCTCCTTTTTATGATACTTGAAGATCGCATAAAATGCTATTTTATGGCAACACTACTTCGTTACTGTCGGGTGACCATTTATTTATTAACACTTCGCCGCAGTAAGACACAAATACTGTACATTTTTTTCCTACAATAAAGTTCACAAAAGAGAGTGCGACTTTACATGAATAACAATTTAGCCTATACAATAATTATTATGGCTAATAAGTATATTTATCATATTATGTTGACTGAATTTTCTATAATACTGAATACCAGTTCATTAATCATTACCAGTCTTAGTGTTATATAATGTTTTGACACTATATGTGTGTCTGTACTTTAAAATAATTAAATAAAAACAGGGCATCTGGCGGCCTTATCGCTTTCAAGTGATCTCTTTCAGACAACCACTGTGAGAAAAAAATAGATTAGATAGAGGTGACCATGAAGTGCAAAACTTATTAGGACATAAAGTTACTTAGGTAAAACTAATGGAACAAAGGAAATCAATTAAAACATATGTAAACAGTGAAAGGGACGGTTATAAAAAAGCCTTAAGTTTATATAAACAGTGATTTTCCTTTTGAGCTTGTAATTTCCATGTTTCTCGAAAACCTCTATTTCAAAGCAAATATTTTTTCTTAAAATGGAATCATAGGTGAAAACCTTTTTTACATACTAGCTATGTTGTGATAGCATATTATTTTATGGTTTTTTTATTATGTTACTTCTAGCAGTATACAGGTCACTTTATCACTGTGTTAAGGACTAATTTTGAAGTCCCAAACAGCAGCAGATTATTTTTTTAATAAATTTTTTACACCAAAAAGAGGAACGACAACTATATGAATAGGATCAAGGAGGAGAGAGTGCCCTAAAAAATAGAAGCGGTGTATAGAAGAAAAAGAAGCGTTAACAGGAAGCGAATGGAGAAAACAAGCCATAGATATTTAGAAAAGCTAGAGGAGACCTTTACCCGATATTAGGATAACAAGAAAAATAAAAACGTATATATTCTAAATTTGTAAAGATTGGAAATAAATGGGCTTAATTATTATTTTTACCACCGAAATTCCGGTTGCCCTTGTTAACAATTCCAAAGTACTGTCAAGTGATTCCAGCCGTTGCACTCCTTTTATGCTCCGTGTCTTTGATGTTTCGTAAACATTTTAGCTTAACTTGTATAATTAAAAGCCATACTCACCCTACACAAGCCGTGGTTAAATTCCACGTTGTACGTAAAATTTCATAGACATGTCGAGATAAGAAAGTACGGAATATTCTTAGGATTACGTTTTCATTTCTATTGTGCGTCGTGGCATACACTAGCACCCGGATTACAATGGCTTCAAAGTTTATTTGTTATAGCAAAAACCTACAAAATTCTGTGACACACATTTCTGTTTCTGTTTCATGATAATTTGTAAATCTATGAATCTTTTGAGTCTAAGGCAAGCCGGATTGCTCACGATTCCTCACGTTTGATAGAACGTTAACTGCGCACATAAAGTCCATTGGTACCAGCCCTACGATTCTGTAACTCACTTTTCGAACTCACGCAGCTGTTTTCGCATCGGCGGTCGCTCTCAAATCAGTCGTGAAGCAGTCATTTTATGATTTGGCAGTCTGAAAAGGTGGGAGCTTGTAGTTTATTGCGAAAACCGCTGTGTGAGTTCGAAAAGTGAGTTACAGAATCGCAGGGCTGGGATCGAAAGCTGAAGCCATCAAAGAAAGCAACAGATATTTTTTTAGTTTTTATATAAAAAAGTTCAATTAACAAACATCATTACTTATATCAATTAAATTACCCACATAAATTGCTTAATGTAACAAAAACCCCGGAAGCTACACCTCTGAAATACACGAGAATTAAGATGTAGATCAGACATATCCCAAGGGTTATTCCCTTTACCGACAAGCTAATGGGCTTAATAACCATAATACCTCTAAAATAGGTCCTCTCAACTTGTTATGTGCGCCTGGTACCTCGCGCACTTTAACTATTAATTTTCTACACAATTATCACGGAAATAGCAGTTAAGATAGTTAGTTGTAGCTACGTTTAAACTAACTACCCTCAACTGATGCGTTACAACTCCGGCTGGAACTTCTGGATTTTTCTATCCGTACGGTGAGGCAGTGGCGGTCTTATAAATAGGCTGTGAAGTTTTCACCACCCCTACAACAATTGTCACCTCCAAGATTATTTTTACAATACAACAATTTCTTTGAAGTTGCACGTAAAATAAAGCTATTGCGTTTTTTAAAAGTACACTAACCATCCAGTTCGCAGCCTCCTCTAAAATATGGAAGTTTGCTACACAAGTGAGAGGGGAAAGTCAGACTTCCATCTGTAAAAGATTGGAATCCCGTCATGCAGAAATCTTATTGATTTCTAGAAGGTGGCAAAAAAATTCCCAAATATGCCGCCCTCGCCTCCAGCCCTCTCAGCCAGCTAGTGATGCTACATTGTGAGGATACCGGCATGTCATAGATCGCTAGACAAGACGTGTCAAAGACTCAGAGCACGCTACCGAAAAATAAAAACGCCATTTTCAAACCAGTAGCGACACCTGCTTTCTACAGCTACAATCAATGCGATGACATCCATTAAACGCGCATGAAAATTCAAATCCACTGGCAAGGATAGGAGGTCAGAGGAAGAGCAGCAGAAGGAAGGTTTCTTCCTCCATAAACCACAATCATTCTATTCAGAACTTGAGAAAACTAAACATTAAGTAGATGTTAAATAAATAGTGTCATCAAGACAAATTGTTATGAAGTGACTTAGTAATTCCATGCAACTCTAACTTCACAAAGAAATTAGTAGTGAGGTGAACCGTGGAACTTTTAATTTATTCAGTAAGTAATTTGAATATCAAACTAGAGGTGAACGAGCTTAGGCGCTCTACATACGACGTTTTTAATATTTATGAAGATATAGAAATAAGTAACATTTAATATTCAAACTTGCAAACTAATGCTTATAATATTACGTAATTTTCACAGATTATATTTAATGACAGTATTCAGATATATGTCGTAAGTCACAATCTAGTATTTAGCACTGACAATTTAAAATAGATTACGTTGTAATGTCACTCATGTGAGATATTTAAAAGTTACTTATTTTTATTATTTATATACTTTAAGGTTTTAAGCTTATTGTTTTATGTTTACGGTTTAATCATTTTATATTTAAATACCTTTAGCGTCTCATTTAAGGTAAACTGAAATTTCATTGCATTACTTTCCTCTATATTATATACATATAGTTCATTTACTCGATTTTGCGTTTGTTTAACAAAAGAAAAATCAAATATGACAGATCAAAACAGTGCCTCTTGGGTAATTTTCCTACAAACCTCATACTATTTTTGTGTATATATCTAAAGGAAGAGGCTTTGCAAAAAAAGATGTAGTATGAAATTAATAATAGACTTATACTTAAGGTTATATGTTCCCCAGGTGGGGAACTAGCGTAGATAAACAAACCTTGGCGATTGTAAAAGTGACGGTGAGTTGTCAGTTCTCATTCTCGCCCTTGATGTGAGAACTGGCAGTAAATGTAAATTTAGAATCATTTATTGTTTTTACTGACGTTTATAATTGTACATTAAGTTACCTATTTGACTGAATGATACTAAAAATAATCTATGTATGTATGTTTATGTAACAAATAAAGGAAGTCTAAATTGGTCCAGTTTGCATCAAATGTTTCCGTTGAAAAACACATTAATCTTCTACGATCACTGCGATTTACGCCGATAACTGCCAATGAAAAATGCGCAGTATTTTAGTCCATTCAAATAGCGTTTTTACATATGTAGTAGCTTTGTTGACACATTTGGATAATAACGCAAAGGGCCACTCTGTAAAATAGTTTACAAAACTTTCTGATACAAATTTATACGAGGCGGGTTACGTTGAATAAAGTGATAACGGCCGCCCGTGGACACCTGCAACGCCGGGAGCACGGGTGTGTTGCCGACCTGTCTGGGAATGGTACGCGGTTTTCGTGAAGGCCCCTTATTCGTATCGGTTTCATTGATTGATTCTTTAAGGATTTAAATATGTATGTTTGTGTATAAGCATTCAAGTTGCAGTTTCTTTCAATTTCCATGTAAACCAAAAATTTGCATTCAAAGAGTTTGCACAGAGTTTCTAGCCAGTTCTTCTCGCTCGATTTACACTCGTGATATGAGAACTGGTGGTATATGGAAATTTAGATCTTCCTTTTTAATATTGACGTTCAGTGATGATTAAATAAATTTGTATTTGATTTCGAACGTCGAATGTAAGAAATTTAGAGGATTACCGTTAATATCCGTTTAAGTTTTATTCAGATGTTTTCAGAAACTTAAACGTTAATTTAGTAGTAATATTTATTTCCTCAGTTTATAACGTGCGTGCGCTTTAGAGCGCTTTTCTAACATTTTAATCGGAAGTAAATTTAATCTGCAATGGTGTTAAATAATTATACCCAAATAAGCACAGATTCAATTCAGTTTAATTAAATGTTTAAGGTCGGTAAGTCACAGATGATGAGGGTGATCAACTTTTTAAAATTACTACGAAAACGGAACGGTTCAACCTACAATATGGGGCTACAATCACTACGATATCGTCATATCCAAATTTTTCTTATAGCGAGAATATACAATCATCGAAATCATCAACTGGGTTTTCAGCTGGTCGAAGATCCCTATGGGTTGGAGGAACAGCGCACCTTCCTCTTCTCTTCTTCCTTGCACAACCCTGTTAAAAAGCTTGTACAAATGCTAAGTATTTAGTAACGTATAACGGAACGTTTGCACCAGCATGAAATAGACCTTAAACGTAATTACATTCGGCGTGTCACGAAAACTCAAATAAAATGCTGCCGACGTGCCATTTCGTGAATTTATTAGCGTTCATTTAATCTAAAATTGCTTCTTTGCGAAAAGCTTACATTCTTTGCTTTACATTCTTAGAAAATTTCAGTTTTATCGAGAGTTCTAATCTTTTTTTTTTCATTGAATCTCGCTTAACCTTGACAGCTCAGCTCAGGCTGTTTTTTTCGAGCTTAGCGAATTAGCGATGAGCGGACTACGAACTTAAGGCGGTTTTTTACTCTATATGATCCACGCGGGCAAATTAGTCTATACTAATATCATAGAATATTATCAATGAAATGTGTTTTGTAGTAGTCGAATATACAAAGTATGTCAAGCTAAAAACGTTTCTTACTAACGGTGGCTTAACGATAAGCGATATATGATTGAATTCTAGAGGAAACTTGTAGAGCTTGGTAACGCTTACATAAACTTCAGCGAAAGCAAATGTATAAGTTTTATATTATATAAAAATAAGCCCTCCACCGCGACTACTTATAGTTCACGATAAACTTAATTTATTGCGGATTTAACCGATATCTAGAATTATTCATTCGTATTTTAAGATGAGAATCGTAGAAAATTAATTGTTTTTAATAAAACTTAAATTTCGTATACCCTCTAAATTCAGTCATCCCATGATTCCATTTGTCCCTCCTTTCAGGAGAAAGCGTTTTAGGCCAAAACTCACCGATGTCCAGATTGAGCATTCTGATAAACGAGCTGGGTCTGGATTTCCATAGCTACACGCTTTAAAATCGATTTTCGTTTATTTTTATAGTTAAATTGTTTTATTTCATTTCATTATCTCTTCGTGTATGTTATGTTTGCCTATAAGTGCTAGTCACATTAAAAAATCTATTGTATTTTTCTTGTACCAACGATCGGTGTGTCGAGCGTTGGCAAGTTTTTATAAATAAATTAATTCCTGGTGTTATTTAATCAACGTCCCAAGAAAAGCCATCATAGCAACATAACAACATCACAACTACTAATAATACCTACAATCATTAAATAATAATTATAAACTTCTCCCCGGTTATGTACATTTATGTATAATAACAAAGTTCACTCACAATATTATTTCTATTTATACCAACCACTTTATATGCAATATTTTTGCAATATCCCTTACAGAATTATTGATGCATACATAACATTTATTTAATATTTAATATTGCTTAATTAAATATTTCACTTTTAAATATATACCACACATTCAGTTTGTCCCGTACCCCATTTAGATGTTCTTTGACCGACTTCGGCAAACAAATATTTGCAGTGAGACATCGCGGCGTCTTCCTTGTGCTAAATCAATGAAAGAGATGAAACATCGCTTACTAGGCTGAATCATATGAATTAATGGAGTGATTATGGGGGAAAGGAAATAATAAAGCTTTGTTTGACTTGTTTGTTCCAAAATATCGAATTTATTTTCTTTTAATTGTAATGAAGGTTTTGTGTTCGGTATAGACTGTCTTAGTGTTGAGAATTAATAATTATATTTCAGCTCAGTGTTTGGAAATATAGTTTGCATTTTGATTATTCTTTTGTTCGATGTATCCACCTTTGCTTGACGCACGATGTTGATTTATAGGTTAAACGTTGCTTCATCGTAGGGGCAAATATTAAATGCGCATATTGAAAGGAAAATCCAATGGCACTGGTGTGAATTCGGACGTACAAGTGTTGAGAGTTGCTCGCACATCACTGCTCATTTTTACATCAAAATAAAATAAATAAATAAGTGGCACTACAACCTTTTTAGCGCAAAAATGCGCACATAGAAAGAAAGTCCATGCACAGCCGGGGATCGAACCTACTGTTTCAGAGATGAGATACGCACGCTGAAGCCACTAGGCCAACACAGCTCTATTTATCTAATTTAATGGCATAGCCACCAAAAAAGCATGGTGGTCCCCATGGCTGGTGAACTCCTACTGTTACCCTTGAATAGTTTACTACTATGTAATGTAACAAAAACCTTAGCCACAGCAACGCTTGGCCGAGTCTACTAGTTAACATATATATTTTAGTTAAGAATGATAACGATTAGCTAAACTTCCATTTGTAAATTCTACATTTCAGTTTTGGTTGTAACCTCAATAGTTTTTCTCACATCCATAAATTTAAAGATAATCCCGTTCCCAGGAATGTAAATATGTCAACGTCACTTATATTACTTAGCAGCTGCCCACGCGACCTTCGTTACGCCTCAATATATTTCTTTACATAGTCTACCTTTCTAGTTCATACCAACATATGGAACATTTTGCTATGCTACCTTAATAAAAATTTCGAATCTTTCTCTCAATACATCTCTGACTTTGATGAATTAAAAAAATACTGGAATCCCAGCCGTCTTCGAGATTTGCGCTTAGTAACATATTTTGCGATTCATTTGTCATTTAGTTTTAAGGAATTCAATATCTCAAGTGCCAACTAACAAATAGTTCAACGTCGCAACCCCACTACCCTTAACTTTTTTTATCATAAGCTCTTGCTATGAACTATTAAAAACAATTGAACACCGAACTTAACTTCAAATTAAATCTACGTAATAACTTACTTCAATAGGCATAAAAACTAAATTAGTCTCTTCTCTTTCTATAAAATTATGATGACAAGACAATTACCTACTTCTTGTGATCACAAACAAATTATTTTAATCCTTCCCTTTTTACCTGTTTAATTTTAAGTGGTTCCAGGGTTATCCTAGAAGAAAGGTCAACCAGCATAACAAGATTATTATGTTTAGCAATTAGTTCCTGGGCTCGTCTTAAACTTAGATAATTAAACTCTGTACCAACTCGGTCCCACACGACAGACATGAATATCTTATCTTCAGCTTAACAGGCTGTATTTACGATAACTACGATAAGGTAAGTTATACAATTTAAATGGCTTGGAACTATCGCAAAAAATATATAGACGGAGGCTTATATCAAACAAGTGATACTTTGTACGCTTTTTTTTATGACCAGCCTTCCGATTCTGTAACTCACTTTTCGAACTCTCACTGCGGTTTTCGCAGCGGCGGTCGCTATCAAATTTTACGATTTGTCATTCTGATAAACAATCAACTAAAGCTCCCTCCTTATCAGAATGCCAAATCGTAAAATGACTGCTTCACGACTGATTTGAGAGCGACCGCCGTTGTGAAAACCGCTGTGTGAGTTCGAAAAGTGAGTTACAGAATCGCAAGGCTGATGTTAAATGAGATGCGGCCTATCGGAGGGCAGGTGATACCTATAACACAATTTTAATGGCTCGGAACTATCGCAAAAAATATATAGACGGAGGCAAGTGATACTTTGTACGCGTTTTTTATACAGAACTGGATAGACGTACGACTACCAGGTGGTCCAGATGTTAAGTAAAATGCGGCTTATCGGAGAGCAGATGAAGCCTTTTAGCCGAACATATAAAGGAAAGACTGGCTTGAATTGTGATATTATTTAGGGTTGATCAGAAATTATTGAGCCTTAAATGTTATTAAAATGGTCGCAATGCACTACCTTATTCCTATTTAGTAATTATATGGTAGCTAACCATACAGATACCTACTAATCTCCACACTTGGAACATCTCTATGTTGTGATGATACACTTATTTTTTTATGGCAATAGTTTGAAGATTCACTTTCTACGATAATTTCACACTAAACTTATTATAGAAAAGGTGGGCTGTTTTTAACGTAGCTGCTTCGTAACTGTTTCTAAGTCAGAAATTGTTCTTTTTTAAAGGATCGCGCTGTTGAAAACTCTGCTCGGCCTGATATTTTATTTATAGACAAGGAATAATAAAAGGCACAATTTATAATTAATATCGGCTGTTCAATCTCAAAGTATACCAATTTGAACCGTCTGACGAAAGCCTATTTTACTTTAGTTATTTCGACATCATTAGCGCTAATGTCGCTTTGAATTCACGTGGAATCTGAATTAAGATCGCTATCAAAATTAGTTTTGGTGATAAGTATACCTGACAATGTGTGTGGATGATGAGACATGTATTTTTATTAGTAAAACATCTGGAACGAATACACACACACACACTCACACAAAACACACACACACGCATTAAACCTTGATTAAGATTAAGCATCGTGTAATAATTTATGTAGGTACTACGACTACAAACACCTTTTACAATTTTTCACTTTTACATTACCGTGATGAAACCCTTCGTAAACTACAGACAAAAATTCATAGTGAACAAATAAACTAGCAATAGATATGTATATAGTTAAAACTATTATTACATCCAACTATCTGACCGTGTTGAAAAACGTACTATGCAATATTGGCAGAAGAAATGGCTTATTTAGTCCGTATTCCACAATGACAAAAACAGTTTTTTTATAAATTTTCTGGCGCTTCAGCGGTAGAACAGGGGTTCATGCGTCCAAAAGAAGGGATAGTGACGCATCCCTGACAGCTTTGTACCCGACCTCCCCCAGCTTTATAAAACGTGGCAGGATGCAGAAGAATGCGCTGTCACCGTGTCCTGTCTCGGGCGATTGCTGGTGGCGCCGTGGGGTTTTATTGAGTATGCACAGCAGCGAGTCCCACATAACCCTTCACCACGAGGCAACCGTGCCGCGGGATGCGTAAAGCTAAACCCACGAAAACAAAAACGTCATCCAAAGACGCCTCACATATTCGTAAACGTAGTTGAACCTCAAATAACTCTTAATGACGACTCATTGGTCTAGTGTTTAGTACCCCTGACTGCGAATCCATGGGTCCTGGGTTCGATCCCCGGCTGAGACGAACATCGATGTGATGAGCATTAATGGTGTTGTGCTTAGGTCTTGGGTTTTTAAATATGTATTTATATGTCTATTTATGTATATCCATTGCCTAGTACCCATAACACAAGCTACACCAGCTTAGCATGGGACTAGGTCAATTGGTGTGAATTGTGTTTAAAAAAAATGCTTTTTTATTTTAATATGTTAGTATCTTTTGAATCTATAACATTATAAGACATCATTTCAACAGGCACTATGATAATAAATAACTAAGCTAAATTTAAAAATGTGTTCGAAGCTAACAAAAAGCACAGTAACATAAGCTATTTCATCAAAACGTCTTACTCGTGAAAGCTCAAGGAATTCGACTAATGTCATTAAGCCCCCTCTCTAATGAGGCACGTATACACTAGATAGGGCACGGCTGCCTACATGAGAAAATGACAGGGAAATGCCCTAAGGAATAGCGGGAAAAACATGCTTTGCACGCTTTGTGATCTAAAGTTGTATACGAGAAAACAAACCAGTAGAAACTATATTTCTCGAAAACAATCCGTTAATCAGATGCGCAATGGTTACTGTATTGAGTTTGAGTTGGCTGTATTGTATAGTGTGGTAGTGTTGCGAGTTTTAACACAAACGAGTAACTAAATCAATCAGTCAATAAGATTGTAGACAATTCTGCATTATCTAATACTAATATTATTGTTTTACTTAATACGCTTAAGTTCACTCTAAATTTCTAAATACATGTAACATTACAAACAAAATGCTTAATTTTTTATATCTAACGCCATATTTTGGTCATAACGTAAATGTATGTTATAAAAAAGTTGTAAATGAATACTTTACAACAGTATAACACTTTACGTTACATTAAAAAATATATAAATCAGTGGCGCTACCAACCCCTTTAGGTCTTGGCCTCAGATTATTAAATCTGTTTCATGATCCTTTTTAAATCTAATAGGCAAGTAGGTGATCAGCCTCCAGTGCCTGTTACAGGCCGTCGACTTTGGGTCTAAGACATGTCGGTTTCCTCACGAGGTTTTCCTTCACCGTTCGAGCAAATGTTAAATGCGCACATAGACAGAAAATGCATTAGTGCACAGCCGGGAATCGAACCTACGACCTCAGCAGGCTGAAGCCACTGGGACAACACTTACGTTATATTACATTCTGACAAATACCACAAAAAGTCCAATGCCTTAAAGTGATTTAAAAAGAGGATTAAAATGGCTAAAAGATTTTGTATAACATGCATTCACTAAAACTAATGTAAGGGCTGTGTATTGAATTATTTTAAATAAAAATATTATTAACTAACAACTTTTTCGTCAGGCTGCCGTCTGACATAGGCTGTCCATCTCGTTCACAATTACATTAGAAATTTGTTAATTGGCTCTAGCGGGTTTTAAGGACACGCGCGAACAGTGAATCCTATTGCTCTGTGCAATTTTTATTACAATTATACTGTCATATTGTAAATATTTGTGTGTTATAAAATGGTTATTTTAATAAATTATAAAAAATAAATAATTCATATTAAAAAATTTGGTAAAACAGCTCATTATTCAATTTAGATGCGTCTTAGGGCATGCTTATGAATGTCAAAAACGTTTACAAAATCGCAAAACTACCAAGAGGCCTTGTTCTGGGAAGCACGGGCAGGAAACTCACCAAGTTTTACCCTCCCTCTACAATTATTCAAAGGAAAATGTCATACACCACAACGTCATTAAAGTTACATAAGTAAAAAAAAATAAAAATCTGTTCTGTGATTTACGACATTCACTCACATTTGAGAGCTCATATCAAAATAATGTTATTTACTTGTAAGAGTAGTTTTTTTTGTTTTAATTTGTTGCCTTCCAATCAACACAAATATGTATTAAATTAAAAACCTCAACAGACCCTATACTATGTGCGCTGAATTTTTCTTTCAATTTGATTTTATATGAGACTAGAACATTCTGGCTGGGTTAAATTTAAGTTACTACAGTTATTAATGATTTAATATATGTACCATGCTACAGCGCACATAGTATAAACATTCAAAGGCAAAGTGTCTAGTCTAGTGTCAGTCTCACCATGAACCATAATATACGTCGTAAATCTAACATAACCAATAATCCACGTATAAAAATATTCCGTGTCACGTATTTACGTCGAATAATCATAACAATAAAATGTTTCCTTTTAGTAAAATACAGACGTCATCATATAAAAGCATTAGTGAAAATCCCGGGTCCTTATTGTCAGACTTCGACAACCATCCGTCATTTCGGGATCTTGGGAAATGAATACGTTTTTCACTTTCGGACGGTAATCTTCATTCAAAAATCTTTTTGTATACAAACGTAAGTATTTGCATTAATATAAGCTGTGTCTAAGTAGGTCGCACTCTTGTTGATTGATTTTTGAGGTTTTAGATATGGGAGCGTTCAAGTATTACGTCACGCAATTTTTGGAGATTATTGAGCCCCCCCCCCCCCATGTAACGCGCCGTAACGTTTCTCTGTACCCAAGTATAGTAAAACGTTTCGTGACCACCTAGTGACTCTTTATACGTAAAAGTTACCATTATGTGGTGTAATGTGCTGGAAAGTCAAAAATAATATTAACAATAACGTGTTATTCAATCCCCGCATCGTAACGTTTTATAAAAGGGACCCCCCCTCCCCCCCACCCACAAAATTCGTTACGTAATACGTGAACGCCAATTTACTTACATATAAACGTGAATTTATTCATTAGAGACCTCATTTATAGTTATGTTACAATCCAAAGATAGTATTATACTATATGTCTATATTTATACATACAATATCAATAGTATTGTAGGGGTATATGTATACCACACATTTGTATATATCTATTTTTGTCATTACGGGAATGTGATCATGTTGTTCGTTGACGGTTTCTAGTGTTCTCGTTAGAATAATTTTATAAAATACGCATAAATTGAGCTATTATTTAGAAAAATCATAGTTTATTACATTACAGAACTTAATTCTGTTCATTTAACGTCATTCGATTATAGGAGTATTGAATATTTGAATGGATATTTGAATTTTTTTCATTGTTGCTTTGCAACAGCATAAACTAAGAGTCATCATCATGGCTTGAATACTTTTTTGCATAAATCTTGAAAATGGCAACCTTGGTGATTTTGAGTCATTTAGGTACTAAAACCATTTGTATATTGGATTATGCGACTATAATAATAATAATAATAAAATCCGTTTAATTTCCAATTATAACAAAAGTAGAATATACTTTAATACGCTTATATTTGTTACATACATTTTTTTCTTGTTATCCTAATATCCTAGCTTCCTTCCGTACCGTTCTTCGGAACCCCTTCACGGCTAAAGCGGCTTCCAGCTATTTCCAAATACCTCTGTCCATGGCTATCTTTCTCTATTTCTTCTATCCTTACCTTGCCTTTTATTTGGGCCCTCTTCTCCTTATTCCTCGTGGTATTTTCCATATAGTTGTCTTTAAAGTCCACAATTATAATTTACACATTAATTTAGACTGTATATTCGAGGGCACTAATTCCCATACAAAAGTATTACTTATGTACATCAAACATAATCTAATAGTTTGTAGAGACACAAAACTGAGTCACTAATGTCAAGCGATATACAATGTTTTTTTAAAAACAATTTTCAAGTTATTATGGTAGCTTTTTGATTGGAATGAAAATTGATTCCGCATAATCATTCAAGTTATTAAACCTTAATGTAACTCCGATGTCCCGAAAACTCCCTCTCATTAACCTAATTTCTTCTCTTCGCAGATGTCCGTGCGTCTAATTACCAATTTGGGATAATTGTTATAAAATATTCACAAAGTGGACTATTTTTTCCATTTTTTAAATTGTGTTTTGCCTCGCTGGCTAAAACAAAGGTAGGCTTTATGGTTTTCCAAAGCATACAGATTTAATTAAATCTCGTATAATTCGAATTATGAAAGCGAAAGCCGTAATACGTTACATGGGAATTGTCACCAAAGAGGTTTCATTATTGTTTTAGAAATAGCAGCATTTCTATTGCACGGCGTACGGGGTACTAAACTTTGGCGCTTTTCATTTGTTTAATGATAGTTTTTAATATAGTATAAGATCCCGCTATACAATGACCTTCACCGAGATGCTTATTTAATTAAACGTATTTTATATTTAATTTAAAATGTCAATAAATATAATCCATATGGGTTGCCTAGCAAATTTCAGTCCAGAGTATTTTAATTAATATTAAAAATAAAATATTTTTTGTATAATTTGCATGTAGTAATTTTTTTTTAATTTTTTCAATCAATATTTTTAATCAAGGTAGTATTATATAATATGTATCACAATAACTTTCTTTTGTACTAAAGATGTATGTATACTTTAGTGTCACATAAAAAATATACACATAAAAAATTAATTGATTAAAAACAACCTAACGTTTGCATATTCTATGGGCTTCATACTTTCGATTGGTATAGAATTTATCTAATAATCATACCGGTGAAATATTTAAATAATTTTTTGTTTAATATTTATTAAAATACTCTGGACTGAAATTTGCTAGGCAACCCATATGGATTATATATACATATTGACATATTAAATTAAATATAAAATACGTTACATTCAATAAGCATCTCGGTGAAGGTCGTTGTATATCGGGATCTTAGACCAATATGATTTCTTATGTTATGCGTCAAAAACATGTTATGTGGCTATGTGATAACGTACTTTCTCTCTATTTGAACATTTAACACGCACTAGTGAAGGAAATCTTCGTGAGGTAACCAGCATGCCTTAGAGCTTAAACCCGAAAAGTCGACGGCGTGTGTCAGGCACAAGTCAGATGACCTATTTGCCTATTAGAAAAATAATAATTACGAAACAGAGACCAGATCTAAAAGGTTGTCATGTCAATCCCAATATAGTTTAGTATTTAGTATAAGTTTTGGAACTTATACTGGAAGTAAATTAATTTAAACCAACATTTGAATTAGCTAAATTAAAAAAAAACGCATGAACGTTTCGTATGATTTTACTCCGATTTTAATTATCGTCTGCTTCTTAAGCCCAGTTTTTCGTAACAGTGGAGTAAAACTGTTATTTAGATTTTAGATCAAAATTCAGTATTCCTCGTAAAGTGATCAATCACGCTTAATTTCTTTTCAATATTCTTTCTGGGAATCGTTTATCTTTTAGACATTTGTCGGTTTTCAAGAAAATGTTATCTTGTAAAGCTTCTAAGAATTTAAACAATTATTATAGAAATATATTTTCTAAGAAAATAGTTGGGTTAAACATATTGAAATTATTTTTAATTATAAAACCCATTAACATCATAGCTTTTCACAATAGATGATCTTTAAACACACATAGGCGCAATGGACTTCATGTGCCCTTTTTAGATTAATGATTAAATATACTTTAAAGCTAACATACTAATAAAATATTTAGGACAATATCTTAACTAACAGAAGAATAACTTACGTACTTTTGGTTGTATTTAAGCAAATAAACAAATTATTTTTATTATTTAAAGAAGTTTTTCAATTTTTATCGAGTAAACTCAGTAGCCATATGGTTGAGGCTATGTGCCAATGGTGCGCAATTAAATGCTCCTATAGTAAAGGAAACCATCTTTTAGAAACCGGAAAGTTAGGGACGTACATAAGAATATGTCCACCATATCTTCTTCCTCTTATAGCCATCTCCTTGCGAAGGTTGGCGATCATCGTGGCTAGTGTATTTTTGGATGCCGCGCTGCTAACCAATGACTTGTCACGTTGACGTGACGTTGACGTGCGTCTGCGGCCAGGTCTGCTACCTGTCCACCATATGCCCCACTTTAAAAAATACTGTTGCAAAAATCTAAAATATTTTGATACTACAATATTTATACGAATTTAATTGTTAAAACAATTTTAATCTCAGCTTAACAGTGATTACGTTCTTAACTCGTCCAGCTTAACTACTTAGTAAACTTACAGTACGCTTATTCAATAGTTTAATTTTTAATCACTTTCGAAACTTTCAAGTTCAAGTCGGTTCAAGCGTAAAATTTAAGAATATTGTTAAAATCTGAAAATCTAAATATTTAAATATCTAAGATGAAATCCTATTTAAGAATTTCATACATATACAACGACAGCTGCCCACTGAAGTAGTTACGAACCAATTCTAGGGTCCGCGGGCAGCGGTATCACTTACCATCAGGTGAGCCTCCTGCCCGTTTGCCCCCTTTTCTATAAAAAAAATATACAGACCTAGTTTCATGGCGGCATGTCTGACTATAAACAATAGATTCTCTAGATTAATCTAATATATAAAATTCTCGTGTCACAGTTTTCGTTGCCATACTCCTCCGAAACGGCTTGACCGATTTTGATGAAATTTTTTGTGCTTATCCGGTATCTATGAGAATCGGCCAACATCTATTTTTCATCCCCCTAAATGTTAGGGGTAGTCTACCCCTAAATTTTTATTTTTAGTTTTAGGACAAAATTTTTAATTTCTATTTTTTTATGATACAGCATTAAAAAATACATACAACTCCTAACTTTCACTCCTCTACGCCCTATTTTTTATTATAAATGATAAACATGGCAAAACGACGTTTGCCGGTCCAGCTAGTAATTAATATAAAATAGTTTTTGTGTTCAATTTCCGATTCATTCATTCAAAACGTTCATTTCATATTTCTTTCTTCTCCGTAAAGTTTATCTTAAATTTATCAAGACATATACTTACTTTTTAACCGACTTCAAAAAGCCCGAAGCCCTTACAATTCCATCCGTGTCCCGTGTCAGTAGACCGAGATGGATGATCAATGATATGGATTTAGAACGAATTGGTCGGACTTACAAAATTACCCTAATTGCATCTTTATACCTATATTGCTTATTAATACTCTAACATTTAATTCTCTTAGACAAAAAAGACGTGCATTTTAGAGTCGGTTAGTTTTTTAAAAGGAATTTATATTTGTATTTCTATTTTAAACCAGTGGTTTGGCTATTGTTTCGCAGTCGTATTCTTCATTGCGGAAAGTCGAGTCACTAAAAGATTTCTACTACTTTGCTAGTGATTACTCTCCACTTTCCTTCTTCCGCCGCTGCTATGGGTAAACACGTGAGAATCACCTCATACCAGTCGGTTGGCGATCTGCCCCGCAGCCGATGACAACCAGCTTGTCCAGGTTCGCGGTGATAAGACCAAGTTTGATAAGTAAGAACTCTTCTGTAGCATATTATTGAAAGTCTCGTACGAACTCTGAACGTTTTGGCTATAAGATAAAATAAATTAAATTTTAAGCAATAAATATTGAATGATCTAATGAATAAATAACTCTAATGATTAGGGCTTAAGAAATAATCATGTATATCATTTTACGTGACTAAACTATTATTTATCTTATCCAGAAGGGAGCTTAGAATTAATAGCCACCTATATTCGAGTCACGAGTTGACCGCTCCAATTATTATACCCAATATCGAATTTAATAAAAATATTCAGGTGAAATATTATGTATGTTATTGGGACGGTAATTCTATTAAAACGTGGACGGACTTTTAGGAAATAGGTGTACATTTGCCGCCTTATGAAAACATATTCAATTTCACCGTTTTAACAAAAGTATTTATTTATTTATTTATTTACACTTCCTTATTTTATACAAAAACATACATATAAAAATCAGGTTACATAAGTTATTAGGCGACGGGCGGCCTTATCGCTAACAAGCTATTTCTTCCAGGCAACCCTAATGTAGAACAATAAAAAATGAAACACCTACAGAGGGTAAAGTACAATAATTAACAAAAACTCAAACTCAAAATAACATATAACTATAACTAAAATAAAGTAAAATCTATACAAAAAACAAATAAATAAACAAAAATGTAAAAGGTAATCCAAGGGTTAATCACACAATAAAGTACAATTAAAATTGCAATTCAAGGCACAATGTGTTAGATGCTCCAAAATTGTTTCTTAAATCAGTCGTGAAGCAGTCATTTTATGATTTGGCATTCTGAAAAGGTGGGAGCTGGTAGTTTATTGTTTATTAGAATGCCAAATCATAAAATGACTGCTTCACGACTGATATCAGACCGCCGATGCGAAAACCGCTGTGTGAGTTCGGAAAGTGAGTTACAGAATCGCAGGGCAGATATAATTAAAACACCCTCACGCACTGCACTCATGGTAGCAACTGGCACAAAACCTCGAAATACGATTATTGCTTTTGAAATGATGTTTACACGGACACAATAAATTTTCCATTGCGAGGCAATTGTCGCCAAAATGGAAGAGCGACAGGTGTGAATGTTTAGAAGAAGAAACTTCTTTATATTCTTACTTAGACTTATGTATGTTCAAATTAAGATTAAATAATCGTAATTAACATAATTAAAGAAACAGGAGGTACATGGCAGAGAGTGGCACAATTGAGATAGGAATGTCGGGGTTTGGAGGAGGCTTTTGCCAAAAAAGGGCACACAGATGCCTAAAAAGTAAATGCGTTTTAAATTATTATTAATCGTAATTCATTTTAAAAAGATTTGCCAACGAGCATGAAAGCTTACAGAAACTAAGGAACTAGGAACACACAATAATAGCAACAACAACTGATTATACACTTTTTTACAGGCAAACACGGCATGATTAATACTTAATAACTATTGCTAACTAACATAATTCTTACACACTATAAATATGTCATCTAAAAACATGATAATTAAATGATATTATTCCAAAATTATGGAAAAGATAGCGCTGGGACACTGTTATTAAAAGAATGTCAATTTCAGGGGGTAAAATTATTAGCTAACTTACACATCCTAGGTATAGCAGCGTTAAAGCCTAGGATGGTCTTCTGTGGAAGTAATGGCAATAGGTTAAATAAGATAACGAGGAAAAAATCGAGGAATCCTTAAGTTTATTTCTTAAAGCAAAGAAACAAACGAAGGTCAATGACGTATCCACCCTATGGTATATGCTACAATACTGAAATATTTTTATGTATCCAACGTCAAAGTGACGCCAATACTATACAGATAAAGAAAATAATATTCTTTGAAGGACTTTATCGTCGGATAAAATTGATTTCGTTCGCTTATCTCGATGAAAGTTGTAAAATGGGAGTGCTTTAGTCTTTCAATGTAGAATTACTATTTTGAAATGGAATTACTTTTATGATTCATCTTGAAATATCACTTTATAAGTGAATTGTTGTAAAAAGTACTAGACTCTAGGGTATTTTTTACATTATTAATTTCCACACTGCACTTTACACTATTACAATGAATGAGTTCTTAAAACTACACCTTTAAACAATGATGATGTCGACCTAATGTTAGGTAACATACATATATAGGTAACAACTCGTTTCGTGCACTTTAAAACTTATGTAATTAGTACATCAAAATAACAACCAAAGTTACGTACGCTACATTAATTAAAGATTTATTTCAATACATTTATGAAATAACTTTATGAAAACAGAAGTTCCGGTTAATACTTTGGAAATTCTGTGCCCAGGTTTAATGTCCCTTCGGGGAAAACAATTTTGTGAGTTCATTTATTTTGTATTAAACTTTGCATCTCACGCTACGTAATATGCTAAGGCTTTTCATCGTCCCGTTCTGGAAAATGCTTTCACTCAATTCTTCGATATGTCAGTCAGACAATTTGTATCCGTTTTTTGGTTTACTATACTCTACTCTAATGAGAATCAATTTCTTTAAAGAAGAGGGACCTAACGAACAGGAGGCTCATCTGATTTTAAGTGATTAAGTGATACCCGCCGCCCATGGACACTCTATGCCAGAGGGCCCACGAATGCATTGCCAGCCTTTTAGGAATTGGTACGCTCTTTTCTTGAAAGACAAATGAAGGAAATATGTGAGAAGGAATACTTCAATGGGTAACTGGTTCTACACTGTGGTGGTACGCGGCATGCGTGCCCTCTGGCCATGAGAGTGTCCATGGGCGGCGGGTGTCACTTAATCACTTAAAATCAGGTGAGCCTCCTGCCTGTACTATAACAAAAAAGTCGACTACACTTATATTTTTTATAGGTAACAGATGTGACACTTACCATAAATAAGTCAAGTTAGTTTACCTATCTACTACAGTACCTCTAATTTTATGTTAGTTAGAAGCTCATGTTTTACACGATTAAAGACAGTTGATGCTTAGCTTCAAACAATGAGTGTCATGTATTTGAATATCCAGCAACCGCCACCGAACACAACTCGAGTAATAAAAATATTTTAAACAACAACAGTCAATAACATGAATCCCAATGGTCCCCTTCCATCTTCCTACTAGTCCTTAATTATTTGCCTTGCCGTTTTTCTTTATACAATGTAAACAGGTAAATTACTCACTCACTTGTCTGGCTTTGCGACCCAAAGTGTGTATTATATTTATATATTTTATTAGTTACAAGAAGAGGTCCTGCAATAGCGGGCAGGAAACTGGGTAAGATTCTAGTTTCTGAGGCTAAGACAGCCTTTTAAATTTAACCTATAATAATAATGTAGACAACATTGCATAAAGAAAACCGGCATGGCAAGGCAAATAAAGAACCACTAGTAGGAAAATATAAGCGACTAAATTAGGTTACATTTTATTGACGTCAAGATAGTTTTATTCACTTATTGATTACAATTATATAGAATACTAGCAAACGTCGTTTTGCCATGTTTATAATTTATAATAAAAAATAGGGGTAAATTGTAGAGGGGTGAAAATTTGGGGTTGTATGTATTTTTTAATGCTGTATCAAAAATTTAAAAAAATATTTAAAAATAAAAAAAAATTAGGGGTGGACTACATTTAGGGGGATGAAAAATAGATGTTGTCCGATTCTCAGTTATACCCAATATGCACACAAAAGTTCATGACAATCGGTCAAGCCGTTTCGGAGGAGTTTAACCACAAACACCGCCACACGAGAATTTTATATATTACATTTTATTTACCTATTTCATTCAATATAATATTTATGAAATTGATATAACAATTTGTAGTAACACAAATATCGTAGAATCAAGGGATCCATACTAAGTCCATGTAAACGTTTTCAATTTACTATTTCTAGACTAACTTAAATAAACTTGTCCCAAATAATGGAATAAGTTTTTATTTATTTAGCTTGAAGGTTCGTGAATCCTTTGTTTCATGTTTTATTTGTTTTGAAGTTGTGGAATGTTACGACAAACAGCTTAGCGAGATTTTTGGTCACGAAACTGTATAAATTAAAAGAAACATACATTGCGCTGACTTTGATAAAGTAGCTTCAAAGTTCTTTATTAAAAGTTCGCCAAAATTTGATCTTAAAAAAGTAGGAAATTATATTAAGTAACGCGGTATCATGTAATATGCGTAATTATTATGCTTACTTGATCTTAAATGTATTTATTACTGTATGTTCTTTATAAACTAAAATTAAGTTACTTATATATAACTAGCTGACCCGGCTAACTTCGTTCCGCCTAACAGTCTAATAATATCGTGTTAACTCTAGTTAATCTTAATTTAGGATTTAATTAAGGTAATAACATTAATACAACTCTTTTTTTGCAAATTTAGAAATGTTTTATTGCTTGCCATTGCGAAAGAAGAATCGCAGTTTTATACATTAGGCCTCTTCTCTCTAGCGCCAATATTGCTATACTGCATGTTAAAGCATTTTCTGATATACAACATTTTTTGATAAGGTAATCTTCGAGCAAGATCAAAGCCTGGTTATGCATCTTCTCATTCACTCCAATATCGGAATTTCATGAACTGACATGAATTCGATGTAAAACGATGCGTAATTTTGTCAACATATGGCACCACATGGTGTTTCATTCGTAAACTTATTCTGCTATTCGCGGAGAAGAATTAACCAAAAAAAGAGATAACTAACATCTTGAGTTATATGTATATATACTACTAGCTGATCCGGCAAACGTCGTTTCGCCATGTATATCATTTATAATAAAAAAATAGGGGTTGGTCGTAGAGGGGTGAAAATTAGGGGTTGTATGTATTTTTTAATGTTGTATCATAAAAAAATAGAAATTAAAAATTTTGTCTAAAAAATTTAGGGGTGGACTACCCTTAACATTTAGGGGGATGAAAAATAGATGTTGGCCGATTCTCATAGATACCGGATAAGCACAAAAAATTTCATCAAAATCGGTCAATCCGATTCGGAGGAGTATGGCAACGAAAACTGTGACACGAGAATTTTATATATTAGATAATAATAATCACTAACACGACTTAGTTTTATATATTTAGATTGTAATATTTTAAAATTGAATTAAGACTTCTTTATTCTATTAGCTGTATGACAATACCTCGTTACAACTGAAATACAGCTCTCACTTAATTAATTGTTATCTTTAAAACATTCAAAGAAAATTTATAACAATTGTAAAAATAATGTTCGCAATTCATCTTTAGTGCTAGTTACTTTTTACAAAGCACTGTGCTAGTACGAACAGATTGTATCAAATATTTATACTACACGATTATGACCACAGTCTATAAAATATCAACTGTATAAGAATGAACAAGATATAATCTGTATCAATTACAATCGTGTTAGTGAGATGAGATGTTTAATTATTTAATAAACACACATGTGTGTTTAATAATGTTAAAATAATGTCAAATATCAATCTTATATCAAAATTGTCCCATGTCAAAGTACAAAGCAGATCATTTTTCGTATGTTCCAAATGACACTGTCAATTGTCAATTTCACATTTGCTGTCAATCCCGCCAAAAATGCTTCCATAAATGCTAATTGTGGGTATTCATTTGGTGATCTAGCTTTTATCTAAAACGTAATAATTCTGATACCAATATTACGTTTCAAAGCTAAGAAACTAAAATATATTTTCGACGACGATTATTTTAACATCATCTATGTTTAAATAATCGTCGTCGAAAATCCATAAAATATCGGATTCAACCTGCGATCGATCAAGCAATTTGTAGTTGGTATTAAAAAAGCAACATGGCGCGTAACCGAAAAAACGTGCCGATTTTTAACATAAATTTTTCCCATACGTCGATAAAGAAGTTTCATTTCAAAAACCCTCCTAGGGGTTTTATATTTAATGTGTTTTTAGCCTACCACAGAAAGTGTTATCTATGACAATGACCGATGCGTCACACTTGGCGATCACTTTTAAATATATCGTATCGTAATCGTATAGTGTGAGTTAACCTCCTTTGACAGATTAAACCCTAAGGCGGGTCTTGGAAACATAGCTCCCTCTGGTAGCGGGATTTAAAATTGCTGCAACCGAACGCAGCCGGCTTGCGAGTGTTCACATTTATAGAAGTGGAATTCAGCTGTCTTAATCTTTGTCATTTTAAAAAAAGATTTTTTCTTTCGAATGAAATGTAGATTACCTCTTAAGATCAAGATTATTTTTTTTTAGTTCGTTTAGTATTCTATCTTATCTGTGCTTTGAGTTTCTTGTTGAAATTATATTTTCAAAACTAGTTGAGCTATTGGGATTGTATGAAAGCTGTAAACAGATTCAAATGTTGTTAAATTATAATCTATGGTACACCGATATATTACGGACGCTTTTGAATTATTGTGTAATAATCATGATATTGTAACATCTATTTTATGATTTTTAATTAAATTTAAAATTAAAATCTCGCGGGAGACGTAAGATATTAGGAAAAGTGTAATGTTTCTTTTTTTTGTCGTAGCACAAAAATATATGCAAGTAAATTGCTAATCCAATGAGCATGCAGGTTACCTACTGTTAGTCTACCTATATACCTCTAATAACAGACCCCTACAATTGATAGAAGAATGGAATAGTTTATAATTCTAATAATGTGCAGGAAATTACACATCTACCCAATACACAATCAATAAATAAATAACAACCACTTCAGTCAGTGGTCATTATCATTTTGAATAACTTATTACGTCAATACGAGGTTGTTAATATGATGAATGTAACAATAATTAAATTACAGTACGAACTAAAAAGCATTCCTTGTATTAAATGTTTAGTGTAAAAACATCATTTCCGGTACGTAATTCAAACGAAACATTTTAAATGGCTGCTAAAAAATCGGTTAGTTTAACTCAAGAACTAATTTAATTTCAGCTTTAACGAAAAATTTATTCGTAATTACGTGAAAGTTTGCCAACTGTCCCAGAGATTTAATATAAAAATATTTCTTGACCTTTTTGTTGTTTTATTATATTTTCTTCTGCATTCGAAGCGTTTATGAAGCTTAATTAACTGTCTCTATCTTGTTTAACGACTTTGTACTGTTAACATATAACATATAAGTTATTGATAGAGTTATATTCTTAGTTAAGTTTGACTCCGTCCAAAATATATTTGATTTTGTCATTCGCGGTCGGTTTTAAGGGTAATATTAAGTTCGTTCCCACGTGATACCGTGTGGGCTCTAGTCAGCTGCGTTCGAGGAGACAAGTAAATTAAAAACTGATTGATTTAAAAAAAATCTTCCAATATTGTTAATTGTACAGTTGTACAATAGTTTTTAAGGAACTACTTTTAGGGTTTGTGTCTCGTCCTTTACGAAATCGGAAGTAAATATGGAACTGCTTGTTGAGTCAATAAAGCCTAAAACTAATAACAGATTATGTAAAAAGGAAGTAAGGTGTGATTATTTTTATAAGTAACAGAACCCACAAATTCCCAAAGTTCGTGGCAAGGGACTTACAGAAATTGTCTCCGTTTAACCACATTGGTGTGGCTAGGGTTTTGAAGGATCTGATATTTAAAGCCTTTTTTTGTATATATTCGCGTAGACTGTGGCTCCCGTAAAAATCTAATAAATTATTGAGCTGCGGGAGACATAGCTCCAAGTCTCGACCAGTGTCGTAGCAAAGGGGGGGAGGTGGGGCGGTCCGCACCGGGTGTTACCTTTTTGGGGGTGACACCCACCCGGTCTCTCAACTTTAAGAATAATGTATTAAAAAAAAAATAAACCGCTTGCATAAAAATTTCTTTTTCAGGGATTCCTCCACTAGCACTAGGTCAGCTCTATGTAGAATTCGGGGATTCCCGCAAAAGAGCCTTACGCTGTCGTGGGAGAGTACCTACCCGTCCTATACTCGCGATCTTTGACGTCTCAGTTGCAACATTTCTCATTTGTTTCGTGAAGTGTGTTGTGTTTGGTTGGCGTGAATTGTTAAACGTTTAAACGTATGTTGTGATCGATAATATTCTCTAGATTTTTAAAGTTTATTGTAGAATGGGATTTTACAGAATCTCTTCCAAGTCTTATGATTGCACTGAAATTGTTCATGACGTTCATATGAGAGGAGTTTCAGTAAATTATAATTAATAAAAACTATTTGCGGGCAACAATGAACCAATCGCGGCTTAGCAATCTTGGTATATTAGCCATCGAACATGAGGCAATACAAAATATAAATTTCGACGAAGTTATTTCTGAGTTTGCAGCTGTCAAAGCTAGAAAGAAGATTTTAATTGTATAACAATTCCTTTTCTAACTTAGTTATTATTGTGTTTTGTAATTTCTTTAATATTATAAATAATAAAAATCCATGTCCTTTATCATATCAAATGTATTGCTGTTTACTTTCGCTACTGGTCTCGACTCTGTATCTGAGTAATTTAAGTACTTTATTAGTGCTTTTAAGTATTGGGTGGAGATATTGTGACCAATTTGTATTTCACCGCTACATGGATTTTTATATAACTTAATAATAGTAATTTAGAGCAAATGATAATCGAATCGCGTCTCGTCTTTCGTTTCATTATGTTATTTTTTCATCATTTTTGGATGAATTTTGGAATTGGGTATTCCACGAAGTTGGTAAAAATGTTAATGACACATCCGCTGTACCTCATCACGAATACTTCTCATGAGTTAACGGTATTTCGCGAATTCCCTCCGTATATCTGTCAAGGAGATCGCTCGCAAATATATACTGTGTAAACTACAGAACATTTAAAGTAGGATAGATTAATTCGTTTGAATTACGAACAAGTGTGTAAATTCGAATATGTTTTTGTATAAATAATTTAGTAATGTCAATGTTTCGTCCTTAATTTTTTTTTGTTTATGGTATAGTATGTATAGTATGTTTTTAATGTCTTTGTAAAATAAAGTGAGGACACCCACCAGAAAACTGGGAAGATCGAATAGAAGGGATAGGAGGGAAGGTTTCTAAAATGGTGGCGAGAATAATAGAAGTGGAAGAATTTGGAGGAGATCGTGTACTAATGTTAAACATAATAACATGGACTTAATGTAATCACATTACACATACATATGACTCAAATACAAGCAATTTTTTTAATGTCGTAATATGTTCTGTGTTTTAAATACAATATTTTCTCTCTAAACATATACAGCCAGTATATGTTTAATAATTAAATAACTTTTTAATGAAACTCTCTCAATACCTAGTGGTGAAACGTTTCATTTATTCAGCGTTACTGGTAAGACGTATTCCCGTTAGGAGGTGATAGGGCAGACTATTTGCGATAATTTAATCCCCCATATCACATATGAAGTGTCTTAATGTTCGTTCCCATACTCCTCCGCAACGGCTCAACCGATTCTTATGAAATTTTTTATGCATATTCAGTAAGTATTAGAATCAGCTACTATCCATATTTCAAACCCCTAATAATAAGGAGTGTGCAACCCAAAATAAAATTTTGTTTTTATTTTTTTATTAACCCCTAATTTTCACCCCCTCTACGATTAACCCCTTTTTTTATTATTGTAGATAGTTATATGAATGTTTTTTATAAATAATATATATGGCAAAACAACGTTTGTCGGGTCAGCTAGTAAAGATATAAAGAAAAGTATGACAGGATAGTTAGCCGGGGAATCTCGTCACTTATCATCAATAAGCAGAAATTATTAATTCTAAGTTCAAATAATATTCAAATCTGTAATTAATAATTCGGTAATCGACTAACCAAACATATAACGCTATTTTTATATTTAAGCTTACATTAAGGTAGTACAAGTGGAAATTTGTTATTTGTTTTTGAAGTTATTTCGCGTACTTCTTAAGGCGCGTTATGAAAAATTGATCAGAGTGAAATTTCACGATGCGCGCGCTCCGTGACACAAAATTAACAGAATGAAGTTGCCCACGGAAGATGCTACGGCATTGGACATAATTTAAAAACAACATTCGAATAATAATAGAATTTATGTTACACTTCAATTAAAAGAATAATAATAAATATTTATTTATTTAATTTTTCAAATGTAAATTGAATTTTATTGACTATAATGACTCCTTTTCCAGTCTTTGATTATTTAATTGTAATTAATTATTTGCATGCAATCAAAAACTATTTTTAATAATGCCAAAGAAGTATAACTTCTTACGCGCGTACATAAGTACACGCACCCTTTTTTTTTATATTAACATGTCCGGCTGTGTACACCGCTTGCGAATAAATAATGCGTAGTCATTTGGTTAACGCGAACAATTCTAACATTGATAAAGTTCCAGTTTGTGTTTGTTACGAAATTCTATTGTTATTACACCATTGCGGAGAGTGTTTCAATGACTTTAGGGTAGGAGATTAAGACTGAGCTTATTTATTCATTTATTTACACTACTAAATCGCAAAATCCATAAAAAATTATTGAGTGGCGCTACAACCTTTTTAGATCTGGAGCTATGATTTCTGCATCTGTTTTATGATTATTTGTCAAGAGGCAAGTAGTTGGTCAGCCTCCTATGACACACGCCGTCAAATTAAAAAAAAAATATGTTTATTATGGAACATAAGATACAGGTATCACTTATTCCACGTAATGAAATTTAAATCTTTAGTCTTCGGCACCGATGTTTGCCTTCACCGTTGTTGCATAAATAGAAAGAAAGTACATTGGTGCACAGCCGGGGGATGAACCAACAACCTCAGGGATGAGAGTCGCTGAAGCCACTAGGCCAACACTGCTCGTGTTATCATTTTCGCGAAATACTATTGAAGACAAGCTCTGGCTTGATAAACATTATTCGGACTCTACACCAGAAAAATGTAGAGAAGTGGTTTGCTAAGCACGCATTGGACGCTCCAAAGAGGCTGTTACCGACGAAAACATCAAAAAATTCCACAAAATAATTTTGGATAACTGAAAAGTGATGTTGAATAATTTAGCTGATACATTATATATATCAAAGGACGTGTTGGACAATGGACATATCCTAAGTGAACAATATAGTATACGATCCCGATATACAACGACATTCACCGAGATGCTTATTGAATGAAACGTATTTTATATTTAATTTAATATGTCAATAAATATAATCCATATGGGTAGCCTAGCAAATTTCAGTCCAGAAGTATTTTAATTAATATTAAAAAAAAAAATTTTTTATAATTTGCATGTAGTAAATTTTTTTCAATCAATATTTTTAATCAGGGTAGTATTATATATGTATCACTATAACTTTCTTTTTTACAAAAGATGTATAAATACTATAGTGTCACATAAAAAATATACACATAAATAATTAATTGTTTAAAAACAACCTAACGTTTGCATATTCTATGGGCGTCATACTTTCGATTGGTATAGAATTTATCTAATTATCATACCGGTGAAATGTTTAAATAAATATATTTTTTTTATATTAATTAAAATACTTAATAAATTGCTAGGCAACCCATATGGATTATATTTATTGACATATTAAATAAAATATAAAATACGTTTCATTCAATAAGCATCTCGGTGAAGGTCGTTGTATATCGGGATCTTAGACCAATAGGATATGCGAAATCTCGGTACAAAGTGGGTGCTGAGCTCAATCGGTCAAAGACAACAACGAATTAATGATTCTGAGCAGTGTTTGAAGCTCAATCGTAAAAAATCCCTATAATTTTTTGAAAAGATTTGGCTTCTGGCGACTTCCTCATTTTTTCAGACCTCAAGCGAATGCTAGTCAGAAATTTTGGTCTGATGAAGAGGCTATCGCCGAAACTAAAGCCTATTTTATGGCTATAGACAAAATTCTCTAAGCTATAATCGTGTTATCAAAGGTAACTGATATATTGAATAATCAAATAAAATTTTATAAAAAAAAAAATTCTTCCATGTTAGCCTACGAACTTTTCAGCCCAACTGTTACTGGGTTTAAAAAAAAATGGTGCGTGTACTTATGTACGCGCGTAAGAAGTTATACTTCTTTGGCTTTCTTTATTTTTTTTAAATATTAAATAATTAATAATCATTATTAAGCGTTAATAATTTAACAATATTTAATATTTAGTATATTATTCAATTATTAATTAATATTAATAATAATTATTATTATATTATATTATTAATTCAATTTAAGAACTAGGTATGTTTCATAACCTATTAACTAAGTATAAATAGGTCTGTGAAAAAGCATTCCTAAATTTCTTTGAAAAAATAATTAAAACTGCTTTATTTGTTTAAAAGGTACTACAAGTAGATTGTCTTATTCCCATCTCGCTTGCGCACGCTCGGCGCCCATACTGAATTTTGTGTCACGGTGCGCGCGTATCGTAAAATTTCACTCTCATAAATTTTTCATAACGCGCCTAAAGAAGTATAACTTCAACAACCGTGATTTTCATAGATTTAATTTATTTTATAACAGTTTCAATATTTGTTTCCTTTTTCTGTGTGGCTATCTAAGGTACTGTGGCGTCATTGCATATATAGTATATACTGTATTTAAGTACATATAAGCGCGTAGCAAATAATTTATGTTGCAGTCAGTAGGATATAAACAGTGAAACATAAAACTCAGTGAACAAACATTTAATTTACCGCCCTCTAACTCACCATAAACAAACAAAACAATATATATTTAAGGGCAAAATTTTCTACTAAAATTACAGAAAATAATTGTTTTTATACAGAATCTGTAAACATTTACAATTAAATTACCGTAACTTTGTTTATCATCCTATTGTTTGATGTTAATGAGGTTTAATTTAGTTTTGGTTATTATTGTTATTGTTATTTTTTATCATGCGTCATGACCCCCATAATATCCCCTGGATTATTCCATTAATTGACTACAATAAAATATAAAAAAACGAACTACAGCTGTAGGAAACAACGGTTAACTAAAATGATTGTAAGTATACTTAACTCTTGTCCATCAAATAAGCTGTAAAAAATTGTTACCTACGATTTAATAAACAAACAGCTCGCTAAATTTCAATTGATTTTTTAAGACGTTATAAAAATCGAGTCCAAAGAGAATACAAAATCGAGTCCATTCGAACAATCGACGCTGCGGCTTGCAGGATACCGCTCCATACGTACTTTTCCACTGAAGAACGCTTTTAATACACGGTGATAAAGGTTATATTTCCCTGCTTACACTTCTAAAACGCTAAGGCAGTGCATTGCTAGAACACAAATGGCCTGTCGTTATTTTCAGTATACCCATTTTCAAGCGAGGGGTCATGTTAAGTTGGTATATTTTCTACTATATGTTGACGCTGTTTTAAAGTTATCTATAAATATTTAATGCTTTGGCGAAGTTGCACTCACTCAAACTCAAAATAACTTAATTCATATAGGTAGACAAGTACACTTATGAACGTCAGAAAAGAACTTAAAATAATTCTATATTTACATTTACTACCAGTTCGTAAAGGGCGTAGAGCAAGAAGAACTGGCAAGAAACTCCGCGCCACTCTTTTTAATCGCTAAGTTTTGAGTCATACAATAATGGTTTTAATGGGATTCGACCTCAGGGATGAGTGTCGCACACTGCACTAGGCCAACACTGCTCATGTTACCATTACCTAAGGATGATAAGAGACAGCGCGATATTTGACTTCCGTATGTGAAAAACGTTTGAATTTTGATCTTGCACAACCTAATTAGCCTTCCATCCATAATTATATTCTGTATAAACCCAATTCGAACGAAATTATTTAGTAATTATTAATATGTGCTTGTAACACATTAATAATTAGTACAGAAAACGAAAAAGAGGAAGACGAATTAGAAGGTGGATATACCAAATTAACCAAGCAGCAGTTCCACGGAATTTGGAGGAGGCCTTTGCCAAAAAAGAGCAAACAGATACATAAAAGAAGATTGAAATAGAAATGTGTTTAAATGTAAAAGTATCTGATTTTTTACTAATAATATATGTATAGGTCAAAAATTAATACTAGTTAGCAGACACTAAGACAAACCTTGAATAGGCTGTTCGCTCTGTGTGGACCCGCCTAATGATAAACGAATATTTTTCCAAGGAAATTACTAAATACAGAATTCTGAGAAATATTTGTTATGATTATAGAATTATCTGATAAATGTAATCACTAGGTCCAGTATATAATCGCATACTGATAAGTTTATGTTTACCTATAACATAAAAATATTGCGATGTCTGGATGAAAACATAAAATAATTTCACAAATAAACACATATAAATCATTTAGCTCATCATAATAGTTTGTTAGCCGCCATGTTTGCAGAATTTGTGATGCTCTATTTAAGAATGTAATAATGTAATTATAAATAATATAAGAGAAATTTGCACGCCATTGTGTGTGGCAGAATTTGCGAAGTAAAACAGATTGTACAATCATATTATTTTACCTACACCATAATCTTGCAAATAAAGAATTATTATCACTCTTTCTGCATGTATTTTATAAATTGTTATTTAGGCGAAATATAGATCATCAGTGCTCTATGCCTGACACACGATTGTTTTAGGCTGATATGTTTTTCCGTCACAAACAAGTAATAACAGAAAGAAAAACCAATTATACACAGCAGGCGTTGCAACGCCTCACAGTCATTATTAATTATGTATCTCAGCATCTTTTCCACACACGTAATCTGTGGCTTGACAAATCACTCCCTGCTCTAAATAAAGAGGCCGTGTAAGCTCTTTTGACTATGGAACTCTTCGGGCGTAGTTCCAAGCTCGTGGAGGGCAGCCCATGCTCACCCAAAAAGAGGCGATTGTTCGGACCAGCTACGGACTATTCGCAATTGCTATCATACTCGGGCCTAAGCTCAAAGAAATGGAGAATCATTAGCCACTACCTTGAATATAGACAAAGCTATTAGGCATTTTCCTTTGCAAACTAGGGAACTGTGGAATCGACTCCCGGTCGTGGTCTTCCCTGGCAGATACGACCTGCAATTGTTTAAAACACACACCTTAAAGGCCGGCAACGGATCCACTAAAATTTGTGTCCATGTGTTGCGATGAATGCCCTTATGTCTGCAGGCTGGTTTGCTCTTCAAAAATAGTTATTATTTTATTTATAATCGTGTGTACATGTTCTTCATAATCAACTTCCTAGAACTTACAGATTGCCTTATAATTGTTTCAAAGTAGTGATTAGATTTTTGAGCCACAATGCCGAGGAAGAAAATATATTTATAAAAGGTAAATGTTATTCAGTAAACTTATTGTGACATGACATTTTTGGCCTGGTATTTCATAAATTTTCAATTAGCCCCTTTCTATCACATTTGTATTAGGAATGCAAAACCAGGCACATATCTATTATTAATGTTCATTATAATGAACATCTATTGACAACATCGGTTTGGGATTTTCGTTTCTTTAAGATAAGATAATGGTTTAAACTTCAATATGTTATTTAAATAATTACTTAATTTTTTACAGAACGAGTTGAAAAATCCTTTTATTTATTTTTTTGTTATCTTTAAATATAATCATTGGATAAATTAAAGAGACCTTTTTATTACTTGTCAACAGTATTGTCCATCAAAATCCTTGAAGTATAATGTACATTTAATTCTTCATTACGTCCATTAGAGCCGTGAAAAGTTTGCAACTCTAATACTAACCACCCGTGGGCACACTCTACCTAGTTGGAAACTGTTGATGAACTGTTTGAACAAAATGGTTTTTATTAAAAGTTTGTAATAAATCATTTACTGCATAAACAAATTATATAATGTTTCTTTTACAAGAGATTTCTCATTTATTCGAATAATGAATTTCAATTAGATTTTATAAGGGCTTAAAGTGATGTTTCTTTTTTAAGATAAATTGACATGTAATAATAACTACCAATTACGTTTTTTTTATATTATTTAAGTATAATACCAACTATTGTTTTTATTAAAGCTAACAAATTCTATGAAACTAATAATTATAATAATTTATAACTTGTTTTATGATTATTTAATTATTATGATTCCTAAAAATTTGACATTGTAATTCCTTCCAAGACCGCGACTTGACCGAAACGGTTAGTTATCTATATAATGCAATAAATTCGAGTTACGATACGTTCAGAGTTTTATTTATAAAAAAAAACTATCCTATCTGCAATAACAATATTAAGTTTAATTATGACGAGTTTTGCCATAGGATAATTGGAGATTTCCAAGAATAATTTTGGGTTTCAAAAATTCAATACAAATAATTATAATTAAACTCATTTTCATCCAGTTAAATAGTGTTAATTACATTACGTGTACATTTGTTATAAGCGCCATCTAGTAGTAGAATTAAAAAAACACGTCACAAACACAGTGTAACGCAGTTTTTAGTTGCCACCTAGATGTCGCTACTTATTGCATTCGTTCTGTAATAATTGTTACTCAAATACAAACAAATTATTATTTCTTATTCATTCATATAGCCAAATTTTTACCTACCTATAAAGTGCGGATGTAATGTATAATACGAAATAAATACGTATAAGATTAAAGGATTATAAACCACTCAATTATATAAAATATAATCAGACGTTAATTTATAATTATATTGATACTTCTTCCGAATTTTTATCTGGCGATAGCGTTACATAATCCAACACGATAGTCTAAATTGATTTCAAAATGGTACTTAATTTCATGTGATATATTAGAATTACCTTACACGAAAGAACGAGAATTGTTTTTACTTCATTACGAAACCCGATGCTAGAAAAAATTTAGAAATTTCCAATACAATAAACAATTGCGTTAATAATTAAATTGTGTCCTTAATTTGTATTATATTTTATAAATTTTGGTATATTGATAAGCAGAAATCCCCCTGCAGTGTATTTTGACAAGTAAGCAATTTTTAAAAACAAGTTGAAATTTAGTAGTGTCCACGCGTAATAATAATGATAGCCAGTTTTTTTTTCTTGTTATCCTATATCGCAGCTACCTACAGTAGGTAGCTTTACCCCTTCACGGGTAAAGGCCTCTTCCAGCTTTTTCCAACTAACTCTGTCCTTAGCTTTCTTTCTCCATTCGCTTCCTGCTACCGCTTCTATTTCTTCTATCCACCTTTTTTTGGATTGTCTTTCAAGTTCTTTTATCTAACTATATGCCACACCCATTGCCACTTTAGACATCTATCACTTACTGTTCGTCTTATTTTTTCGCTTTTTATTCTTCTTTCCATTGCTTTCTGGCATGCTTTTTAGTTTTTATTTTTGTGTTGTATGTTCACGTTTGGCAGCCGGATGTGAGAGTAGGTAAGGTACGAGTGTCCAAAACAATTTTCTATTGGTCAGTAACTGTCAGCTATTCAAAATGTTTAGTAGCTAAGTATGTTGAGTAAGTTATAGGTAAGTGTGTAAATTAAAAGCTTAAAAGAATTCGAGTGTGTATGTATGATTGGTATACAGAGTATCTGACATTTTTTTTTTAATATAGAACAGGTGGCAAACGGGCTGGATGCTCACCTGAGTGATACCGCCGACCATGGACACTCTCAATGCCAGAGGGCTCGCAAGTGCGTTGCCGGCCTTTTAAGAATTGGTACGCTCTTTCCTTGAAGGACCCTAAGTCGAATTGGTTCGGAAATACATCAGTGGGCAGCTGGTTCCACAAAGTGGTGGTGCGCGGCAAAAAAGTCGAGGTCGTCCGATGATGAAACTCAGCTCCTGCAGGTATTATTCCTAGTTATAAATAATATATACTATAATTGGTTACCGACTTAAAAAAGATAATTACTAATATCTTGTAAATTTAATTGATAATATATATTGATCAAGGTAAAGGTAAGATACGTTGGACTCAGATAAGGCTCAATAAATATGAAAATCCATGATTAATCAAAAGTTTTATACAAAATGAGGTTGTTGGTGATATTTGCGTGCGTGATCGCAGCTCTTGCGCAAGAGTTACCTTTGGCGAAAGAGTGTGACGCCGAGAAATGTAAGCTACCAAACTGTAGGTGCTCAGGCACCGATATTCCTGGAGGTTTCGAGTCACATAGGATCCCTCAGGTACTATTATGATATTTTACCTTAAGACGTATTTCTTTAATTGATTATCATAAAAATAAGGGTTTATAAGAAGCTGCAACCATTCCACTATGTGCCACATGACATCTTAAGTAATTAATAGTTAATTACTAATAATAAAATAAATTAAAAACAAAGATTTGTCCACTATCAGCAGGAGGCCTGGTGAAATAGGAGCACGCTCTTACATTCTCGTGGGAACAACACGCAAATACGTAGTAGAAATAACTAACATCACCGCATACACGAAATAAAGTAAGACCAGTCACCACAAGGCACTTAACTAACTTTATTTCAATAATGACCAAAGTCCTAGTTTATCATTTGAAATACCAAGTTACCTTTTATGTAAATTATTCTTTAATTATACCCATATTAAAATATCTGAACTTACTTGACTTCATGTGCTATACCCCTAGCTGGGACAGAGGGCATCCACAGTGAGTCAAAAAAAAATCAAAAGTCGCTCGTTAGAGTTCTCGGGCCAGTAGATATCCAGAATATGGCGAAGACAGCGATCGACGAAGACTTGAAGTCAGAGAGTGCGAGATGTTTTTAGGGACTTTCCATGTTCACACCCAATATTTTTTCACATACAGTTTAGGTATAAAAGGAACTATTAAGGTTTAGAGTGACTTGCTCAGTCTTGCTTGCTAAGCCCATTTCACAAGTTCACTTCGATTTTCTTCCCTTAGGAGTAGAGGCTCTTGGGCCGGTGCTCAAGTGCACAAGCTCTTATTAAAGATTTAAGTTGGCGCCTGGAAGATAGTAGCGGTGAACCCAGACCAGCCCCGCCTTGCGTCGCTCGACGAATATATCGCAACACAGCGACTAGAAGCTGGCATAAAATTTATTTTAGTTTTCTATTTATCCATATTTTATAATTCTTATGCAGGGATTGTAAATAATTTAAAGAGCATCCAGATAAATATTTTAATGATGTTTGTTAATTCCAGTTCGTACTGCTCACCTTCGACGATGCAGTGACCGTTGGTAATATAGATACTTACAATTCCCTTCTTGTGGGACGTAAAAACTTCAACAAGTGCCAGATTGGTACCACTTTCTTTGTTAGCCACGAGTATACTGACTACCGTTTATTAAATCAGCTGTACTCTCATGGATTTGAAATTGCAATGCACTCGATATCTCATCACAGTCAGGATTACTTCAGAAATGCTGACAAAGAACTACTCAGAAAAGAATTTGCTGACCAGAAGACTATTATTACTAACTTCGGTGCTATTCCCGCAGCTTCGATCCAAGGTATTGTTAACACATCCATTATTTTGCTATTATCGGTACACATTTTCTTAACCTACTTAGTAATAATAGCCATTATATTACATAGTTTAAACGGGGCTAGTTAGAAGATTGAAAGGGACAAAACGATGAATTAGTGTTATACACTAACACTTAAGTGCTAAACAGTGGTAAGTGAAAATAGAACTCAAGTGTGTCTTCTCCCTAATAGTGACTATAAGTAGTGGATTGGAAACTTTATTTTAATCTTCTTATTAGTAAATTAGGTTAGACATTACTTATTAGTTAAATCCATGTATCAGTAAAGGCACATGTATAAAAAAAGTTTGTATACCAGATACATGGTCGCTTAACGTCTTATAGCCATTTCGAGAAAGCAGAAGAAGGTTGTAGGTACGAAATCCGGCCTTGATGGCCTCTTTTAATCAGGAAACAGTTAGAGAAATCTGAGAACAAGACCAAACTTGTCTGTTAAGTAATAGAATTTTTGTCGATCGTTTGAAAGTCGTAATTAATCCGACGAGTCCGACTAACGCCCACGCGTTTTGACCCCTGAAGAACCGCAATACTTGTACAAATGACCCACTATTTTGTGTCACTATCTCCCGGCCTATAAATTCAGTTGTCATATAGTTTGGCAGGCACGCTGCGAGTGAGGGTAAGGGAGGGCACGCGACGTCACTACTCGCAGTTCACTCGCAAAAAAATAGAACACGCTTCTAATCACTTGCACTCGCACTTATCAAAGTGAATACGAGTACATGCCTTTACGCAAGTCATTGTTATTATCTTAACCCCGTATTAGTTAGAAAATATTAAAAAGGTGTAAAATAAGCATAAATGACAGTAACTTGACTCAAACTCATATAAAAAATAGATAATTTAGAAAAACCCTAGAAGGTTGAATTCCATTGTGAGTCATTCACATTCAATTTTAATCTCAGGTATTCGCATGCCATTTTTACAAATGGCCGGCAATGTATCGTTTGAAGTTATGAAAGAGGCTGGTCTCAGATACGACCTTTCCATGCCGACCACCCAGTTTGACTACCCTGGTATGTGGCCGTACACGTTAGACTATGCCTCGACCCAGGATTGCATCAGCGGTCCGTGTCCAACTGCCTCCTTCCCTGGACTCTGGGTAATTCCAATGGTTGCATGGACAGATTTACAACGATACAAATGTGCCATGGCTGACGCCTGTTTCGCCTCGTAAGTATTATATATGTGTGTTTAAAAAAAGACCTTTATTTCTCATTACAAAAATGTATTTTTATTTACATGTGAAACTTAATATACACGGACGAGATACACGTCGCCACCAGCCGTCCCAATTTTAGTCTACTAGGCTCATTCTGATATGTATCTCTAATGTCCTTTTGACTGTAAAAGTTTTAGACTGTAAAAAGGAAACGAACGAAAGGTGCCTTAAAATGCGCTCAGATATTGAACAGACGTCGATGTGTTAGGAGTGGAATTTCATATTCTACCTCTAGGACCGATGTATCCTCCGCACTCTCAATGGTAAATGCGGTAGAAGATGCTCAGATCACCGAAAATAATGCTAAACCTAAAACTTTACAAAAAGTCACAATAACTTGAACTCGCAATTTTTTTACAGTTTCTTAGAATTAAGCTTAAAATGTGTACCAAATAATTCAATATTTCAGACCAGCAGACGATGATACTGAAGGTTGGTTCCGCTTCATCGTACAGAACTTCGAAAGACATTACCTTGGAAACCGCGCCCCATTCGGCTTCTACGTCCACGAGGGTCCAGTGAGAACCAGGCCTGGTCTCCGTGCGGCATTAGTTAGATTCCTGGACATGCTTAGCACAATGAACGATGTCGCATTGGTAAGGGAATAGTAACTTTCGGGAGATTTTCAGTATGGATTATTTTTCTTTATAAAACAAAGCAAACGGTCAGGCGGCTCACCTGATGTTAAGTGATAGAACCCCACGGCGCCTCCAGCAATCGCCCGGGGCAGGACACGGTAATAGCGTAGCCTTGTCCGCATCCAGCCACGCGATCAGCCGTTAATATTACGGTCCTCTACGGCCACGAATGACGTGGGATGGACCTTGGCACAGCAAGGGCCTTTCACATCGACCAATTCATCCTCTTTTATAGAGCTGGGGGAGGCCGGGTACAATGCTTGCAGGGATGTGTCAGCATCCCTTCTTTTGGACGCATGAGCCCCTGTTCCCCCGCTGGAGCAACTGCGTGCCCAGGATTACACACAGGGTTGCACGGTGCAATAGCGACGCTGTGGTCTCCTACGGCGATGCGGATGGGCTGCGGGATCATCCTCCCTGGCCCTTTCCGCCTCTTCCTTATGGTGCATGACTGCTTCACAGAATCTCTGGAAGATTTCCCACACGCCGTCACTGTCCGAGCTTGTAACTGCTACTCTCACAATGTTATCGAGAGTAGCGTCCTCGCCCTGTAGCACGCCTAGTAGAGGCCTCCTTTACACCTCCTATGCTAGGCAATCCTTTAAGGTGTGGAGCGCGTCATCAACAACGCCAGCGTCGCAATGGTGGCAGGTTGGTGCCTCCTCACGCCCGACTACCTTGTGCAAATAGCTGCCGAAACAGCCATCGGACAGTATCTGCACGAGTCGGTAGCTGAGGCGGCCCCACCGCCTCCTCACCCATTTGTCGAGATGTGGTCCGAACGCGTTGATGATGGAATTAAATGAAAGTAATTTCCTTCGAACCTACTCGAAGCGAGCCGTCAATTTTGACTCGAAGGTGTGTACGTGACTGCGAGTGGCGCGAGGCGAGCGTCAATCTGGTATTGTTTATCGTGATAGAAACACGTGTTTTTAATAGAAATTGATTTAAAAGTTTATATATATGCGCTATAGAAGACTTTATTAACACATCTAGACAGTGTGAGTGTTTATAGAATGTCAAGTCAAAAGATTACTCCCACAAAAATAAGAGAAATAAATGTTATGATAAATTACAAGGTGTGCTTAACGTTTTTTCTTTTAGTGCTCGTTCAGACACAGCGGGAACCGCGCGATTGTCAGATCGTGCGGTTTGAACCGCAAAAAAGGCGACTTTTCAAACAGGGGCGGTTAGTTAGCGATCAGTTTCAAGATGGAAGTCGAAGAGTAACTAACGTGTCTGTGGTTGATTCAGAAAATTAAGAAAAGGCAGATTTAGAGAGGATCTTAAGAGGATAGTAACACTATAATATCCCAATTTAAGAATGTTTGAGAGAAATTTTTTTGACTATTTGAGAATGTCAATAAAATCATTTGATGAACTCATTGAACTAATCAGGTAAGATATTTCAAGCTCTGAAACACATATGAGGGCAAGTGTGTTACCAGAAGAAAAACTCTCCACTTCATCAATAAATAACTCACGGTGCTCTTGTTATGACGTGTTAATCGCGCGGTGCCCGCAATGCTAATGAACGCTGTGTAAGATCTTCATAGTAATAGAACCGCGCGGGAGTATCGCGATTCTATTTTCTGGCGGTTGGGTTGCGGAAACCGCGCGGTTTGATTAACCGCGCGGGTATGTCTGAACAATTACTTAATAACTCATACAAATAAGACCCGCCCGATTTCCATGCGATTCTCAAATCGCGCGGTTCCCGCCGTGTCTGAACGAGCAATTAATGTTCTTATAATTCACTGTGAGACTTGCTAAATACAGCCACCATCTCCTTTGTTGCACAGACATCCTTTGGCTCGAAGGGTTCGGTGAATACTGAACGGCGCGCCTCACTCGATAGATCAATGCTCAATATGTGGACGAAAGCCCATGCCATGGGTTTTACTCGACAGTTTAGCTCGATCGAGTAATACCGTATTTGAATACTGACCTTAAGGGATTGGTCGTCTACGATGTTTTACAAAGTTTAAGTCATAAATAGTTTAATAATATTAAATAGTATATTATGAGATGACGTTCGATTGCATTACAGCAGTATATCAGTCTCTTATGTCTCGTCTATACGTCATCAATTATCTATATGTGGACCTAACATGTGTTCGTAGATACGGTTAAGGAAAATTCCTGGAGGAAACCGGCATGTCTTAGATCCAGAATGGTATGTGCCATCCACAGGCTGACTACCAACTTTTCTGAAAACACCGTCAATGAAGATAAGTAACTGCCATATAGTATAAGTAAATTTTCTTTCAGGTAACAGCATCCGAGCTACTTGACTGGGTGCAGAACCCGGTACCACTTGCGGATTACCTTCAGAAACCCTGCAGAGAGGTGATACTTGGACGAAGATGCAGAACTGTTACCTGCATTGGTCTTACATCTAACCATACAGAGGTAAGCCCATTTAGTCGTCTCTTACTGTCAATTGTGGAGGTTAAAACCGTGTAAATAAGTGTTTTTATAATGTAGTTAGGTAAAGTGATCAATTTCAATCGTTTTATTAAGAAATAAGTTCAAATGAAAACCAATTCAAAAGGGAATATCAACTAACAAAAGCTACTTTGTAAAGATTTCATTGAAAAATAAAGAGGCGAAAGGGCAGCCAGGCCTTCATTATCTTCGCCATATCTTATCTTATTATATATAAATTACTGACCACGTTGTTTGTCCGCTATGGACTCCTAAACTACTTAACCGATTTCATTCAAATTTGGACACCGTGTGCACTGTGCAGTTTGATATAACTTAAAATATAAGATATATATATATATATATTATATAATTCTAATGTACGTACATATGCCACTGAACTCCTCTTAAACGGCTAGACCGATTTGAGGGGTCCGCTAGTTCCTAATAAATTAAAATAATCCCTTAGGAAAAATTACTATTAACACTCGTCAACGTTTTACTTACCTCCAGGGAAATATACTACGTGTTCAGTAACCGGTACGATTGAAAAATATGTGAACTGAAGTGTGTCAAACTGGCTAGTTCAAAATTGATCCAAAGATAAATAAATATAAATAAATGTGAATTAAAGTTGTTGTCAAAACATTATTCTCCACTATTTTTAACCTTCAAGAATGTCTGGAGTCATGGGTGGGCCCGTATATATACCATCTCCAGTCCAACACAGCGTCGTCGCGTTGGCATAATACTAATATGACGTAATAATTCCCGCTACACTAATCAATTAAACGCAACGTTCTGGAGTATTTTGTTTACCATCTCACCCTCCATATGATTTTTTCCAGGAACTCCTCAACATGAACAACTGTCAACGTTGCCCACGTGTTTATCCTTGGCTTGGTAATCCACTCGGTGAATAAATGAAATTGAATGAATGTATTAAATCACAATACAACAAATTTTTTAAGTAATTTTACTTGTTTTATTCATCTATTCTCCGTATTTTCATATTAATTCCAATCTAAACCAACAATTGTCTTATCAAATAAATCCTTTTGTGATAACACATGATTACTTGGTGATTATAAAAATATCACAGTATTTATAATCTATTACAGAAAACTAGAAAAAATTCAATAAAATATCTATGAACATTGTCCGTACTTTATAACTTCCAATAGTAATAGTAATAATTATTAGTGGTTTCGTGTCCCGTGATTCCCGTCATCTGCGGCATAGAAAGAGAAATAGAAAACTAGAAAGTTCAGAGAGCTATCGCCATTGGAAGATATACTATGATATGCGATAGGCAGTGTTCGGCATACAATTTATATCAGTCATCGACCGTTTAAAAAATACACTAAAGTAAATCCTTTACCCAGTTTTTCAAACAAATCCCATATAAATAGAGGCAATTTTCTAATGAAATTCATCGAACAAACATTTTGACATTTTAATTTCGGAATTAATATTGTAAAATATTGTAAAGGAATTAATAGAGTATAGAACTAGATGAGCTTCTAAAAGAACAATAATAACTAAAGAGAGAAGGCATTAACGTGAAATACTTAAGTGCGAGCGAAACAGAAAATAAGTTTTTCTGTCTCTATTTGCGTATCGGGTTTTATTTGTTTACCACCGAGCCCTTGAAGTTTTCACCGCTTACTGATAAATCTGTGAAACCCAAGTCAAACCCATATTTTAAGACTTTATCCTTATAAGAGGTGTACTTAAACTGTCAGTCATGGTGAATTGTTGCATAATTGGCTGTAAAAGCTATAGTGAACGTAAAGAAACAAACATAACCTTTCATCGGTAAGTAGCTTATTTTATCACGACTCAGTAGCTTTGTTCAAGAATTATTCATTCGAATGTGTATTTTGGTCAATAATAAGCAATCTTCAATGAATTAAAACTGTAAATACGACGATATTAGTGGCATTTAGATATACATTATGAAGTTATGTCAATAATCTCACACGATGTACGCTGATGCCTGGTCTATACCATAGTCTGTCTACGTTATTATAAGTGCCTCAACGACTACAAAACACAAAGTGTAAAACAGCATAAAGTTAAAACTATTGCCTTAAAAAAAGTGTAAGACACGTCTAGGTTTTCAATTTTTAATTATATAATTTATTTAAACAAAATATAAATTCAATAAATTAATTAATTTCCCTTTAAACATGTTTAACTAAGTATGTAAATAAGTTGGCCAGTTTAATTAGATATCTAAAACTCAAGAGTAGGTTTTAATAATTCCCGAACAAAAAAGACGAGCGCTTTTTCTACCACGCAAAATCTGACCAAGTAACATGTCGAGTCTAAGAAAATGTAATGTTTTCTCAATAATTTGTATTTCAATAATTACTTGAAAAAATAACATTATCAGACAATATTTTAATTACTCACTGTATGTATAATCTTATCTATGCTACCGGAAATACCAGAAATAGTAATTGAAAAATAATATAATATCTTGGTAATTTAATATCTCTATTGAATGTCTCATAGAAACGAAATCTATGTCATAGTTTCGATATATCTAAAATATTGTACCTTAAATAAAAAATTAATAAAAATTGTTTATTTCGGAAAACAAGGTTCCATAACTATGTTTAGATGTTGATGGAATTTTTTAAAGAACTTTGTTTTGTATTTTTGTATGAAAATTTAGTTGCAACCAACAAAAATTAGTGTTTAATGAAAAAAAGTGAAATTAAAAATATATTTTGAGGCCAGCTGGCTTCTTTAATAAATTCAAAAAATGAACGAATAAATAAAGCGAACTCTGAGGTTTAGGGTCATGTCATATTCAGGCAGAAACAGCACCGTGCTGTACCCAAAAAATAGCTACGCCATGGAAATAAAACTATTTAATCACCATTCCGAGGTTACAAGACACCACCGAATAATGCTTTTTAGAGGAAGTGATTAGATTTCTAGTTTGATATGGCTGACTGCGCGTGTATTTTTTAATACCACTATCCATCATAACACTTTGAAGGAAAATAAAGAATACATGTATTTATCTATGGTGGCCAAGAAAACAAAGTTATTGTCTATGGATCAGGTGCAAACGCATTTTTTGGCGATGACCATGATTATACCTAAATATCAGAAAATGTCTATGGTTCAATAATAGCTTATACTAATTGAAACATTCAAAAATGTTATTTTTAATTCTAGTCATCTCACTGCGAGTCGCTTGATGCATATCTTATCGCCCCCTGTCGCCGTAAATTATTTACAATATTTCCGGAGAAGCGAATAAATACTGCGTATTTTAAAGTATCATGGAAGCAACAATTTTTTTTTACAAACAAAGCATTAAGCCAACAGAGTTATTGATTAACTAAGGTCGAATGAGAGTAGTAAAACAAATGTTTGATTCAAATGTTATTCATGTAAGATTTTCGTTATATACCTACAAAGTTACAAACACATTATACATTCATTATTACTTTTACAGTAGTAATTCTATACTAAACTTATAACAACTAAAACCAACTCTGCTCGCATATACCCTTACGTTGGAAACCCTCTCAGACATTAGATAAATAAAAAAGTATTGTTTAAACTTATACGTATAATTATATAAGGTAAATTAATATTGCCTTTTGCTTTGAAGTTGACAAAATAATGAATACTACGCCATCTGGTATCTTTATTATGAAGTAACAAAAAATTAAATAAGCGCCATCTCTAGGTAGTTTAAGGAACTAGTGTAATATTAATTGTTGATCTGGTAGAGAATACTGCGTTATCTGTTATCAGTATACGGAACTCGAAAGGAAAAAAAAAACTTTTGAAGTGAAAAACTAACGTACATTTTAGGGGCCTCATGGCTCATAGCCTAGCGGTCTTATTAAGTGGCAGCTAGATGAGGGGTACCGGGCTCGATTCCCGGTTCGAGGGCAAGTTTTAATTTAATTTGTTCTCGGCCTTTGGGAGGGTTATGCGGTACCGGGCGAGTGCTTAAACCGTACATGGAAACACGGACAAATTTCTAAAGACAAGCATGAATAATAAAAAATCCCATACTTGACGCTGGCTAAACCACAAATCGTGCCAGAGCCATTTAAAAAAAAAATACGTACAATTTTGGCATTCATAACAATATACATGTATAACAATATTTGTATAAGTTAAAAAGTCAATCAACAAATAAGCGCCATCTCACAAAATTACGCGAATCAAAACAGTCAGTTTTACTCAATTTCTATAATATTCAAATCAAAGTTATCCAATTACTTTTTTGGGTTCGTCTACCGCTAAAATTGTATGTTTATACAGTATCTTTAGACCTTAGATTTTGAAAAAAAAAATTGAAAACATTCTTGCCACAGACCATCATACTACAATTCTCAGATTACCAATACAAATCATATTATTATAATATAGTGATTTTTTATTAGTAAGAACTAAGACCGATTATATAGGATGTTTTAATGTCTACATATTATACGAGATAACTAGGTACAGGTCCCGGCACGAATCATAAAAAATCATAAAGTCAATAAAACATCAGATTAAGAATGCAATTCGATTAAAATTTACAACTTTAGTGTTAAATACTAAACAGTGGTAAGTGGAAAAAATTAAACACAATAATATTGTCTTAAAATAAGTGTCACTTTCTTATCTGTTAAATTAATATTTAATCGTTAGACTTAAATTACCTATTAGTTCTAAATTAGGCTAGATTGTAATGTTCAACGATGGCTCAGTGAAGAGGAAATATATAAAACCTACAGTATTTTAAGTGGAAGTAAGATAATAAAAAAACATTAGGGTTGAAATACATTTATTTTACATTGAGTAACTAAGAATTTCATGCTTAATTAACCTATAATCTAGGACAGTAATAAATAATTTCAATTCCTTATAAACGGTAGAATACTTATAAAAAATATTTTACAGTACCTATTGTAAAATCCTGTGAAATTGTGGGTGAAACTATTACAAAGGAAGAAAAATAAATTCATTGTATTTTTTGTTAACCATACATGACTTTTAACCATAATTAATTCATAAAACTTTACAGAAAATGATTAACATGTTAATTTAAAATATATTTTATTGTTTAATGCAGTTTTTTTAATTCTAGAACTTTTAAAACATAAACAAAATCTTGAACTACCTTGTTTGCGATCAATATTAGAAAAATATAGTTACCACTGGAATTGTAATACAAATATGTATTTTACTCTGTGTAATTAATAAACTGTCTGACTGAAGGGTAAAAACAAAAGAGTGAGTTGCAATAAGAACGATTCATTTTCTGTGAATAGAGAGAGTTTAGGTGCTTGTAAACTCCACATTTCTTCTGCATTGTTATAATTATATTAAAAGGGAAGTTACAAATCCTAAAGTATATGGTATTTACAAATACGAAAAACTACTCAATAGTCGGAACTATCACAATCTAATAATAATTAATAGTATTTTTAGTAATTTACAAGTTGATTATAATTTTATATCTAGTTGAAAATTAATGAAATTAATATGAGGTAGAACGTAAAATAACTTAAGTACATATTGCAAATATTTACATTATTACATATTAATATAATTGAATTTTGCACAATTGATCCGCTGTCAAAAATCCCATGTTTCCAGATGGTATGTGTTGTAAATCTAACGTAATTTAGTTTAAAAGATAACAAATCTACTAACTTTTACATAATAAGATGTAAAGTAGAAAATATATTCTATTGATTCACCTTTGCAATAGTACAAGACCTGTCTAATATGGTTGTTTTAATGCAAAATACACTCCGTGAATACCCGAAGGAAGAAAATCTAAAATTAAATTTTAAACCTGAAACTAACTTAACAACAATATTTATAAACATACTTAACAAATAAGCACGATATTGATACTTAGATTCCTTTATATTATAGCAATAATTTAAAAATCAATAACACTTTAAATTATTAACAAAGATATATTTACATTTTGTACAAAGTAAAATAAGTTAATACTGTAAATTATATTAAAGCTTAAGAGACGTAACACTAAATAATATCAAATTAATCAGTCGATTCTACGCGTATCTAGTAAACAAATATTTTTTTTTTTAAAGAACAGGCAGGAGGCTCACCTGATGTTAAGTGATACCCACTCTCAATGCCAGAGATTTTTTTACTAAGCAGTTAAACATATATTGTGGGTTCTTTACTTAAAAATGTGCTACTTTTCGAATAGATGTTGTAGTTAACTTGATTTCAATTACCAGTTACCGTTTATATTACTTTCATTTTGAAAATAAAGTTGTTATGTTAATCAAAACACCATCAATGATACAATTTTCGTATTACACGATCATATACGACGTGAAAGAAAACCGAAATTTCTATGTCACCGAAAATGAAAATATATACTGATTTTGAATTTAAAAAGATGTTTTCTTAATTTTTGAAATTTTTTTTTAAAAGTAATACCGCCGCATGGAGTATCAATGGGCCCTCAGAGAGCTCGCGATTGCGTTGCCGGCCTTTTTATTGGTACGTTCTTTTCTTGAAGGTCGCATTGAAACGCGGTGACTATTGTATTACCAGACATGAACGGTCTTAGGATACCCATTACTACTTTCGTGGAAAATTAAACAAAATCCTAAATCTACACTATTGGAGTATATCATCAAACAGTTCCTTAAGAAGCCTAATTACAAACGTGGTGGTCTCTCTTCGACCGGCATATCTCGCAGTGCACTCTGCAGCACCAAACAAAGCGGCATCGGCACTTTTCCTCATGATCCCTGACACGTGTCTGATATCCTCGACCGCAGCAGAGGAGCCGACAGCCATCAAGTCCGGCTGAAGTCCTATTGCAGGTCCGGCCACGGGTGCCGAGAATGCCGAGGCTGAAAATTAATTTATGGAATGATTTATTGCTTGTATGGGAATCTTATAATAAATCACAACCCATATTTAACTTTGTTCATCGGTTTATTCTTCATAAAAGAAGAGTAATTAATTTATATTCTTATAGAAAAGCCCATGGAAAAAATATACATATCTCACTCCTCTAAAGTCTGTCTTGAGTGACGTTCGTTTTCTTAACGACCGGTATTTATGTTGCCACATACATCAAAATATTAAAGAAAATATGTACTACTCAAACGCTACACTTGCAAGGTTCTGAAGTATATAGAAAATGCAATGTAGTTACTATGTTTCAGTAGTGTAGGTATTTTTGTTCACTATACACCAAGTACAATGAATATAAATAGTCAAGAAATGGATTTTTTTGTCTCAAAAAAAAACGTTACATACAAATAAATACGATACATTGAAAGAAAAAACATTATTAAACATGATAAAAAAGGATATTTATGGATAGAGAAAGTGCACTAGCACTTTTAAAAAAATCAGTGGCGCTACAACCTCTTTAGGTCTGGTCCTCAGAATTCTGAATCTGTTTCATGATCATTTTTCAATGTAATAGGCAAGTAGGTGATCAGCTTTCTGTGCCTGACACACGCCGTGGGCTTGGTGGGTCTAAAACATGTCGGTTTCCTCACGAAGTTTTCTTTCACCGTTCAAGCGAATGTTAAAGCCGGGGATCGAACCTGCGACCTCAGGGATGAGAGTCGCACGCTGAAGCCACTTGGCCAGCACTGCTCATTAAAATCACTTAAACGTGTTTTTTTTTATGAAATATAATAAAGCTACACAGGCTTTTACTAACTCATCATTTGGTTCACAGTAGTCCGGCGAGTCTTCTAAATACACAAGATCAGTTTTATTTGGTTTCTTCATGTCTGCGTGGAGCGGTCTTAGCTTCCTTATGTTTTTTCCCTTTTTTCTCTCCACTACCTGAAAAATCACAACACAAATTATAACAAAGACTTTTGAACATAATTGTTTTCTAATATTAGGTACATAATATAATACCAGTTTTATATTTAGTAGATACTATTTTTTTTTATAGAACGGGGGGCAAACGGCCAGGAGACGGTTCAGTTTCAACGGTTCAAGAATTGGTACGCTCTTTTCTTGAAGGACCCTAAGTCGAATTGGTTCGGAAATACTTCAGTGGGCAGCTGGTTCCACATAGTGGTGGTGCGCGGCAAAAACTGCCTTAGAAAACGCTCTGTTGTGGAACGACGGACGTCGAGGTGATACGGATGGTATTTTGTATTTTGCCTTGACGTCCGATGATAAAACTCAGCTGCAGGTATTAAGACCGAACAACTCCTCCGAACACTCTCCATGGTAAATGTGGTAGAAGATGCAGACAGATCCCATATCTCTACGCAGCGCCAAGGGATCAAGCCGCACGGAAAGTGACTGGTCGTCGATTCGAACCGCTCTTCGTTGAATACGGTCAAGTGGAAGGAGCTGGTACTGGGGAGCTCCCGCCCAGAGGTGAGAGCAGTACTCCATATGGGGCCGAATTTGCGCTTTATATAGTTGCAAGCGGTGGCCCGGAGTGAAGTACCATCTCGCCTTGCTGAGCACACTAAGCTTTTTGGAGGCTAATTTAGCCTTTCCTTCCAGATGACCGCGAAACTGAACGCATAACTTCTTACGCGCGAACATAAGTACACGCACCCTTATTTTTATGTAACGACATATTATAATTATACAAATTAAGATTACCTTAACATGCGATGCGCCTTCATACCGCGTTGAGAGAGCGTCTCCCACCAACCTCAGCTGGGGCAGTCTTCGCCAACAAACGCGCACAGAGCACGACCCAGACATTCCATGGCATTTACACACACGTTGCATACGACCACGGACCGCCTGAAACACAGATTATTCAGAATTATGTTTAAATAACTTGTACTTTTTATTTTACACTTTTTATTATACACAAAATTATGGAAGAACAATTCCAACTACTGTTTGACAAAATGAAGTTGGAAATGCAGAACCAAACAACCCAACTAACGAACACAATACTTGACAAAATGGAGGAAAAACTAAGACCTGTTCTCGAAGAAAACCAAATATTGAAAAGTAAAGTAGAAAAGCTGGAAAAGAAAATAGAGCATCTAGAAAGAGAAAGGAAAAGCAATAATATAATAATCCACGGTTTGCCGGAAAGAGAGCAGTCAACGTGGGATTTAATCGAGTGCATTAAAAAATGTCTTTTGGATGAACTAGGTATAACCTTAGAAAATTATGAAATAAATAAAATCTACCGTATTGGCATAAAAAATAATAATGGAAAACCTAGGCCTACCCTCCTTTCTTTAGTTAGTGGATTGAAAAGAGCAGAAATTATCAGGAACAAAAAGAAATTAAAGGAGTTATATATAACAGAAGACTACTCAAAAGAAACCTTGGAAATACGGAAGTCCTTGCAACCCAAACTAATGGAAGAAAGGCAGAAAGGAAACTTAGCGTTCATTAAATATGATAAACTTATTGTCAAAGAGAATTTAAGGGCCATAGACAAGAGGAAGAGAGATAAATCAAACTCTCCGCAAGTAGAATTACAACCAAGAAAACAGCAAACACTAAGTTCGTCTAGAAACAACAAAATAAACGCATTCGACGTGATGAGAGGCCGATCTCACGAGTATTCAACACTCCCAACAAAAACTAAGAACTAGCAATTACATACCGGCGATCGGAAACAAAAGTATAAACAAAACTATAATAAACACACTTCCCCAACTAATCTTCCAACCCGGCTGGTCACCGTGGAAGATTATGACCTAAACCCTCCAAGGACATCATCATCATGCCACGCAAAGCAAGCGACGAAAGGGTTAACGAGAGAAGGTCACCATCTTTATATAGTAACTTACAACGTCGGGACGCTTTCGTCATACGAAAGAATATTGGAAATGGAGAAAGCGCTGGAAGGGGTAAAGTACGACATAATAGGTATTTCGGAAGTCCGACGCCTTGGAAATTTAATAGATGAATATGAAAAATTCATTCTCTGCTTTACTGGACAAACGCCGGGCCTATATGGAGTGGGCTTCATAATAAACAAACGTTTAAAAGAATATATAGAAAGCTATATTGGAATTTCGGAACGTGTTGCTCTACTGAACTTGAAGCTACCAGGTAAAAATTTGACTATAATACAAGTCTACGCCCCAACAACAAAAGCTAATGAAGAGGAAATAGACAGTTTTTATAAAACTATATATACTGCCATGGAATTGGCACACGAAGAATTTATTCTAATGGGAGATTTTAACGCCAAAATAGGACAGCCACAAATGGACGAACACACAATAATGAGGAACTACGGATACGGAGTAAGAAACAATAGAGGGCAAAAACTTATAGACTTTGCGATGGAAAATAAACTAGCTATTATAAACACCTTCTACAAGAAAAAAGCCAAAAGAAGATGGACATGGCGCTCTCCGGCCGGTCAATATAAAAACGAAATTGACTATATACTGTCAAATCACCCAAAATTGTTTCAAAATATAGAAGTTCTGAACCTAAACTACGCATCAGACCACCGTCCTCTAAGGTGTAAAATTAGGCTAACAACGCCGAAGAAAAATAGGACCAACTTTACAAATAATAAAACAAGTCAACTTAGAAACAAGGATGAAATAACAAAGTACAAAGAAAACCTATCAAGCTTTCTCTTGGAGCCATCAGGTCAACCCATCAGCCTTGAGAACAAAACGGTACAGACCTCCTACGTAAAAATAAAGACGGCCATCCAACAAAGTTTGATCCTTGCGAAACATAATACAGAAGATAATAAAAAACATAAAATATTACAAGACCGTACTCTAAAATTATTAAAAAGAAGACAAGAACTACAACAAACAAAAAATAAAACACGCTCATTGAAAAATGAACTCTCCGCACTGTACAAACTGGTTAATAGATATATCAAGAGAGACTATGCAAAATATAGGCAAGAAATAATAGAGAAACACCTTGAGCTTCACGGCAGCTCAAAGAGAGCATACAAAGAACTCAGAACAAACCAATCCTGGATAGAAGGACTGAAAACCCTTAATAAAGACCTATACAATCGAACGGATATTGTGAATACAGCAACTGATTTCTACAAGAAACTTTACAGAGACAAAACACGAACAACTTACAAAATCGTAACAGAAACTGTAGACTGCCACTCTATAAAACCAATTCACAAAACCGAAGTAATAAACTCAATAAAAAAGCTGAAATTCGAAAAAAGTCCCGGATCTGACAATATCACAAATGAATCGCTAAAATATGGTCATCAAATTTTGGCAGAACCATTAACTGAACTGTTTAATTCTATACTTCTAAGTTCTGAAACGCCCATAGAATGGTCTGAAGCAGATATCGTTCTTATATATAAAAAAGGCGATCCAAAAAATATCAGCAACTACAGACCAATCAGTTTGTTACCAAATATATACAAACTTTTCGCATCCATTATAAATAATAGACTAAGCCCGATAATAGAGGCAAAACAATCTGTAGAACAGGCAGGTTTCAGAAAAGGGTACTCTACTATCGACCACATACACACCATAGAGTTAGTTATGGAGAAATATCAAGAATTTCAGAGACCTCTTTACATAACTTTTGTTGATTATCAAAAAGCTTTTGATTCAGTCATACACAAAAGTATATGGGAAAGCTTAAAAGAACAAGAGGTGCCAGATAAATACATAAAGGTGATTAAAAGCATATACAATAACAACAAAGGAAGAATAAAGCTAGAAACTTTAGGCCCCGCCTTCCATATAGAAAGAGGGGTAAGACAAGGGGACCCGCTCTCACCCACTATTTTCATAGCAATACTCGAAAACATCATGAACAAATTAGATTGGAGTAAAACAGGACTCTGTATAAAAGGCACCTACCTAAGTCACCTGAGGTTCGCTGACGACCTGATCCTTCTGTCAGAGACAGTCAACGAGATGCAATTCATGATAGAATCTCTACAACAGGTGAGTGCGGAAGTTGGTTTGGAGATGAATCTAACGAAGACAAAGATAATGACTAATACACGAAAAAGACCTATAACTATCAATGGTAACCCTTTAGAGTATGTAGAAAATTATACCTACCTGGGAAAAAGAATAAGTTTCGAGGAAAACAGTAACATTATAGAAATAGAGAGAAGGGTCCAACAAACCTGGAATAAATATTGGAGCCTAAAAGAAATATTTAAGAGTAACTTACCAATAACTCTCAAAGCTAAAGTTATGAACTCATGTCTACTACCCAGCTTAACTTATGGAAGCCAGACCTGGAAATTCTCTACACAAGCTGTGAATAAAATCAATGTATGTCAAAGAGGTTTAGAGCGAAGCATGTTGAATATAAAGAGAATGGACAAAATAAGACATACAAAGATAAGAGCCGTCACTAAAGTTACAAACGCTTTAACATTTGCCCGAAAACTGAAATGGAATTGGGCTGGCCATGTGGCAAGAATGTCTAGCAGAAAGTGGACCAAACGAGTTACCCAATGGAAAGGACCACCAGGCAAGAGGCGGAAGGGGAGACCCTTAGACCGCTGGGAAGATGATCTGAAAAGATCAGCTGGCAAAAACTGGCACTCCATAGCACAGGACCGACAACAATGGGCATCTTTGGAGGAGGCCTTTACCCAAACCGGGGTTCCTGTTAAATAAATCCTATAAATATATATTACTAACATAATTTAAGCTAACCTACTAACAAAATCAATATTTTTGGTAACTTTAATATAACAACTACCAACTTTTGTAAAACAGGAAATAAAAAGGCTTTATTATTATTATTATTAACTTGTACTTTTAGTATGGTCCTAAAAAACTTTTATCTTAGTTTTACTACCAAGAATATCGTTATTAATCTGCGAAACGGCTTTTTAAATTTTTTGTTTAAATAGTTTGACAGTCCATTTTAATATTATATAATGTCTTCTTATAGCGCCATCTCCTTTCGAAGCATGGTTAATTGGATGCCGCACTTCTGAACAATGATTTGGTGCTTTGACCAAACCATTGTCTAAGACTCATCAACAAGACGTGTGTCTGCGTCAGGTCTCCTTCTACCTTCCACTTTGCCCGTGATTAGTTGAAGGAGCTCGTGTTTTTTGGTGTTACCTTCATAACCGTCATAAGCACTTCTTTGTTCTACTGCAGTCTGTCTAGTACGGTTGCATTTCGTATGCGGTCTGTCCAAGATATTTGACGCATACGTCGACAAACCTAGATTGCGAATGCATCCAGTATTTTGGACATAGTCTCTGTCAGCGTCCAAGATTCTAAGCCGTAGAGAAGCACAGAGAAGATGTAACATCGCGCAATTCGCGCTCTAAGTTATAGATTTAGGCACTTGTTATAAAGTCCTTTTTTAGTTTCGAAAAGGCGTTCCACGCTTGTTCCATTCTGCAACGGATTTCGATGCCATGGTCATCTTCTCTATCAATCAATGTAAATATCGTATTTTCGAGACACGTTCCAAGAAAAGCTCCGGTGTTCGGCTTATTGTCATGTCTTTTCACTTCTTCACATTGATGCTAATACCAAATTCAGAACTCACGGCGGCTACTGAATTGACTGTCTGTAGACCATCGAGGCTCTGTGCGATTAAGATCATCATCATCAGCGTATCTTAAGTTTTTCAGCAGTTTGCCATTAACTGCTATGCCATGTGGACAATTATCTAGGGCTTCTAAAAATATTGCGCAATATACCTAAACCAATTGTTATTTTATCGAATAAAACGCTCTCACCTACGGCCGGAATAAACCAACACACACACATGAAACACTAGTTATTTCTTTACTTAAAGGAATTCTAATAGGATAAGTGGTGATTAAGCTATAATTCACTTACCCGCCGTCCAGCCTCGTTGTTGTGTAAATTCATCAATCCTTCATCGGTTTCCTTATTTTCCTTCGCGTCAATGAAATCTCGACTAAAAATCTCTCCGTATCTGATATCCTGAAATATAAAATTTTTTATTTACACATTGTTACCTTAAACATAAAAGAGAGGTTACATAAGTTTTTAGGGCGGCGTTATTGCTGCTAAGCGATTTCATCCAGGCGAACGAAAAAAAAACATATAACAAGATTAATAAATAAAACATATAGGTAACACTAGAATTATACTAACCAAAACTAAATTATCTAATAATAATAGGATTAATATACCTACTTGAAGGAAATTAAAACATTCATTAACATAAATTAAATAAATCGTGGAAAATTAAATTACGCAATTGTAACAGCTTGTGCAACCAAACACTTAATGGTTGGACTAACGAGAAATAGATGGCACTGTTTTAAAATTTGTCACTAGATATACGGAACGACCCCGTTAACCTAAAGTAGACTCGACACATTAAATATAATAATATTGGAATTATTCAGTACCTCAGAACAGCCACCCCACTGCCAATGTCTCGGAGTCCGTTTCCTTACCCTGGAATCACAGGAGCACTCATTCAGCTCACCGCGGCTACAGGCTCGAGCAACAGCATGTGCCAGGGCAGCTGATGATAAGGAATGGACAAATGCTGCTTCACGGGACTCTGAAATAATAAAAAACGTATTTTCAGCCATTTTCTGTGATAAACTATGCAAATGTTTTTTGAAATTATACTTCTTTAGGCGCGTTATGAAAAATTGATGAGAGTGAAATTTTACGCGAGCACCGTGACACAAAATTAATAGAATGAAGTTAGTTCTAGATGGCATGAAAATCGATAATAACTATGTTCAAGTTGTATATTCTAGTATTTTTTTTATATTTAGAACACGTCTTTTGTAAAAGTACAATTAAACAGTGTGAATAAATAAATATTATTTTGGTGTTTTTATTCAATCAATTTCATATACGACGGTGATAGTATTTACTAATAATAATTTTATTGATTAATTTTAATATTTATCGTTAATAACTACTGCATTTTAGTTATTGTTTTTCCATACGCCCAAGAAGTATATCTAACTTACGTACACAGACTATTTTCTATTGAAATGTCTGATTTTAAATTATTATAACACCAAAACGGCTAGAAGATAATACTTTAGCTGCAACTCAGTCCAGTTATATTTTTACAAGTTTATAATCGATAAACACATGCCCATGTAATATCTAGTATATTTTGAACAGTTCACTGACCGACAGCCACATTAGATGACCCCTGCATCACCGCTTTTTGTTTGACACATCATCAATCGATAACCCAATGAAGGGTCAAGACGTTCTGGCTATACTGAGTAAACCCATCAGTACACATGTATTAGACAAGTAAAAATAAACAAAACAAATGATTCCATGAATGTCTTGAAGTGTGGGCTTTAAACTAGAAAACGGAGTCATGAAGTTATTTTTGGTTTGAAATCTGTAGAGTATTTATAAGACGAAGAACGTTATAGACTATTATACTCTGAACTGTGTAGGAACATTTGAAGCTCCTTTATTGGTCCGAATTGCTAAATATAGGAGCTAGAATAATGAAGCTATCGATCAAATCGTAATGAAAATTGTATGATAAGTTACAGCTGCGAGGGAGAAGAAATCTAAACGATTTATGAAACAGCTGAAAAATTCCATATAGAGGGCGCTACAACCTTTTGGGTATGGGCCTCAGATTTATGTATCTGTTCCGTGATCATTTCTAATAGGCAAGTAGGTAATCATCCTTCTGTGCCTGGCACACACCGTCGACATTTTTGCACTTAAACAGAAAGTCTATTGGTACAGCAGGGGATGGAACCTACGACCCAAGTTTAAACCACTAGACCAACACTCCTCAAAAACAATGTCTAATAGTTATGTAAATATTTTAATAAATTCGTGTTTAAATTGTAATTACATTCTTTCTGATTTTGGTAAAATATAATTACCTCCAGTAGGAGGAGGATACCTCCATGGAGAGGTCCGTTACAAGAGGTAATTCGATTTTATTCCATTCCATTTCTCTCGGTTTTCAAAAACACAGAAGACAAAATAAAGAATTAAAAATTTGCAATACAACTTTGACGAACGACATGTACTCGCTGGAACTAAAGACAATAACTATTTCTGTTTGTTACAAAGTTTAATTTCTCCAAATATCTTAAGACATTCGGACACCTGTTAACAATAATTGACATCACAAAGGATGCGAGTTCAAAGGCGCACGCGGCTTTGATCCTTCACTGTTTATGTATGGTACTGTGAAATTGTCTAATTTTGTACGCATCGTATTAAAAAAAGGTTGGATCGTGGAACATAATGGTTGTTGAAATGATTTTATGTTATCAAAGATGGCGTTAGCTTTTTTATGGGACAGCAGTGAACGGGCTGGTCATCTAGAGTTAGGTGCTAACCGCCATGGACTCTTGCAACATCAGGACCCCATTGTGTCCCCTTAAGTAGTAACGGTTCTGACATACCTGGAATGCTGGCTGGTTTCATAAAGTGTAAAACATTCTAGCAAAAAACGGGCAGAGAATGATTTTTCCTTAACTTTAAGCTCATTTGAAAAAAACCCTTCTGCGATTCCTAACTCAAATATAATTTTAAGAAATAAGGGAGTTATTAAAATATACATCAAAATTGGGTTTTGTCGTTAAATGTCGTCACTAGACATGTTAGTCAATTTAATTATTGAGTCTATTAAAACTGTATTGGTTTTACACAGTAACAGGCCTTAGCTGAAACGCATTTCTCACGATATTCTACGAAAATCTTTCTATAAAAATGTGTTACAACACAAAGCATACATTAGAGCTTGCGTCGGTACTCCGTAATTCCAATAGGCATCCCGATGTATGCAACTTTGATATAGTTATTTCAATCTCCGTGCTGATGTTTGAGAGAGCACGGTATAAAATTCAACATTTCAGTCGGGATTGCACTACTGGGAGTTAGTATATAATTAATAATAAAAGTATTATTACATCACTTACTAAATTTAAGTACCCCTCCAAATATGTCAGTAGAGTTCTGAACGGTACTGCAATTCCACCTGCTGTGCCTGAACTGATGTTGGCACTCTTCGACTGTTTGCGTTGCACCTGTTTGAAGCACCTGAAATCCATTAGTCTCTTCAATTACAAAATTATAAACACAAGACTAAAACAATTGAATTTAAAAAAAGCTTTTCCAATACTTAGCATATGTAAAATTTTCCAACAATGTTAAAAATAATCTCGATGTCTAAGTTACAATACGTCATAAAATATATTCAAAGTACCCTTATATATTTATTATCGCTATCATTAGAATTTAGTCTTGAAATGTAGGTAAAATCTTGGCCAAATGGATATTCGTGAACATTATTCGGCTGTGAGTGGCGTTCAGATTTTTTTGTATTATTTAATTTGTTTATTGACTTGATTGCATTAAGATTACAAAACAATTTCGTACTGAAATGATTTGGAAGACGTGTTTGCCTAGCAAACCGGCTCATTCAGGCTAGACTTAGTATTTAACATTACGTCGTAAAGCAAAAGTGCAATACTACGTCAACAAGAATATAATCTGTCAACTGAACACGGCAATCTCCTACTGGCAAGCTATTGCAGCTGAAAAGCTGCTAAAAAGTACTCGAATCATGTCATATAATAAATTTGCGTTTATATTCAAAAGGATTTATTTTAATGTATGGAATGTTAATTAACAATTTAGAATAAATTGTTTCTTAGTTATTAGTAAAATGGACCCCAAACGGGACAAATATAAGCATATTCTAAGTACTTCAATTCATTACTAAACGCATACAAAATTATGCGGGTTGAGACATCAAAGGAAACGAACGGATGTGTGCATAAACTCAGTACGAACCATTGCACATTAACATAAGTCATAACCATAATAAGAATGTAAATAAAAAAGTATTTGCCGAACATTTATTTAGCTTACAAGTGGAATGAAATTAGTTTAACATATTATGTTTTTGCATTAGTCTTTAATTTGATTAGTTTTGATTATTTAAGTTTTTTATTGTAATATAAAATAATACTAATTATGTAACGTACTAATTAATATAAGAGCGTTTGTTGCTTGTTTATTGCGATAACATGTTGTGAATAACATTGACATAATGACAAAAACAAATTCTAGACCATAATCTACAATAATTTATAGGTATTATAACAAAAAGCGATAAGTAACCTTCACCTTGTTAATTAATTAATTAACCCTTAATTATTTGCATTAGTTAAGTTCGGTGGCGGTTGTTGGAGGGATGTTCAAATGTAATATGTTAAATGAAACTCTTTGTTTGAAGCTGGGTGTCAACTGGCCTTAATCGTTGAAGACATGAGCTTATAACTAACATAAAATTAGGGGTAGTTGCGACGCTGGATTAACAAAAAAAAATTGACTTATTCAAAGGTTCTTAGATCTAAGTAACACTTATGTTAGCTATAAAGAATACAAGTGTAGTCAACCTATTAGACATTATCGGAAACGAGAATGTTACAATTTATGATATTATCTACAATTTATGAGTGTGGGAAAAACTAAAGGGCTCATTTTGGCTTCAAGTGTCCGATGATTGCTTACATTTTGTTTACGTTTCTAATTATTAACTAAAATATATATAATACGGTTTTTTTTATTTCTTTGTGATGTTTCTTATTGAATCTCTTGCAGTGACATTTATATTTACTAACTAACTGCATTATTTATAAATATAGGAAGCGTTAAATAATGTGAGAGCTTTTTAGCTTTCGTCTCTATGAAAACATTATTTTGTAACTATAAAACCCTAACTTTTTAGATTCCCCTAGTAGGCCGTGACTGCTATTCGATTGTGGAATTATCTGCTTGGGCAGACATTACATTTAAGAAACAATAAACAGTGTACCATTAAACCTTTGATATATTTTATTTTTAAAGTAGTTTCGGTTTTGTATTTTAATGTTTATATTACTTATATTTCGTTGTCTGAAGGAAACTGCTTTTAGCAGTAAGACCGCTCATTAACATGCTTCGTCTTCATATATTCAATCTTATTTTTCTTCGGTTTTGTGTTTCATATAAAGACCCCGGGGGGGGGTCTTCCCTCAGAGATACGACCTCCAAATGTTTAAAAAGAGAGCCTACTCCTCCCTCAAAGGCCGGCAACGCACCCACTAAAAATGGGTGTCTATGGGCTGCGTAGACTGCCCTTTTTGGTCGTCCCGCAGCTCGTTTGCCCCCCTATTTTATAAAAAAAAAATAAAAAAAAAATAAAGTGTTATTACATATTATTACCCTTACAGTCTTTATTTCCAAAACATAATTATGAACATTGAAGTTTCATTTATATGGAAATAACTTTTATAAGTAGGTAAAATATAATGTAACATTTAGGAACCATCATATTCTTGCATTGTCAGGTTTTGGTTTGTTAGAGTCCTCCTCCATCCGGTTGCACTAACAGCTAATAGACAATTTGAATTTCAAGAACGAACACACATATAACAAATTATCAGCGATTTAGAATTATCTGATAGTAATAGCAAAAAGTATTCGGAGAGCCTATTTAGCATTGCGTATGGAAAGCGAATTAAAACTATATACCTACTATTAATACGAAATATATGCCTTTATAGCGTGGGGGTGTATTTAGACCCTAACTTTGATAACAATTCTAAATAACTCAACTTATTATTATGACTTCATGTTAATATCCTTATTATATGACATTATTAATATAACATTACATGCCTACTTTTATATGGCTGATTGTGCGGATTTTTTTATAATAATTAGTTGAAGAGATTTCTATCGCTTGATATAGCCATTGTTTTATTGTATGGTAACATTTAAATTAACAATTAAAGTACAGTGGCTGGTTACCGACAGAATTATCGTTTGAATCTACAATACGTTAAGGTTGCCACAAATAAAAACTCAACTTAAAATGTCTTAATAAGATCTGTGTTGCCAGGTATTATTATTGTATAAATAAAAATCATTATTTTTATTTAATTATTCGTAATTATGTCTGTCGTAGCTTCATTAGTAATTTTTTTTTTAAATTAGCTCGCTCAACTTATGTTAAGTGATACAGCCGCCCATGGACACTTACAGTGTAGTTACCTTAGTTGTTTTATTTATCTACGCTTTTACAACAAATTGAAATTTATATCATAATAACTTTCGCAGCCTTTTCGCTAATAAACGAGAACCAATTAATTTTGAAATATAAAGAAACATATATGGGAGAAAAAAAAGCTTTCATACAATGAAAAATCCTAAAGATATATATATATATATATATATATATATATATATATATATGTATGTATATACATATATCCTACTGATATTTTTTAATACTACATATATTGTGTAGCAACCCTATTGAAGAGCATTAATGAGAAATCGAACCTAAATGGTTGCTCAATTCAAGTATTTTCTATCCAATTTGCAATTCCCAAGCGTTGGAGTAAAACCAGACATTTAACGAGATTATCAAACTTAATGGCTAATTAATGAGCCGTTAATTGAAACTTTATATTTAACCGACTACATAAAGACGTTATTTTTAAATTCCATAATTACCCGTCTGGATTTTCTTTGAAATGTTTGGAGAAATAGTTTTTTTTTAATGCAACAGGAGGCTCACATTGCCTGAAGGATATTGTTGCTATACATATTTTTAATTATTTTTTATCTATTCTGATTTTTATACTATTTTATACTGACAATAAATTCTATTTCTGATCCATTGTTGTTGTGTATTATTTTATCTCTCTTTTGTGTGTAAGTAATATTTTTAGTTTTTTGCCTGCTGTTGTACTTTTTTTTACTAATGTAATAAACCATTAATTAATAAGTAAATGTGGTAATGTTCTTTATGAGAAATTAATATCTGAAACTTTTATTTAACTTATTATTAAACTTTAGGAGCAGTGTTAAACCCTTTCATTTGTATCTCGGCTGAAGTATCCTTTCGCGAAATTATTTGACGTACAGAATAGAATAAAGGAACCATTATAAATTAACTAGCTGATCCGGCAAACGTCGTTTTGCCATGTATATCATTTATAATAAAAAATAGGGGTTGATCGTAGAGGGGCGAAAATAAGGGGTAGTATGTATTTTTTAATGCAGTATCATAAAAAAATAGAAATTAAAAATTTTGTCTAAAAAATAATAAAAAAAATTTAGGAGTGGACTACCCCTAACATTTAGGGGGATGAAAATAGATGTTGGCCGATTCTCATAGATACCGGATAAGCACAAAAAATTTCATCAAAATCGGTCAAGCCGTTTCGGAGGAGTATGGCAACGAAAACTGTGACACGAGAATTTTATATATTAGAAGTAAATTATTTTCTGCATATTCATTAAATACACAGTAACGTCGTTACGCCGCTGGATAAGGATTATTTAAGTTTTCTTTGCTATAAGTACTCTTTTTCATTAATATTCTGCTACTATGACTATGGGCCCTTCTTCTATATTTATTTCCCTAATTCAGCCACAAATGTATGTTTTTTCTGCTAAATATTGGTTTCCTTATCAAACACAGCAAGAGTACTAGATTAAACACAATCAATTTTATAATTTCATCTACATAGTAGTTCTTGGAGTAGGTATATCAGGAATATTCATTAACCGTTAAGTAATTTATGTTTGGATGGAATCTCACCCCAACATTTGAAAGATTTAACATCGCATTCTGTGGGTGATGCAGGCGAGCAACTTATTAACTCGATCACAAAATTAATAAATTTTATGTATTCCGGGGATGTCAATACAGAAATTGTTCCCATTCTTTTCGGCGCGAACCTCATTGCCCTCACTAAAAAGGACGGAGGGGTGAGACCAATTGCTGTTGGATCAACACTAAGACGTCTGGCTTCCAAAATTGCTGTTCGACATATTTTACCAAAATTAAATTCAGAATTTGAACCTGTACAGTTAGGCTTCGGTGTGAAAGGAGGGTGTGAGGCAGCCGTCCATGCCCTACGCTCTTTCCTAAGTCACGGACAGCCAGACGTGTGGCTCAAAATTGATGTGAAAAATGCATTTAATTCGGTAAATAGGGATACCCTGCTGACTGAAATAAAACAACATATACCGGAAATATACAATTATCTTCTTCTCAGTTACGCTGATCCAACTAAATTGTTATATCGTTCTAATGAACTTTCCTCAGAAGTAGGTTGTCAGCAGGGTGATCCCCTTGGGCCTGCAATTTTTAGTTTGGCTATAAATCCGATAATCAAAAATTTAAATTCTAATTTCAATGTTTGGTATTTGGACGACGGAACCCTAGGAGGTGATGTGGATACTGTGTTTTCGGACCTTCTTTTAATCAAAAATAAATTTGAATCCATTGGTTTGGAGCTTAATTTTAACAAATGCGAACTTTTCATAAATAACTGCGACTTAAATTTAAATGATGTAAAACAAAAATTTCAAATTTTGGCTCCAAATATTAAAATAGTTAACAGGAATTCCCTTTACCTTTTAGGTTCTCCAATTTTTAATGAATCTATTTCTGATTATATTCTTTCTTCAATTACTAAATTTCAAAATTCTGCTGACCGTCTCCTTGAAATTAGTCCACATTATGCACTTTGCATCTTAAAATTCTGTCTTTTCCTTCCAAAATTTACATATGTGCTCCGTTGCTGCTCCTTTTGGAATCACCCAGATCTTTTAACACCATTAGACGACTTAATCAAAATTAGCTTAGAATCACTTCTTAATATGCAGCTGAACGAGCAATCTTGGACCCAAGCTTCCCTACCCATCCGTTATGGTGGTTTAGGGATTCGCAAAATTTCCAGTGTTGCTTTGCCAGCTTTTCTATCTTCTGTCCATAGTTCAGCAAATCTCATAAGTAAAATTTTAAGGGCTTCCCCTTCAAACTTTGAGATTGCTGGCTTGGAAGAAGCTAGAAACGCTTTCTTGATTGCATGCCCAGGTCAAAATTTTCCATTATCTCTAAATTCACAGAGGAGCTGGGATGACATACACTGCAAACTGACTTTTGACGATCTTTTGAGTTGTAGTACAGGTTCGGCGCGTGCTAGGCTTTTGGCCGTGGGTACGCATGAGGCCGGCTACTGGCTTCACGCTTACCCATCGTCAAATACAGGAACTTTTCTTGAGCCTGACACGCTTCGAATCGCAACCTGTCTACGGCTTGGGGTTCCGGTCTGCGCTCCTCAAATATGTCCCTGTGGCAGTGATGTCGACAAGTTAGGACATCACGGCCTGTCATGCCAAAAAAGTGCAGGCCGCTTCTCGAGACATGCCGCACTTAACGATATCATACGCCGTTCCCTTGCCACCGTCAACGTGCCAAGTCTACTTGAGCCGAGTGGTATTGCAAAGGACGATGGCAGGAGACCGGACGGTATGAGCTTGATTCCATGGAAGATGGGTCGGGTACTGGTATGGGATGCAACCTGTTCAGACACGCTGGCCCCTTCCCATCTACATGGAACCAACTACAGAGCTGGTGCGGCTTGTGAAGCGGCTGAAAAAAATAAAGCATGCAAATACAGGGGTCTGGGCTCAGAATATGATTTTGTCCCATTCGGTGTCGAGACCCTTGGTCCGTGGGGTCCTAGCGCTTTAAGGCTTTTTAAAGAAATTTCAAAAAGGTTAGTCGACATCACAGGAGACCGAAGATCTGGCAGCTACCTCGGACAAAGAATTAGTCTAGCAATTCAAAGGGGGAACGCTGCCAGTATCTTCGGAACCTTGCCTAAAGGGACTCCTTTTAATGATATATTTTAGTTTATGTTAAGTTTAGTTATTTATTTCAATGTATATTATTTTATTATTAGTTTTAGTGATGACTATTTAACTTATACATACGAATGTTTACCTATATGAATATTGTTTTATATTAAATATAAAATCTAGGAGACAATTATAATTTATGAATTATTTAATGGAATTTTACAGGATTACAAATTTATGTTAAGAAATAAAAAAATAATCGTGCTACAATGTTCGTTCCCATACTCCTCCGAAACGACTCGACCGATTCTTATGAAATATTTTATGCATATTCAGTAAGCCTGAGAGTCAGCTACTATCTATATTTCAAACCCCTAAGTGATAACACCAAAACAATTTTTTTGTTTTTATTTTTTTATGATACAGCATACATAAATACATACAACCCTTAATTTTCACACCTCTACGATTAACCTTAATTTTTTTATTACTGCAGATAGTTATTTTTATTAAACTAAAAAATGTTTCCTAGAAATAATATTCACGGCAAAACAACGTTTGCCGGTCAGCTTGTTTACTATATATAATTATAAATAAAAAGGTTTATTGAAAACGGTGTGTATCATAACACGGGTCGTTAATTGTTGAAAGAAACAATTAAGAATAATTAGATACGAAACTAACCTAATTCTCACTAAATAAGTATAAATGACCATACCTGCACCATTTTATCAGACAGCATACAAAGCTGCCTCTGCCGGTCCACCAAGTACTCCAGATTTTGGCAGTTCTCTTTATGTAGTGTTGGAAATGCCTCCACTGATGTATTACTGGCTGGTGAGAGAACTGGTGCTGCTAGATTCCTGAAAAAAAATTTTTTTTTACATAAACAGCCTATGATATATCTTTGATTAATGATAATTATTGATCTTAATTAGGGATTCATCAGATACCGATCCCGATACCGATATATCGGCGATACTTTGGGTTTGCATATATATCGGCATCGGCGATATTTTAATTGCCGATACAACGATACTTTTCGCGCTTTAAAGATTGCAACCGAGGCACGGACTATCTATGCCCGGGGAATCCCCAGGTTTTATTCAGCTAATAGTCTCTCTTACCCGCTTTATCCCCGCGTATTCCATTTCGCTAGACATTCAAGTAGGCTATTAACTGCTATCGCGCGTAGTATTTTTTCGATACCAAATTTAATAAAATTCAGAATAATCAATATTGATTTTATATTAACAAGTATTTATTTTAATTTAATTCGTAATATTAATAACTAAACCTTTAATGTTATTCAAAGTCTGTAACTGTTTATAGTTAATAGCGTTGGTATCGGTATCGACGATATTTCAATAATACTATCGGCATCGGTATCGTATCGGCAAGAAGTTATGAAAAGCTGAAATTATATGAACGTAAAAAAAGGATAACATAAGAAAGAGCCATTCCAATTAACAGGAACCAGACAATAAGCTATGGGTAACAAATTTAAAAGACATAATTTATTTCGTGAAAGATCCATCTTTATAGTGCCAGCTTTATAAGGTATCAAAATAATCCTTACTTATTTCAATGAACAATCCAGCCGTTTGGAGTTTTATAGCAAAACCCGTTCAAAAGACAAGTAATATAATTACAAGTTTCCCTATAAGACGGTTTGTAAGTATTCATACTTACAATATGGTATGTGATTCAGTACTCTATTGTGGCTGGACTAACTGACGATACGTTTTATCTTACAACGCCTAGAGGCTTATGGAAACATACAGCTTGATAATAGTTCCAAACCTGCTACGATGTAATAGATTATATAAAATATTAATAACCAAAATACAGTACAATTATTTATATTTAATGTTGACTTCCAAATTATTACATTATATTGCGTATTAAAAGCTTGTATAGACAATCCTCATTACCAATTGTATGCTAAGGTACTCGACCCCAAGCCCATTGAAAAACCAGATTCAACGCAAACACAAATGTAAACCAATAAATTAAAAGCAAATTAACAAATATTTGAAGTGTAACTTGCATTAGCAAAATCACAGGATGCCAAGTCGCATGAGCGAACGCCAACATTAAAGCCCGGCTCGCAAACATCCAAGATCGCTAGAACAAACATAGCTAATTTGCTTGTTTTACATTTCCTAGCTCAAGAACCGACAACGACTTCCGAACAATAAATAACAATGTTAAACATCGCCCTGACAATTGAAGGGAGCTTAGCGCAAGAGCCCTCGTAAACAATGCATGTAACTTAGGTAATTAGTCTAGAGACGTCCGTTCCTCAGGCGTTCTAACACTCGAATGAACTTATGAAGCCACTCGAAGAAACAAAACTCGCTATTACCTACCCTCAGCTTTTGTTCTTTGGCATTCTCTATTCAAACCGGCCAATGAGAACGGGCGCGGCACACTACGTTGATTGGCCGACGACCTCCCTTGAGTGCAAGTTGAAATAAAAAGTGCTCGGGTAAATGAGAAGTGGCGTCCTTTTTCCTCTTGTTTACCGCGTATATCCTTGTCCCGGTCGGGTTTTCGTTTTAATTGCAAACATGAGAGGATGTACTACAGGGTAGCGAGACCTTGAGTGGCACACGTGTACTAGGGATTGAAGAGTATTAAATGGGGGGAAGCATTCCTTGTGTTATGTCATCCATGATGTCATGGGACTAGCGCTCCGCCGGGCTATATAGGTCAATTAAAAGTTTACAATATTGTACATGTCTCTTGTGAAAAATTACTTTTTCCAGCGAAGTGGCTTGTGAGGGCTTCTGAGAAGCTAATCTAGGCGCACTCGGAGTAAAAAAATATTTTTTTAACAATGTCGCAGTGCACTTTAGACGGCTCGAGGATTTCGCGTTGTATTTTGTGTATGATTTTTTACAAAATTGAAGCTCTTGTGCGTGATGTTCTACTTTCTAAAAAGAAGTTAAGGTATGTGATAAGAAAGGTTCTTCATTTCAGACCCTAATTAAGATTCATGTTTGTAGCGTTGTTAGAAAAATTTACATACATTTTTAATACTTTAGAAAATCCTTCATATTTTTCTAAAGGTATTTAAAGTACGAATTGTTGTAAAATGCAAACACTAACGAGCTTTACTTATAGTTCTGAGTCCCGCAAAGCCTTCGTTAGACTTGGCAAGGATTAATTTGCTGCATGTTTTGTAGCTATCAGATTATATACAATTTATAATAATTTTATATGTAGCTATCAATCTTCTTTCATCATCTGTAGCATTAAAAAATAATGTGGCTACAACCTCTTCAGATCTAGGCCTCAGATCTCTGAATCTCTTCATGATCATTTTTGAATCTAATAGGCAAGTAGGTGATCACTCTGAGCTTAACACACGCCGTTTGGATCTAAGACATGTCGGTTTCCTCACGATGTTTTCCTTAACCGTTCGAGCGAATTTTAAATACGCACATAGAAAGTCCATTGGTGCACAGCCGGGGATCGAACCTACGACCTCAGGGAGAGTCGCACGCTGAAGCCACTAGGCAAACAATAATGAACCAAAAATATTATTAAATTATAACAATTTAATATTAAAACAGAAACTTTAACACCACTTTCGATGTTTGGTAAAATAAATTGTATTATATATTACTATATATATAAAAGGTCGTTATTTAACACGTTTAAGAATCCGATAGTAAAACATTCATATTTACTGATGACACTTATCCCGTTATGTAATATAATAAGCAAGATCTTGCTGAACAAGAATGGTGTAGCCATAAGTCAAATCTTGTAAAGGTGTCTACACGCTGGTGTCAGTTACGAGATTTATTTGTAGCTTTTTGGCTGGAAAATTCAATTCAAATAGATATAAGCAACAATTAAATAATTAACAAATTACGAATTTTCAAATAAGGATTTAACATGACAACTTTGAATCCACGTACCTAGAATTTTTTCGACCAGTTCGGGAAATTTAAATTACGATAATTTAAAACAAATTTAGATTAATACTCGAATTGGTCAATTGATTAAATAAATCATGTTTTAATCTATAAGAACATAGTTTAAGTAAAAAGGTACAATAAAATCTTACATCGAGAAACAAATAAAAATTAAACCTTATTATTTTAGAAACTATCTTTTCTATTCATGCTTTGTAATACCAAAATACTTACAAACTAAAAATATCCGATTATAACTAATTTGCCGAGTGCTAAACATAAATGATAATGCTTATTGCAACATTTTGAAGGTAGCTGCGAAAATGTAAGAGGTCTACTATAATTTAAAGGGGAGAATTTATTTTCTATCATTTGTCTTCATTCTAGTATTGAACGCCAGGAAATTAAAATCGCTGTAACTAGACTTCTGACGGAGGCTGCGTTGGTGTGATGGAGTTATCAAGAACCTTGAAACAATAGGGGTTCGAAGTTGAACACAAAAAGCACTAAACAGTTTGCGATGGCAAAATACACTTGAGGATATTGCCCACAAGCCATTGATGATGATGATAACTAGACTTCTATTTTATTTGCCGACCGATTATCCATTAACAGGCCTGCCATTCTAATTTATTTATATTCCTAATAAAAGAAGCTAAATTATACCACTCAAAATCTAACAATATTATCACAACTTATACTTACGATTTTCAAGACAACAAAGGCTTTATTAAAATTGCATAAAAACTCATTTCATTAACTTCAGCTGTTGTTTGTGTGTGGGTGTTTCAAAAACAAACTTTGTACTCAAGCAAACTGATAGTTCAGAAACGGGTATACTAATATAAATTTAAACCTAGCAAGCTAAGCCTTTCAAAACAGTAAAAAACATAGCAGATGTAATGGGCTATTTGACAAGATTTTAAAGACTATGTCAGATTATTTATTAGTGAAACAACCAACACAAATTCTTATTATTTCGAATAAAATATTTAATTTTGTTTCTTATTGACTTCACAAAATTAAAGATCCAACTTCTCTAGACAAGATGGCGTCCAATCCCTATGAAGTACCATGGCAGTAGACACGTAAACAAATGTCAAGTCTTACGTGTTACTTGTTTTTTTTTTTTTTTTGGAGTTTATGGCCTGGTATCTAGACCTTTAGTGTCGTGTTAATTGTCATTCTTAAATTACACAGATTATATTTCTTATTTACAGCAGTCTCCGACAAAATTAAATTCCATAACAGAAGTATTAGGATAAGACAGGCGAAGACATTTTTCATTTATAGCTTCATTCTCGATTTTAATAATTTGTCACGTGACCGACATACAGACCTGTCAATTGTCAATATTACCGGATTTAAAGTAAGAATAATGTAAACGCACCTTATTATTGACATAGATGTGTGAAATGTCAGCTTTGACGGGCTCCAAGTGTGTTTTATGAGAGGAAATTGATTTTAAACACGGCTCGACTACAAATTTACCTTACATACTAAATTATACAAGAATAAAGGTACCTGGAACGCCAATAACTAACCCGGTATATATCTCGGTGAAATCTATTGACTATCAAAGAAATAAAAGTTCTCTAATAATTTTACAATACATACTATATAAAGTAATCCCTTACAACAGTCATGGTTATAAGAACAACCAAAAATACTATAAGCTAACGAGAAAAAAAATTATACTTAATTTGTAGTTAGAACTAATTTCTCAAAAAATATCAATTAATTTTTATATAAAGAGATTTTTGCCTCGAAAAGCACACGCGGAGGCTCACCTGATGTTAAGTGATACCACCGCCCATGGACAGTCACATTGCCAGAATGTAAATGCGTTGCTAGTCTTTATTTTATTTTTACTTCAATGGATAGCTGGTTCCTCAAATTGTGAAGCGCGTTAAAACTACCGTAAAAAAACCCCCTGTCGTGGACAACGGACGTCAATTTAAATATAACTAATTTCACGTTTGCTTATTTCGTCACCATAAGTTCATTCTTTAATAATTAAACCAACTTCTTTAAGTATTAATACTTTCAAATTAATTCCTATTATACCTTCACGGTAATTTCTCCTTCATTATTCTATTACCAAAAGTTTGTTTAACAATTTGTGTTCACACTATTAGCACGCCACCGTTTATAGCTCACTTCACATGGGCCTGTGAAAATTTATTTCGTAAAAATATAGACGTTATAACCATGGAATAGAGCTTAAAATTCTCCAAATTATAATTGAGTTATGATAAGATAGGTGTTATAAAAAGTGACCTAAAATCAAAGCGAACAGTTATATAAACTTGTTTACTTTTGAAAGATTTTTTTATATAGAAAAATTTGTTTTGAGCGTACTATAGACTGGCTAATCAAATAGAACAGAGTAGCATAAGAACTTTTAAAGTCGAGTCATGACTGCTGTTCTGGGGTTACAAACAAAATTATGAAGAAATATTAATTAGGTTGCTTTCAGCGAATCGATAAAGTATTTATATAGTATGTGAAGGGACCTGTCGTGTGTATGTCCTGTCGTGTGCATGTCGGATTTGAGATCGCTGCAGAACTTAATAACGTTTTTTGTTAATATGTTGACAGCATAGTCAACGTCATGAAAGTCAGAGATAGATATAACATTTATTACTAACAAAAACTTACACACATAAGCACACAAAAAATTATAATCAATTTTTTTCCATTCGGTTCGTTTCTTGTGTGTAATGCGTGTGTGCCGTGGGCGTAATTGGACCTGGCTCAGCAATTTGCTGAGGAGCAGAATGTTCCACAGAGCTGTTGGACATTGCTTTTTATACTTAATATTTTGAAATTAGAAGTACATAATTTGTGTATATAAATTACGAATTATATTAGTTCATAACTGTCACGCCGGTTCACTCTAGTAAACAACACAGTAAACAAAAGCGAATTTGTCAAAAATAAAAAAATTCTAAAGTATAATCGACTTATATGGTCGTAATACAAAAAGGCCATGCCATGGATGATCTAGAATAGATCCTCGAACAATCAAAGAACTCTGCTAAGCTTTTTACTAAAGAAAATTATAACCTTCATTATTTTCTTTCTTCGGTTCACGGAAACCGCAATTTTACGTTGAATGCACAAGTAACATTTTGTATCAAATGCCTTCCTTACTTAATTCTTGGAATTCCTCTACAATGGTAACTCGAATGCGAATCGAATTAATTTTGTATATCGAATCTTCGTGATTGAAATATGTCTTTAAAAAAAATACAATTGCAAGAAATTAGGGCCTTCTGTTAAGATTTTCTTAGTCCAAATCCGATAATAGCCATTAAAAACTTAACTAACTCAAGACACGATAATTTATTACCTTCACACTGTCTTTGGTTTTAAAAGTTTCATAGCACCCTTTCATAGGGAACAAAAGCTTTTATATAGAACTGGACAGAAGTTTGACCGAAATATGTTAAGTTACCGTTCACCAGATGGACCAATCGAGTGAAAGACTCATCGTTCTCAAATCTTTACACTGTCATAAAAGAGGAGCTGGACGCCTGCCGATTAAAGAGAGAGAGATGTTAAGTGAGATGCGGCCTATCGGATAGCGCGTCTGTCCAGGAGATGCCTAGCCACCACTTGAATACACATATGGAATGAACCATAATATATTTCAACTAATGAGTTACAGATCAGTTAAATTATAATTCGTATAATAAAAATGAATTCACTGATCAGAACTTTGTCCATGATTTACGTTCGAGTTAGAGTCGAGAGTCAATGGTAGGCAGGTGTTATTAGTGTGACTAAATATTCAATAGAAGTAGACTTCAATGGAGGAAGACAGGGTCTTTATGATGTCTCGACGCGTGAAATCGCCTTACCTGTTATTTTGGAATATAATAAGGAAACTTGGGGTTGTAGCTTGTGTAGTTCTTATTATTAAAAACGGCATTTTAACGAAATGCGTTTTTTTTATTTAATTTTAAGGCAAATAGTACAAAAACGTGTTTTGAATTATTTGTAGCTTTAAGACAAAAGTATAAATGTATTATATAGTAATAGTCTAATTTTAGTCGCAGCTATAAAATTCATCTATTTACTCAACAAAAATTACACGAAATCTAGTTTTTAATCTGCCCAAAAAATTTATCTTTTAACAATTCGTATTCGTATTTTTAACTATTAATTTTATTTAATTAACTTCACACCGCATTACACAAGACTTCTTTACTTACGCTCCTAACTTTTACTAATATTATAATTATTATTTTCTACTAAGTATAAATACATTCTTTGTTTTTTTTGCAAACTACTTATGTGGTCTCTGGCAGAATGACCAACGCTGTGGAACATTCTGCTCCTCAGCATAATGCTGAGCCAGGGCCTCATCACACACGCATTACATACTTGAAACGAACCGAATGGAAAAAGGATTTTTTTTAATATGTCTCATAATCTCTCTTTATTTAATTTTTTCTCTTTGATTATTGTTATTTTGTGTGTGTGTTTTTGTTTGTAATAAATGATATGTCTATTACAACAGTAAAATTTAGACCAATATTTCCCTGCCTTCTTTGTCCCATGCCCAACCTTAGCCCTTCTAAAATACTTATGCCCAATATTCAACATACATACTTTTTATATAAATAATTGAATTGATCATTTTAGCAACTCAAATGATAGATTTTAAGAAGAAATTAAGAAATTGTTAATGAAACAAACAGTAAGTATAAACATATAATGAAAAAGTAAAGTTCAAAATTACCACCCTTTACAATAGAATTGCCCCCCTGTTGGGCGCCAAACAAATATATTTTACATAAATATCATATTATTTCTATATTAAAATACATAATATACAACATACAAACTTTTTCATATGTAGTTTCTTATTTTTTTATATAGCAGGAGGCAAACGGGTTGGAGGCTCATCTGATGTTAAGTGATGCCGCCCATGTGCGTTGCGCGCATTTGAAGAATTGGTACACTTTTTTTTTCGACGCTAATTCGAATTGGTTTGGAAATAAAATGTTAAGTATGTCCTCTTAGCAAACGTAAATATTTTTTTAATACTAGCACTAATATTTACTAAAACTGAAACATAAACAAAATAAACTAATCATTTCATATTACGCTTTATCTTAATGTAGATAAGGGTTAAAATGCATCAACTGCATAAGTTGTCAAGTGGCAACTTTCGTCACCGGATGTTGTCAACAATTGCCTTCCCGTTTTGATAAAGACTTTTTAGGCTAATTAGCTTTGCACAACACAGTTTTATTTATTTATTACAGTTCAGCATACATATGCTATATCTGTATATGTTACAAGCTATCTATTCTAAATTAAATTTATGGAAAACATTTATACAAGAAATTTAAAAATAAAAATATTAGATTTTACTTGAGTAATTTCTTCTTATTGTTAAGCGGATCTGGTATCAGAGAGACAATTAACAATCTACTATAAAAAATAAGTCGGGTTTTCCTTCCTGACGCTATAACTCCAGAACGCACAAACCGATTTCCACAGTTTTGCATTCGTTGGAAAGGTCTTGGGCTCCGTGAGGTTTATAGAAAAGAAAATTCAGGAAAAATTTCAACAGAAACGCGGGATCACCAAACGAAATGTTACATAAAACGAAGCCATCTGGTGGCGAAACGGAGTTCGCCGAGTTTGCTAGTGCTTTATATAAATTAGATCAGCCCACTACCGAATACATCAAGATAAGTACGTAGTGTTTATTTTCTTAATAACATTAACTTAGATCTAATTAATCTTGCCGTACTTTAAGTCGTTTATTTATATTTAACGTTTATTTAGTAAATTAATAGGGATAACTGTCTTTCTCTGCCCAATAGACGTGGCCGTTAATTCAGTTAGGGCCATCAAAGAATGCTTCAACATAACAACAGAGTATCAATTCCTAAAATGCCGGTAACGCACAGCTCTCTGACAATGTAATTGTCTTTGGGTACAACATGGGCATAATGATTTTTAAACTTTTAAATCCAAATATAGTCTGATAGAGCTATTAAAAAATCCAGTCGAGCTACAGAGCTTTAGGTTTGGCCTCAGATTTCTGTATGTTTTTCGTGATATATCTATTCTACTATTTCATACAGTTTAATCAACGATTATGAGTACGATACTGTCTAGAATCGAGAATAAGTAGTACTTATACAACTTGCGTAGTAATTAAATATAATTTTAGTGAATAAGAATGGTACTATAACATTTAACTGCCACGCCTCTTTTCGACTCTATATATTGTATCGTTGAACTTCGAAGCTATGAATGAGGCATTTCTGTATCTGTTTCAACTTTAAAAACATCAAGCCTACCGGAAATGATAAAAAACATTGTATGAAAAGTCAAATTCAACGAAGTCGCCGGTAAAAGCTAGTGTATTCGATAATCAGACATCTTTATGTGAAATTTTATGTCTAATGCTCATAAAGCCGCTTTAGCGTCTATAAAAGCTGCTATCGTGGTTATAAACTTTGTAATAAACACTTTATTGATGAATTTTGAGCGCTAATAAAAGTCCTCTTATTATCTTGTAGGAAGTTGCTTCAAAGAGATCTAATAAAAATCCCTATTATTAATAAATAGTATAAATATTTTAATAAGATTTAACTGATTTACAACGCTTCTTTTTCCTTTGATAGACCACAGATGCTGTATAGCAATCGGATAGTCGAAACGCGCAAAGGAAGCGGCACAGATAAGCAAAGCAAAACATAGACTGCAGAATTGGCGGGCCTCCTAGCAGAAAAATATGTCATAGATATTACAAACTTTGTGGAGTTTTTAATATAGATGTTTTAATTATTATTGCGATATATTCTGTGTATAAAGTTTTGAAAGCATAACAGCAGCTTCTGCTGTCAAAGTAGCATTTTAGGAGTGTTGAACTTCCTTATTCAAATATTACAAATACATATTATGTGGCTGAATGTCGCACGAATTTATTTTCATTTTAGAATGAAGCAAAAAATCTTTCCCATCTCGTTAAATAATTTTATGTTACATTATGCTAATATCAATAAGTTATTTATTCCTCAAGTTCTATTCATCATATTTTATAAACAAAAGGTATTTCGCAAACTTAATTTATTGTCTTTGGTTTCACAAATCACGAGCGGATTGACCTTTTTAAGTACAACGTCAAATAGGGAAAGGTTATTTGAAAATAACAGTTTTTACTTAAACCATTTAGCTTGATAATTTATATATGTTTTTACCTTAGTTAATCTAGCTGTCTACGGTTTGATACCCGACAAATAATTATTAATCTGTATTGTTAGCCCAGCCCCATAGTACGGGTTTATACAGATAGAAAGATTCCTTACGACATTTTTTCACGGTATGAGCAATTAATTGCGAACATCTGGTAGTGTAAAGCCAGGTATTGAACACACGACCTTCAAGTCAACGGTGGCTTTTACGAAAGTTATAATTTAAAAAAGATAATTAATTTGATAGGAAAATCTTTTATTGCAAGGCGTTATTCATATTAGCGTTAATTAAAATGGCGTCATTCACCGAAATTGCTACACGACTAAATCAAACTGATTTATTGGTATGGCAATTCCAACCTATCATTTCGGCCAATATCTTATATTAATGTTTATGAGGGTAGAAAATTACTAGTTTCAGTTTCGTAATTTATATCTATTAAATGATAAGTATTTAGCAATTGTTTCTTTTTTTATTTTATCTGTAGTATAATCTAATTAAGCTATTAAAAAAACAAGTGGCGCTACGTTTTAGATCCGAGCCACGTTTTAGATTTCTGTATCTGTTTCGTAATCATTTGTTTTTCTAATGAGTAAGGTTCAACCTTCTATGACTGTCGGGAGCGTTCCAGTATTATGTAACGAATTTAGGGGGGACTTTTGTAAACGTTACGATGCGGGGCGGGGATTGAATTACGCGTTATTGTGTGTTATGTTATTTTCGACTTTCCAGTACTTTACACCACATAGATCTCTATCGACATTAAACGACGCTCGGAGTACATGCCAAGCAGATCCATTTAATGACAGTCTCCATGTGTTCAGGCGTAAGATGCTGCAGCCACTGTTGATCCGTGACCAATAGTGATTATTGCACAGAAAAAAATTATTGTTTTTTTTTTATATATATATATATATATATACATAATTGTAAATTGCACGTTTTTTTTAATCTAGATTGTTTTTTTTTACTCTTAATGTTTAAGTTATTTTCTTTTCTTCATTGTAATGTTTCCCTTTAAATGTTGTGCACACTTGTTATTGATGCACATGCATGTATCTTGTTTTCTATGTTATGTGTTCTCTGTAAGTGTTTGTATGTGTTTCGTTAGTGTGCCTTTTAAAATAAAATAAATAAATAAAAATAATGGTAACTTTTAGATATAAAGAGACACTAGGTCGTCACGAATTGTTTCACTATACTCGGGTACAGAAAAACGTTACGTCGCTTTACATGGGGGGGGGGGGGGCAATAATCTCCATACAGGCGACTTTTTGGGTATACCGGAAACACACGATGTTCTCCTTCACCGTACGAGTTTGTTTGATGCGCACATAGATAAATCAACTGGTACACCCTACCACATCAGGGTTAATAGCTTAAGCTACTTAGTCATATTTTCCTTGAAGTCCGGTAACAAACGGTTTAATATTTACTACTCGCTTTGCACGTTAACTCGTGACCCGTAAACCTTGACAACATTATATATCAATCGCACAATATTCATTCACAGACACGCGGCGGAGTACTTTGTTTTATTCATCTTAATTCTATGAAAACTTTCTTAATACCTTGGTAGACATTTTTTATGAAACGCGGCGAGTCTGCATCTTTAATACAGTGATGGAGACTTACCACGAAAATTGCGAACCCTGAATTTCAAAATTATCGTTACCATATTATTCTAAGTTCTCTGCTCAGCGCTTTTGTATAGAACAAACCCGTCATAAAGAATATTTGAAATTTTACAAAGACTTTGGTTATTGTCGTAGATCAAATTCATGTTAGGGAGTAGAGAACATCCATAGCCTTGCTGACCAGAAGGAAGGTCCTTTAAGACTCTCAAAGTATTGTTTCGGAAGTGACTCTTTGGAAGCTGATTACAATATTAAAATAAACTTATACCTTAGTAACACACTCGCTGGAACGGTGAAGGAAAATCGTCATGATGCTCAGCCCCAATTGTCGGCGTGTGTCAGACACAGAAGGGTGATCAACTACTTGCCTATTATAAAAACAAATGACTTCGATACAGATACAGAAATCTGATGCCCAGACCTCAAAGGTTGTAGCTGGTTTTGTTTATACATTAGTAAATAACTTATTCTCTCAATGCCAGGTCTCGCGTTGCCTTAAATTCAATTGGAGCAAATGCAGTACTGGCCCAAGCCCCATTGGGCACAAAGAATACTTCGTCGTAATATATATGGTTTATAAAAAGTGCATTTCCTAATATTCCTGACAAACTCGTATTTGAACGTTATGAAAGACTTTTTGTCTCGCTGTCAAAATTTGATGAATCGTTTAAGGATCCGATTTCAATATTTGACGTCCATTCATTGTGATTGTATTTCTGATTAAATAGTTCTAGCAATGCATCTTTATAAAATAAACGTTAAAACTGTGCAATAGGCTATTTGATAGTATGTAAATAAAGTGTTATTTAGAGTAATCTGTATATAAATTATAATAATCAGTGGCGCTACAACCTTTTTAGGTCTAGACCTCAGATTTTTGTATCTGTTTCATGATCATTTGTTAATCTAATAGGCAAGTACGTGAACAGCCTCCTGTGCAGGCACACGTGTGTCAGGACACACGCCGTGGACTTTTTGGGTCTAAGGAAAGCCGGTTTCCTCACGATGTTTTCCTTCACCGTTCGAGCGAATGTTAAATGCGCACATAGAAAGAAAGTCCATTGGTGCACAGCCGGGGATCGAATCTACGACCTCAGGGATGAGAGTCGCACGCTAAAGCCACTAGACCAACACTGCTCCAAACAAATAATCATATATTTATAAAAAAATCCATAATTAAAATTTTTGGTAATACGTCAATCACGTGACATAAAACTGTCACAGATTGGTCAAATCGATGATGACGCAGCATCTTTTATCTTGTAGTTTAATGATGGTATAGTCACTAAAGAATAATCTAAAACGGTTTTTTTAAATAGCCCATTTGCTTGTTTTATTAATAATATGTAACGTTGTATAAGAATAGATAAAATTATGAATACATCATTAAGAGGAATAACTAAGGTAGCAGATGTCACAATAGCGGAGCACGGCATGAGGAACAGAAAAATAGACCAAGAAAGTGTTAAACTGGTGCTCAATAATAAACGCAAAGAAGAAGACAATTTAGAATAGACCCGATTAAGAAAACAGCAGGTGGTACATGGCGGAGAGTGGCACAGTACAGACAGGAATGGCGGGATTTTTAGGAGGTATTTGCCAAAAAGACACAAAGACATCTAGAAAGAAGTAGATGATAGAAATATAAATGTCTTTAAATGTAAAGTATCTGAAATAAAAGGCTTTTATTTATATATTTATTATTAAACATTCCACCGCTTAAACAATTAAACTGTAAAAATAGACGTTTTCTCAAATCGTCTTGACACACCATTTGATTATGACAAAAGGCTGTATAAACCAAATTAAATAAATAAGAAAATTTCAAGCAGTCGGTAAAAAGTGTTAAAAAATCATACTTCATAAACTTTTTATTTAGATTCAACAACACTGATTCAAGATCCTTTAATAATCTATTATGTGGTTCCTCATACAATTTCCGGTTAAAACCGCATTCTTAACATGGTGGTTTCACGTAATTATATCTCAGTTGGGACAATACTCCTGTTGGAGTAATATATAACGTCAGCTAACAAAAAAATGCTGGTATTACTTTGATAATTTCCAAATAATAAATTAACATTTCTGTACTGGTATATAACAATAAGCAAGTAAGTCATTAAACAAACCTGGAGTTTTTTAATAAAAAAGAGAATAATACTCTTGGCTTGGAGTCTTGGCAGCTCAGCTCAGGCAGTCTTACTCTGCCTCATGTGTAAAGATTTTTCTAAGTGCGGTGAGAGAAATCATCTTGCGAAAATGTTTTAACAGCGAGGTCTTGCGCAGTTGATCGATTACTTACCCTAAAATCACCAATGATGGGATGCAAAATCGTGTCACCTCGATGTCCCATTAGGGAAATGAAGGAGTTAAAGAGGAGTTGGTCAAGTCGTAGGTTCTACAGTAGAAAGATATATTTTGAGGTTCCCCGTTTTTCAATTCAGTTATCAGTGTTCCGGCTCGAAGGACTAAAATTTACGGTTCCTGGGTCATGGGGGGTCATACTTAAAGCATAAGTAATAGAAGATATTATCTCATGATTGAGTGATATTAATGCTAAATAAAAAGCTTATACTGCTAATCGCCACGCTTATAAAACTAAGAAAGATCGTGTGAACAAAATGTACAGCTAACAGCCGTCTCACACGTTTACTTAATATTTTAGAAATTAAAGGCAAAATATATTTTGAATTTCGAGTTTATTAGTTTCACCTTTCCAAGTTATTACTATATAAACGTTCAGTATTCTGAGAATAAAACAGTTCACACCGCACACGGGTTATATAATCTTGTAAATTTTATTGCCTTATTAGCTTTTCTACAATGTAGATAACATCCTGTAGATTGTTATCTCGGTAATCGGACCTATTAAAACATAACAAGTTGCAATAATTACACGAATATTCTTTGTTTTTTTTTCAAAGTCTTTGACAAATGCGAACACAACTTGTAATCGGGCAGAAAATGATGACACTGATCAAAATTTTAGTTTTTTTTAATGAAAATATGCCTTTTTGAAGTCAAATCATATAATATTAATACAAAATGTCGTAAAATTTTAATAGAAAATTCATTTGATTGTAGTTAAGAGGCCATAATAGGAATCTTAAGTGGATCTCATAAAAAACTCAATACACACTTAACCTATTCACTGAATAGACGGAATTTAATTAGTTTGACAAGTATTCCAATTTCAAATCATTAAAACGCTCATGAGAGGGGCCATCTTTTATTTTCGTGTTTAGAAACTATCGAATATTTCATGTAAAAATTATATAACTTTAAATTTCTTAAGAAAATATTTAAAACTCATTTTTTATACTTTTTCACATTGAATGGAGGAATAAATTACAAATACTTCTTTATACTTCGATCACTGTAGTGAGCTTCTGTCCTGCCCTTCGGGCGATTGAACTCCCCGTGACGTGGCCCAAGCCGAGATCCTACTCTCGCAGGAGACGCCCTCGCGCTAGTCACGGGAAAAAGCTGATCTGTCAAGCTCCTTCAGGCCTACAGCGAGACTCCATTCCAAAAAATCAATAAATTACTGGCTCTTGGTTAAGCTATGGTGTCCGTCTAATAGGCAATTGATCAGCTGTGCCAGACACACGCCGTCGACTTTTTGGGTCTAAGCAAGCTGAGAAAGAAAAAGTCCATTGGTGCACAACCGGGGAACGAACCTACGACCTCAGGGATGAGAGTCTCTCGCTGAAGCCACTAGACCAAAACTGCACTTTTAATAATACAGTAAAATATGTTTACGAATAAAAAATTACACTTTCAAAACCTTCACTGAACCGTAATTAAATAAAAAGTAATAATCTGTTTATAATTACAAGTTGTTAACGTAATAAATGACGATATATTAACAACCTCGGTGATTTATCCCATTTTCCTTTCAACGGCAAAAAACAGCTTACAACTTGCACTATGTTTCGCGTCTTGGTAATCTGAGACATGGTAAACAAATTCAGGGTCTGATGTATGATAATTATTACAACAATAAGTTAATGTTGTTGCCTAATAAACAAATAAAACTTTATCTTATTACATGTATCTTCAAGAGTTAAGGAAAATGCTTCCTGTTCTTGTAGCAGCTGAATAGACGGAATTGCATGTCCTGATTAACTGTCGAATATATGGCTACGACATGTACAATACTGACAAATTATGGGAATGAACGTAACAGAGGCGAACTTCAAAGAAAAAATGTTAAACAAAAACTTAAACAATATCTTTCTAAAATTTGCTGTAGTAAATACTATACAAAAGTGGTTAAAAGAAACAAGTAGTGCCAATGATATACTTAAGTTATACATTTACATAAGGCATTAAGTATGGCTCAGACTCTATCGTCGTCGAAAAATTGATGAGAGTGAAATTTTACGATGCGCGCGCACCGTGACACAAAATTAGCAGAATGAAGTTGCCCACGGAAGATGCTACTAATAATAGAATTTATGTTACACTTAATGTTTATTTTAATAATAAATGTTTATTTATTTAATTTATCAAATGTAAATTGAACCTTTTTGACTATAATGACTCCTTTTACAGTCTTTGATTATATAATTGTAATTAATTATTTGCATGCAATCAAAAACTATTTTTAATAATGCCAAAGAAGTATAACTTCTTACGCGCGTACATAAGTATACGCGCTTTTTTTATTTCCAACACAAAAGTACTTAACAATTTTCTTAACCTACATTGTAATAAAAAGTTGGGACCCTTTGGCAGTGTACCTTTAACGCAGGCAGCATTGCTCGCTGTATTGCAATACTTATTCGTTGAGCGACAAAAAAGGTTTTTAATTGTAAAATAAAATATGCCTTCCCCATGGTTTTAATTATTGTGATACCTTTGCGTTTGACACTTAAGAGCAGGTTCCAGTTAAAACTCTTTACTTAACGAAAAAAGTTTAAAGTATTTTTAATTTTATCTTATGAAAAATGCCATTATTTATTAAACATGTTATTAATTCGTTCATTCTAAAGCATTGTAATCCGATCCTATAAAAAAGTTATTTTAAACTACGCGGCTGTTTTAATACGATTTTTATAGTCAGTCTTTTCAGTTCATTAATTTATAATATACTTTACATAGAATAATGCAAAGTAAACTGAATCTTTCAGACAGTGCTTTCCTGTTGATCCCAAATATAATACAGTAGAACCTCGTTAAGCCGAACCTCGATAAGTCAAAAACCTCCAAATCTCGAAAAAATGTCTTGTTCCCTTCCCTTAAAACACCAAAACCTCCATTACTTGAAATCTTGACCCTCTGTTAATCGAAATAATCACCGAGTCCCTCCAAGCCATTTTGGTACATATTTTCACTCTATAACTCGAAAAATTAAATTTGACCTCTGTATCTCGAATATAGGAACGTTTTATTTTACAACCTTTACAACTTGATCATTTGGAATTTATTATCTCTATTGTTCGAACAAAAATAAGTTACCGACTTTCCGACAATGTGAGTACACTATTGTTTCTTAGAAAACATTTTAGGAGTATACACTAATTAATTTATGACTCATGGAAACACGTGTTTGCTTGCTTTGTGTCAGGTGTTCAATTTTGATTCCCTTTGAAATTTAGCTTAATTTATAAGAATAAACCTCAAACTCTATATGTCAAATCAAAATCCGCCTAAGTCGAAATCCTCCATAAGTTGAAAACTCTATAACTCGAATTTTTTGGCGTCTCCCTTGATGTTCGACTAATAGAGGTTCTACTGTACATAATATAAAAAATATAAATCACACCGTATATTAATCTACCATACCCGCATCTTGCTTTAATCTTAATAAAAGCTGTAATCGTATACTCCGAGATAATTATGGATAGTGCACCTACACGACACTCACGATCGTAAAACACGGTATCAAGAGGGAAGGCTCCAATTTATTTTTTTTACCCCACAGTGCAGGGCTGTGCAGTAAACTTAAAATCGTAAAGTTACGGTGTCTGGCCCATGGCGATAACCATTGGAATTGTGATCGAGAATTGAGTGAGATTGGTTTGAAATAGTCGAAAATGTTCGAAATAATTTGTTACAATATTAACTAGTTGTTTATGAAAGAAATTAAGAAAAATATTACTAGTGCAACATACAAAAATATATATTGGTAATAACGTAACTTTTATTTCACTTAAAAGTACAGATAAAAACAGGTAACATAAAGTGTTAGGCATTGAACCAGCGTATTTTAACACAAGCAATATTTTCCAGGCAACCCTAGTAAGGAAAAAGAAAAGAAAAAATCTGTAAATATCCGTTAACGGATTTTGATTACTGCAACTTTGCCACAATCAGTAGTTCCAGCAGACCTAGACACGCGGCAGCTATAAGCGAAGTTCAAGAATTTATGTTATTTTATACAAACAAGTATAAAGAAAAATATAAATTAACGGGAAGGCTTACCTGATCGTAAGTGACATCGGCGCCCATGGACACACGGCCAACATGCATTAACTAAAAATACTTATGGCTTCGAAAACACCATAGTCACGAAAGGAAACTTTTAAAGTCTGTATTTTGCGTTTCCTCGTATAAGTTTGTTACCTTCATTTACGTTTAAGTTGTTAGTTTAGTTTGCAATCAAGTGGTACAAACCGCCCCGGATTTAGGGGGACAAATAGAGCTAGAGCCCCCACAATAGAGTTGGTTTCACATCTACAGTTGGTTTCACATTAAATTATTTCAAAGACTAAAAAAAAACCCTTCTGTTTGGGTTGGTTAAAAACTATTTCTGCCTTTAAAACTGAATATATTTTAACTATCGACATATCAGAACAATTATTAAACATATAGTAAGGGCGTTCTAACAGTAATTTCCAGGATAATAAAGGTTCATTTTTCACTAGTACAAATTGGACACGGTGTGTTTTTTGCTGCGTTTCTATGAGGGTTCAAATTATAGCTATATATGATACAAAATAACTTTGGGACTAAAATTACACAGGAAACACATAAAGCATCACACGACTAGTCAGGTTTAGAGGTGATATATGTCGATTAAGGCATGGGGCCTTGGGATTTACTCCTGGCATGGCAACATTTGGGCATAAAGGCTGAAAACGATTATATTCTACGACGTTTTGACAAAAAAATTAAAAGAAGGTAACACTGCTCCAGGCAAAACAAAGATATATACAGGGTGTAACGTGTAATGGCGAATATGCAGGTATAAAACATTGCGGCGATTCAGAAAAATACATTTTATGTTAGTAAACTCTCTTGGTTGAGATATTTGCAAGACTCCAACTGAAGGCATTTTTTATATGGCTCTGGCACGATTTTAGCAATAGCCAGCGTCAGGTATAAGATTTGTATAATTCGTGCTTTTTGCCTTAGAAATACGACCATGTCCTCCATGTAGGGTTTAGGCACTCGCCCGGTACCACACAACCCTCCCAAAGGCCGAGAATAAATTTAAGTTAAATAAAAACTTGCCCTTGAACCGGGAATCGAACCCGGTACCCCTCACCTAGCTGCTGAAGGCATTTTTTCAATCTCCTTTTTGAGTATCCACGAAGTTTGCATTCTTCAATAATTTCTGTCGCTTTAAACATAATGACTTTAATAATTCTGCAACAGCTTCATAAATCTTATTATATATAAATTACGCGTCACGTTGTTTATCCGCTATGGTCTCCTAAACTACTAAACCGATTTCAATCAAATTTGCACACCATGTGCAGTTTGATCTAACTTAAAAGATAGGATAGTTTACATATATATATAATTCTACTGCACGTGTGTATGTCACTGAACTCCTCTCAAACGGCTGGACCGATTTGCAGCCCGGCAGATGGCGCTGCAGTGGGTACTTCCATACTTTGTTTAACATCCTAATCGCTTGAAATATCATTCAGGACAACGTATGTCGGATTCGCTAGTTTTATATGTAATTTGACTACAGTAGTACTAGACATACAGAAAAAAAGATTCGTATGTTTGCAATGATTTCACCTAAAAACTACTTGACCGACCCTATAAATTCTTTCACTAAAATAAACCTACATTATCCCTGAGTAAATGGCTATATTTATTACCAAAATATATAAAAAAATAATCTCCAATCGTGCGCAAGATTTATAAGACGTTTTTGAGAAAATAGGTTTCAGAGGTCAGCCGTTTCATTTCCGTTATTTGCATCAACAGAGGTGAAAGGAGTTATTTTCTCACAGACCTCGTGATTAATATACACATAGATTATCCTAGACATATACCGTGGTTATGTATTAATTTTGCTTATAACTTAATTTGTATTGCGATATAAGTTTCTAGACATTAAATTTTGTAATATATTTAATCGGAAGACATTTAATTATAAAGTCAACAAAAAGCATAGAATACTTTTAGCTTTAAGTTTTTATTTTTCCTTTTTGTAATTGTATTTTATTTATTTACTAGCTGGCCTGGCGAACATCGTACCGCCTAACAGTCGATTCTTTATTTTTTTTAATACTTATTCTGCTATTCGGGACACCGGTCTAGCTAGTAAGATAAAAATAAGAAAGTTGATAAGACAACAAATACATAATGTCAAAAAATAAAAATTTACCTTCCCGGAACTACTCCACCAACATTTGAACTTTATGATAAGGTATTAAAGTTCAAATTGACTTTTAAGTATTATTACGAATATTTTGTATGGGAATATAGAAAAGTGTTGTTTTTAGACTTTACCACTCAATTTTTTTAACTTTTCTCTCCGTAAGAACCATCCTCGTACTTCAAGGAATATTATATAAAAAAATCAGACAAATCGGTCAAGCCGTTTTCATGTTATGTCGTGACAACGGAAAACGGGTTTCATTTTTATATATATAGATTATAGATTTGCTTAACGGTATTCCTACAGCTTACGGTACTTGGGGGGTAATGGGGGAGAACGGATTTAACATCTTTCCGGCCCCAACTGTCAACCTCACCTGCACGCGCGGACAACACATCATCCGCGGCGGTATTCCTATACCGTGGTCCCCCTGCTAGATAACAGACGAGGCAATGGCGACCGAGCAGTGGCGGTATAACCACATACCTGACCAGAGGTCAGAAGAGGCTACAGCGGCCTTGGGGTTCAAATAACCCCTAAAAGAACTGGTGCAGAAGGCAACGGGAAACCACTGCAGCTAATCTCCCGAGAAAATCGTTATGGAAGTAGACACAAAAGAATCACGACTGCCATGCGAACCGCCTAGCCAGCGGCGCCGCGCCGCGTCCGGGGCGAGCGGTGGGAAATGGACTACCGGCCATGTTGGAGTAAGAGACCAGGCTCCACGTGGAAATAATGCTACTGGAAACCCCGTCAAGTTGCGAAAAATCCAGAAGATAGGCACGTGGAATGTTCGCGGGTTGCTAAAGCCCGGTAAACTTGATATCGTGGAGAGGGAAGTCACCAGATGTGGTTTATCCATTTGCGGTCTAACAGAAACGCACTGGAGAAGCAACGGGCACTTCTTTACCGACGCCCATGCTGTTTACTTTTCCAGTAGCGATGACAGTAGCCAAAACGGAGTAGCGATTCTAATTCCTAAGCATCAGAATAACAGTGTGATAGGGTATGAGGCAGTAAGCGACCGCATTATATCTATGAAGCTCAAAGCGTCACCTGTAAACTTGAACCTAATTCAGGCATATGCCCCCACTAGTGAAGCTCTACCCCTCGTACTGGAGAGTTTTTACCAAGATTTACAAGCAACAATTGCCAAAATCCCCAATAGAGAGTTACTTATAATAATGGGTGATTTCAACGCAAAAATTGGCGCAAACTCTGCCCAATACAGCAAATCAGTGGGAAACTTCGGACTTGGGGTTTGTAACGAAAGAGGTGAAAGATTGATGCAGTTCGCAGACGAGAACAACATGGTAGTGGTGAACAGTCTATTCCAACACCATCCCCGTAGACTGTTCACCTGGACGTCACCTGGAGGTAGAACCAAAAATCAGATCGACTACATACTGATAAGATCACGTTGGCGCACCTCTATTCTTAACGCCCACACGCTTCCTGGGGCTGATTGTGGTTCCGATCACGAACTCGTTATCGCAAAGATGAGGTTGAAGCTCAAAGCCGCTCGATCCTCCAAGAAGACAAGACGGATTGAAGTAGCAGATAACGAGAAATTCACTGCAGCCATTGAGCGGAGTTGGACAGATTGGACAGTTGTAAACCACACCGAAGCTACACCAGACACGCTATGGAATAAGGCTAAACAACTCATCCAAAATGCAGTCACGGAGTCTAGTCCGGGATCAGAAACGCGCAAACGTCAACACTGGATGACGGACAGTACCCTTGCCCTTATAGAAGAGAGGCGCTTTAAGAAAGCCGCAGGAGCAGACATAAGAGAACTGAATCGGCTGTCTGCTAACATCCAAGCCTGCTGCAGGCGAGACCATAATTCCCACCTTCATAGAATTTGTGACGAACTTGAAAAACATGCTATGAAGCACGAGTCTAGAGATCTTTACCACAAAATTCGTCTAATTACTAAATCTCTACCTGCTAAAACCTGGGCTATCGAGAACGACAAAAATGAAGTGGTAACAGAACTCGAACAGATCTCTGAAACGTGGAGGAGCTATTGCCAGTCATTGTTCCTGGATCCGCAGTCGCGACTGTCTATAAGCACAGAACCAGAGCCAGAGAATTTGGAACCAGACATCCTTCTGTCCGAAGTAAGAATTGCCATAAAACTCCTGAAAAGCAAAAAAGCAACTGGTAGAGATGCAATTCCTATAGAAACAATTAAAGCCTTAGGAGAACGTGGCGACCAGATGTTTCATCTCATCTGCAATAAGGTGTGGCAGACAGGAGTTTGGCCTTCGGAATGGACACACACCATATTCACACCCCTGCACAAGAAGGGCTCAACGAAGAAATGTAACAATTACCGTCTCATTGCTCTGATACCACACGCTAGCAAAATATTGTTACATATTCTCAACGAGCGCCTGAAAGCCTACCTCTCTAAGGAGATTGCTCCGGAACAGGCCGGTTTTGTCAAGGGGAAAGGCACTCGGGAACAAATTCTTATTTTACGCCAGATCATAGAGAAGTCAAGAGAATTTAATAAGCCCGTGTTCATTTGCTTTGTTGATTTCTCAAAAGCATTCGACTCTGTGAGATGGCCGGTGTTGTGGAAGACTCTGCTAGACATGGGCACACCAAAACATCTTGTGCATCTTTTAAGACGGCTTTATGAAGAAGGCACAGCTTCAGTACGCACAGATGATGTCCTATCAGGTGATTTCCATCCTAGTGCTGGAGTACGCCAGGGTTGCATAATATCACCGCTCTTATTCAATGTGTACACAGAGCTAATAATGCGCATCACTTTGGAAGACTGGACAGACGGTGTAACAATTGGTGGATACAGAATTGCGAACCTGCGTTACGCGGATGACACCACTTTGTTTGCATCCAGTTCGCAACACTTGGAAGAGCTTCTGTCAAGGATGGAACGAGTGAGCCATGAGTTTGGACTAAAGATAAATCGCAGTAAAACCAAGGTGATGATTGTTGACCGTGCCAGAAATAATTCGCCTCAAGTTACTCAAATCGCGAAATGCAACGTGGTCCAATCTTATGTTTATCTTGGGGCTCAGATTTCAAGCAATGGCGGATGCATCGATGAGGTTAAACGACGTATGGGCATCACAAGAACGGCGATGGACAAGATGCAAAAAATATGGAGAAACAGGAATGTAACAAAAGCCACGAAGACCAGGCTCGTGAAGACACTTATATTCCCCATATTTCTGTACGCAGCTGAAACGTGGACCTTGCGAGATGTGGAAAAGCAGAAAATAGACGCTCTGGAAATGTGGTGCTGGAGGAGAATGCTTGGGGTTTCGTGGACCGAGTTTCGTACAAACGTCTCGATACTTCAAGAACTCGGTATTAAGCAGCGTCTGTTTTCAACAGTACAATCTCGCATCCTTACATTCTTCGGTCACGTATCTCGGCGTGGTGATCAGTCCATAGAACGCCTTGTCGTCCAGGGGAAGGTGGAAGGCACTAGACCGCGCGGAAGGTCACCTACGCGTTGGACTGACCAAATCAAGTCGGCCGTAGGAGACTCTCTCAATCAGTGCAGCAGGATGACCGCGAATAGGCAACGATGGCAAAACGTCGTGAAGCGCATCACATCTGCCCCTACAACTACTTCCTAGCGATCACGACCGCTCTGTCAAGAGTGCACCGGATAGGAAGAAGATTCCTACAGCTACATACGAGTACTACACAATATTCAAAAAATTACACTATATACAAGCCAAAAACGGAATACACATTTAAACACACACAAATCACAGTTACACCTATACAAATACAAAAAATACAAAAAAAATTAAGAATTGTATTTATAATAAATTCTAAATTCTAAGATTCATAGTTCGTGAGGAATAACAAAGCCATTCTATCTAATAAAGGATACTAGAGTTTTTATATAATTTCTTAAGCATTTTTTAGATACATTAAATACATATATTTGCTGGTAATTTCTGTTATAATCTGAAGGTACGATACATGATATAATTTTTTATTCTTGAAATTTCATTTTTGCCATGCTCATTTTACTCTTAGTACAGTCAAAACCGTTTACGACGACATCGATTAGAACAACACCGGTTATACTGACCAAAATCAAAGGTCCCTGCTGAATTTTTTGTACTTCATAACAAAGTCACCGGCTGTTACGACTTTCGGTTTTTACGACCAAAATATATGAGTATCCCTTCAATGTCGTTATTACAGATTTTGACTGTATTTATTTCTTTCTTACTAGGTTTCCCTGGAAGAGATAGCTTATTAGCGATCTCTATGGACCTACATTAGATATCGAATAATTTATGTTGCCTGTTTTTAACTGTACTTTTAATGTAACGAAGTTTTAAAGTTATATGTATAATGTATATATTATATGCGTAGCAGGCATGAAGCAGTAACATATATTCTGTCTATAAACGAAGAATTTAGAATGTAAAAACCAACTTGATATAGAAATAAAATAGTTCGTATCGAACTATAATCACAATACATACACTATTCTTACTGTACCAAGTCAACACGATAATGTCGAAAAAAAGACATGTAATAAAATATAAAGTATTAAATACAGAAGATACACAATATCGCTACTGTGAACTTACTCTGCTATATAAAAATGTCAATAGTGTCGGTGAAATAAATATAAAATCTAACTCCAGATAATATAAATAATAACGATACAAAATAGTGACGAAGAGTTTACTGCCAGTTCTTCTGATTCATTCAATACCCTTGATGTCAGTAAATGTAAATTTAAAAGCATTAATTTTACTGACGTTCATAAATGTGATCTTTTATCCTCAGTATTCGAACCCGGTCGAACAGTCTTGCCAATAATGCTATCTTACGCAACATGCCAATGGCGTATCATAAAATACAAAACCAATCTTATACAGTCATTTGGAGATGGTGATTCATTCCCCAAGAAACCCATAAAACAACCCCAAAGCATGCGGCCATCAATGCTTTATTATAGGGGTCGAATTTTATTTGTTATGTGACCAAATCAATACTTATTATAAAGATTACTTACAAAGATCCTTCCTCACGAACGATTCGGAGGCCATTGATTTTGAAGTGAAACTTCTTCAGGCGCATGAAGGTAATTTTTTTTACATTCCCAAGAAAAATTTTATAGAACACATGAAAAAATAACAGGAGCAGGGGATACAATTATGACCGCGTCACATAGGTCTGGTTGATGAGAGTTATTAAGGGTTGTAACACCACTAATTGTGAAAGTTGAAGTTAAATAACATATATTTGGCTTAATATTGCAATACCATAACCGCTGACTATTATTTTATAACATCAACTTTTGATTAAGCGTTTAAAAATAATAAGCACTATGTACAGTTAGCAGATTCATTGTAAACTTTTTACAAGAAATATCAAACATAAAGTTGCCACTGTGTCGCTTCGTAAATTACATATTAAATAAATTTGTTTATGTATAATGTATTTTCTTTTTAAATGTTAACATTCGCTCGAACGATGAAGGAAAACATAGTGAAGAAACCGGCTTGCCAATTACTTATTAGATTGACAAATGATCATGAAACAGGTACAGAAATCTGAGGCCAATTGATTTTTTTTTAAATGAACTTACCCTATACTATGTATTCTTAATATTTTTGATTAAGAAAAAGTATAAAATTATAAATAATGATATCGAAACTATAAAATAATATTTAGAAAATACAAAATACCATCCGACGTGACAACTGAGCGTTTTTTAAGGCAGCTTTGCCGTACCACCACTATGTGGAACCAGCTGCCCACTGAAGTATTTCCGAACCAAGGGTCTTCAAGAAAATAGCGTAGCAATTCCTAAAAGGCCGGGAACGCACTCGCGAGCCCATTGAGAGTATCCACTTGACATCTGGTGAACCTCTTGCCCGTTTTCTCCCTTTTCTACAAAAATGAAAAGGATGGACATACTTGAATGCGTCCAGTAATGCGTGTCAAAATAAATTATATGTAACATCAAATTAATTAACTTTGCTATTACAATGGTTACTACGATAACACTGGCGTCCTTATTCATGACAATTAAAAGACAATTTTATAAAGAGAGACGAATAATTTTCACTTCTTTTGAAACTCGTAAGCCGTTGAATTTGCTGATCGTACTGTATTAAAAGCAATTACATATAATCCAACACAAATTATCGTTTAATGAGCCACTGGAGTGCTCAATAATGATGTAAAACAACAAAGTATGAAAAAAGTAAATCGATCTCGAAATTATTTCACCGACTAGTACGGAAGGTCTTTATATTTAATAATATTATTAATAAAGAACACCACATTAATAATAACACACAAATAATAAGAACACCACATAATACAATTTCTACAATAAAAGTTACAATATTGTTAAATACATTACAATAAAAAAAATCACTTCCAAAAGAGAAGAAAAAAGGAACTACAAATTTTAGTTTTTATTTAGTAATTTAAACGTTCATTCACCTGATTGGTACCCGATAGACGCTAAACAATATTTTTTTTAAATTGTGTTGAGTGTATATATAAAAAGTGTCAATTAAATGTGTATTACTCGCTAAAACTTATACAAATATATATAATTTGTTTATAAATAAAATGTATTTAAAAAACTTTGGTAAGGAAGTATAAACATGAAAATATTTAATATTCTCGAGGGCATTTAGGCGTTGGACCGGAGAAAATCATGAAGACAGTGCTTTTAGTATAATCCGAATAAATGTCTTGTTTCAATCAAATTTCAAAAGCTTATATATAAATAAATACTATGTGAATTTTCAATTTAAGAGCTTGCGGAGAAGATATATTATAATATATAAGATGATGAGGAGATAAAGTGTACTTTTTGTACACTTATTTCTTTTGACTTTTCACTCAAAAGGTTTTTGATGTGAAACATCTATAGCCGCACGTAAAACCGATTTCTGGCGTGGCGACGCATGCCGTGGCGTATGATGGTATATATATATATATATATACAGTCTATATGCAGTAGTGTGTACGGTGTGTGTATTTCGTAGTCACTGATTAAACGAATTAAGTAGTCACGATTTGAAATAAATTCGTAAATTTTGGTATGTAATGAAAGTAAATGTTTATTCAATAAATAGTCATCGTTATCTGGAAAAAAAATCGTAATATTTTATTTTATCATTATGACGCCGGCTCCACATGTGGGTAGCAACGCTAGTACCAACGTTGGACTGCAAACTTGGTGAGGCGTACACGCGTTGCTAATAAACTAGTTCTGTCCCGTCAGGGCCAATGTGAAGATGTCCGATACAGAAATCGAAACTGCTCTGAGCGCGTTTATAGTAATGATGAGTGCACATTTATATTTGTTACTAAGAAAAAAAAGCCACGTCAAAGTCGAAATTCTCGCTTTTTTTTAATCTTCAATTGAGAAATTCATTCCCATATTTTGTTGAATGGTGCGCCATGCATCAGCTATTACATTTTTATTTTTATGATCCTTTCGAGTTGCGTCCCATATTATTGGATGTGCTTGATAAAGTTCAATAAATTCTATTACTTTTTATTTGTCCATGCCGGTGGCGATTTTGTGGATGAGGAAGCCATTCTCGCTCGACGTACGCACTCGCTGCGTGTTGTAACAGAACTGAGCAAAGCGCCAACGTGTGGACAGATCGCGAGCGTTGGCGCAGATTCCTTTGATGAAACCGACACGAGCCGGCCAACTACCAACACACGCCCCAACGTTGGGACCAATGTCATTTTCTAGATCCACACGTTAGACGAATACCGTTGGGGCCAATATTGGAGCCAACGTGTGGAGCCGGCCTGACAGTTTAGTTCCTATCACAATCTGTTCTTTCCTGGATATTACTTTTACAAAAAAAATTCGATGTTCACATTTGCCAGGCGTACCGTGACGGCTCACATTTTTTTTGTATATATCTTTGTTTTTTTATTTCAATTTCCCCTTAACTAGTAATATTTGTATCTAAAACTGTTATATTTTTTTTATACAAATTAACAATTGTGTTAACTGACACTTGACAGACAGAACTAACCAACCGACGCGATGGTCAGGCCCTTGAAGAAAAGGGTTTCGTAAAACGCCGGCAACGCAACGATCACCGCGATATCAGTAAGCTTTTCTGTTTTCTGTGCCGTTTTATACATATTCTTTTAGTAGAAAACTCGTAATTTAAAAGCATATTTAAATCGCTTATAAAAACCTATAATTTATAACTATGTAAAAATAATTCGTTCCGCCTAATAAATTCCATATTGACGCATCGATCAATATTTTATCACAAAATGAGTTCACGAAACCGGCTTCCAATCCAATTAGAGGATTTTAAATGTTGTTTGAGATTGTATATTTCTATGTTACTTCATTAATTTATCGACAAATTTAGAGATTTTTTGAACTGTATACAACTATCATTATAGTTGCATTTTGCAATCATGTTACAACCCATCGCCATAGATTTTTGTATTTCCTAATCATTTTTCTTTAGGTAATCTGTTTATTGCCATTTGCTTAGTGTATATACCTATATGAATAAAAAAAAATGCATTTGATCAGCATTCAGTGTCTCTAGACACTTTTGGGTCTAAGGCATCCGATATTTTCCAACACAAAAAGAAAAATCCAAATACATAGAACGCACGGCCCTCTTGTTGAGAGTTGCACCCTGAAGCCACACTAAAAGAATCTTAGTAAAAAGATTGTAATCTTACTTTGATTGAAGTTATTTAATTCCTTAATTAAAGTTTAACCTTTTACATACAGATGTCGTGATCTTAAACTTAATAAAGATTTTTCACGAAAGTAATATATTTAAAATAAAATAAAAGTTTATTTTATTTGAAAGCCCATAGAACTCAATAAAACACAGTATGCCATATTTAACCGACTTAAAAAAGACCTTGGAATTGGTCAATATTTAGGCTGGGATTAATTTCGGTTTTCGTCCCCAAATTTCACCTTGCTTTTAAAGAACAGTCTCGAAACTTAGACGCGGTAGAACTTAGAAAAGCGGTTCAATAGTTTTCTAAATGTAGAGGGGACGTGAATAATATTAGTACGTATGTAAAAAATATGACCTTGGCATGATTATCTGTGGTACTCATGTATGTTTTAATGGTACCAGTGTTAAAAAGTCTTCAGCATCTTGTCAATGCAGCATTGTTACCCTTCAACGAATGTACGACCTTTTGAGATGATTGTGTAAACCTAATTTTGAGATATTCTATATAGGGTCAAAAGTCAAAACTATTTACCATTCGAATACAAACATTAACATTTAGGACACGTGTTCGTATCATAAACACTGTGTTTGACCTTTGCGATGTTTTGAACTGACATTAAACCGGTATCGACCTGAGACCCTTGTAGGAAATGTTCTGTTTGAGATTTATTATTGATTCATAGTTGAACTACGAGGAACATTCAGTTTCAAAATTGTATTGATTTTATAAATTGGTTTATCTAATCTATATAAAATTCTCGTGCCACAAGTCTGCTACTATTTATCTTTCAAACCCCTAAGTGATAAGGGGTGTCCACTCCAAAACATTTATTTGTATTTTTTAGACATTATTATTTTTATTTTTTTATGATAAAGCATACTAAAACACATACAACCCCTAATTTCCACCCCTTTACGATCAACCCCCATTTTTTTATTGTAGATAGCTATTTTTATAGAACTAAAAAAAAAGGTTTCCTAGAAATAATATACATGGCAAAACATGGAGTATATTATATGGTTATATAAAGACTTACCTACCGAATCCCGTATGGCAATACGTTTATAAATTTTTTTGTTTCTTTAGTACAGGGGACGAAAGGGCCAGAAGGCTCTAGTGATACCGCCCATGGACAGTTTCAAAAAGAGGGCTCGCAGGTGCCGGCCTTTAAATGAGGTAAGTCTGAACTATAAATCTCATTTATAACATCAACTTTGTGGTTGCTAAATGGTTTACAATAGGATGTGTAAATTTTTAAATAGGTATACGCAAGAGCCGAGGGCCGATTTGTCGAGGTGTTAAATGATCGGATTTGCAACGACTTCGTACCATAGAGTTCGCCATAGTTTGTAGAATTTCTTATCTCTAAAAAAAAATTATAATTCGGACCCCGGCCCCGCGACGTGAATTTAATTATAAGCAAAAGAATGAATTGTGTTCAAAAATATCTTCGAAGTTACGCGCAGTAACTGATTAGGTACTTACATTACTTTAAACTCAGAAGTTTACTTAGCAAGGTAACTTTTAATAAGACACAGCACACAAATCTATGTTAACAGTTTTTAATAATCTATAATAATAGTGGTTTAAAGATCGCCGAATAGATTCCCATAGTCGGTCCCTTTTGTGAAAACACCGACATACCTGCCTCAAAGATGGAACTCCTAGGACTGCTTCAGATGAACTTTTAATGTAAGCAAAGATACAATTTAACATTGTATTATTGCTTTATAATATTTAACTGATGTGATACATAATGGTTTATAAAAATGTATATTGATTTTTATTAATTTATTTATCATTTAATATTTATATACATTAAAATTATTAATTATGATTGGAAATTAAATTTAAGGATTATAAATAGTAATATTGCATTTCTTTATGCATGCATATTATGTAATAATTAATCATATGATATACTTAATATATTATTCATTATAGAAATAAAGAGGCTATAATAATAATATTTAATAATTACCAAGATTTTTGTTATTGTATAGATAGAAAATGTTTGACACTAATTTAAGAATACGTGTTAGTCTAAACTATGGTGAGGTATATTATATTTATAAAGAAAGATAAATTACAAAAATAACATTACTAATTTCCATTTTATTATATTTAAGAAATAATATCCAAACATAAATCTTCGAACCGCATTCTAAAAGCTAAAATCACAAACGCACCAGGTAACAAAAAAGGTGTAAATGGAAGCACACCACTTAGCACTTATCACAATAAAATTTTATTATACACGTTTTTTACTTACTGGTTTGTATGAAGATTTCAAAGAAAAATTCACCAATGATTTGTTAATTTAATTAACAAGAATTTATATATTTATTACAAAATATCACTATGTTTCTTTGTATATTAATCGCATGGAAACTTTGTGCTACAAATTTTAACTGTGAAGATTGGTGCAATTATTATTTTTTCGTATGAAAACCCTAAATATCGCCGACGCGTATTTAGAAATAGACAGTACTACTAACATCGTTCGTTCATTCGCCTATAACTATATTATTTTCATATTATTTTGTTTTGCATTTTGAATTGTTATTCATGAAACTTCAGATTTTAGTTTGGTAATTGTATAATTTGTTACTTGTAATTTTATTTTGTTAATTTAGTTACGCACTTACTTTACCCATATTTTTTTCTTACTGGGGTCGGTGGAAGAGATCTTTAGTAATTATGTTACTTGTTTTTATCTGTATTGTAACGAATTTTTAATAAATTAATTCTGGTAATACTGCCATTTCATTACCTTCACGAAACTATAGAAAGGCTTTTGCTAAGGAATTCTGATATCTTCGAGAATCATTTATTTTGTATTATAATTAAGTTGGGTTCTAATTTCAGACTCTGATAAACGCATCAGATCCGAAGCAGTTTAGGGGTAAACCACCACCAATTCTATCTACTGGTAATGTGTTATCCAAGGTAACTAGAATATTATAAACATAATATTAATAAGTGAAGAGAAAGTAATAAGCACTTGTGCAGAGGGCTTTGCCCCCTTAATAGGGAAAGGGAGGTCGGAGGACGATGATGGCAATGCACAATTTCAGGGGCCAACTCCGATTGGAGCAAGATGTAAGATAGAGCGGTTATTGGCGTATTTATATATAAATATTATCTATCCTATCGCTAGCAAAACTTATACTGTATATTATAACTTCTGTGTGTACATAAAAAAGCGTGTCTTTAAGTTTAGATTAAGGCCTACAACGCACTTGCGGGTGGCCGCAATGCGGTAGGCCGCACATTGATTCTTACATGAAACCGGCACACCGCCAGCCGCTAGTGCGTTGTAGGCCTTAGACTCTCACTAGGTCCGTAGTCCTGGCTAACTAAGCCAGCCTAGCTTCTTCCAGAAGCACAGAAGTCTCCTGGGCACTTCGCAGGCTTCAATTATTAGCAATTGAAGACATTTGAAAATTATCGCTTTGTAACTTTGGAAATGAAAATACGTATATAGAGACTACAACCGCTACGCTATTTTATAAACTTAATATAACCGTAATTTTTAGCCCGTAATTATGAAAGAGTAAGTTTATACTTTTTAGTAATAAAAGTAATTGCTAAACCAATTTTCAGTAATAATTGGCAAAATTGCGGGATGGCGCAACATGTTGCTTACGGAACATTCGAGAACGGGGCTCAACTCAGTTGAACAATAATTAAGATTGGCAATGAAGAAGCAGAGATTCCGGAGATCGTCTGTAGACCTTCAGTCGTCGAAGAGGCACCGCAGTCCGCACTGAGAGAAGTAAATTCTGGACTTGTTGGACTAGAGGTAGTACATACCATAATTACTGTACCTGTACTTAATTCATACATGTGTAATAAAACCTAAAGTGTTTAAGATTTCGCGATAAAGCTATCAAATTGCATATCATTGGAAAAATCCATTATCAATTGTATATATACGTAATATGAATAAACGGTGTCACTTTATTTTTCAAAACTCTTCAGCTCGAACCTTGCACCATACTTACATATGCATGGTCACGACCCGGCCGCTACCTCTTACAATGTGTTTAAAGCGGCCCTAAAGAAACTATGTTCATTACACCTCCACACCGGGAAAATCATTTTAATAATGAAAATGTTTAGAACGAAAATATTTGTATATCTTTAAAATTAATTATTTTAATTCTTTCTTAGTGTCTTAGCGGATTTACAGAAATGGATAAATATAAAAAACGATTACATTAGATAGTTTAAATAAATACGACCTTCTAAAAAGATCTCCTCTAGATTCTTCCACTTCTTCGCTTTACCAATCTTTCTTTATCTTTTATCTTCCCAGGTTTCTGGGGAGATTCTTTTTTTACTTCTACCCAATGGGACTTTTTTGGACCGGACCTACCTCACTATAATAAGTTTATTTATTTATCTTTTAATCGTGCCTACCAAATAAGTATTCAATATTCTAAATCACCTTCCATATTGCCCATCGTTATTGTGTACCACACCCGTAATCTCGACGGCGAAACGATAACTGAAGAATAATTAATACCCAGTGAAGGCAATTATCTAAATGTTATCACTTAAAACAGTTCATATAATAAATGAGTAGCTTTTGTCAGCTTTGTGGATGCATTTTATGTCCAACGAATCAATTCATTGAATAATAGACCTTATTTCCAATGTATAAAGCTTAAATTCATAAATATTAGTACAACGTTTGTCCACATCAAACAATTCGACGCGTTGTTTGTGGAAGGTACAACCAGAATAACATGAACCCTTGTTTCTTAATAGATATTCCTAAAACTGGTTCTTCTTATCTGTTGTCGTAGCGTAAATAGGGTTGTTAGAGGTAAATAAATCAAAAGTGAGGCTTTTAGTTTAAAAAGTCTGCTAATGGATACATTTTGATTAGCTTAATATTTTTCATAAAAAAACGTGTGCATAACACGCGTTAGAAGTTATATTTCTTTGGCGTAACAAGATGAAATCTTTGCAAAAATTTTATTCTACGTTTGTAGAAAAAACGACGCTAACAATAGAAAAAAATAAAATGTTGACTATAGCTAACTTCAGTATGGCGGTTTTTACTGACGGTATGCGCATCATAAAAATTTACTCTTATCATCTACGCACTACGCACCAAAAGAATTATAACTTCAAAAATAAATTGTTATAAATAAAAATTAAATATTTTTAACACTCGATGGCGAGAAAACGAAGAAATGAACGTTTGACAAAATGTTGCTGTCTTATTAAACACCGTATAGCATCGCATTTGTTGCTAATGTTGCACAACTATGTCGTTTTATCAACGTAAAAAAGCATGGTTAATGGTCCAATAGAAGACGGCCTAAAATTGTCAAACACCTGGGATCCAATAATATCCAAATTAAAATCTCAAAAAGAAAAACAATCCGCGAAAATAGAGGACACCGTGAGCCATTTTTGCCAAAAACCACCATCTTTTAGTCGATACCAACTCCAGGGAAATAAATACAGATAATGGAACTTTCTCTACAGCTGTGATACTTTTTGACATTCAACACCTTTTGTCTTCAGTCACCGTGACCACGCACGCTGTAAAGCACGCGAAACGTCGGATAAATTTAAAATTATGTTAAATAATTGTAAATTTATAATAATACATAACTTTAATCAGGTTAAAAAGTTTTTTCTTTAAATGTGTAAAGGTTATGTCAATCAAAGACAATACTATCTGCATTTATATACAACTTAACAGAGCTTAGGGAATCAGAATACCAGCATTCATGAGAAGGCATGAATAAAATCCCGTCTAATACAAACCCAATAAAAGGTAAATTAGCAGCCCAGTAAATCTCGCATTCCTGGCTTCAGTCAAAACAGTCGTAACTTAACGTCATGTCAATTGCAACTAAATGCGACATAACCACCGCTTGAATGAAATTCTTGCTTCGCGGAGACACGACAGTTGTTAATAACATCTGTGGTCGAAACAGAACAACACTGAAACAGAAACAACAGATATTGTTTTTTATAATTTTTTGGAGTTATACTTCTTTTGGCGCGTTAGGGGAAAATGATAGAGTAAATTTTACGATGCGCGCGCACTGTCACAAAAAACCGACACCCCGAAGTTAGCTATAGTCAAAATTTTATTTTTTTGTGATATTTAAATAAACTTTATTTAACTAGATAATGCGTTTTAATAAAACTTTCAATGTATAAAATAACTATTTTCTATTGTTAGTGTCGTTTTCTCTACAAACGTAGAATATAGAAGAAGTATAACTTCTAACGCGTGTACATAAGTAGGACTTTTTTTTTTTAAACATAGATATATTTTTGAAGATCTTCAATTGTTTTCAACCAAATAGGTTAACTGAAAACTTACTAATAAATAAATGAAGCTTTTAAAACTTGTTTATTATATTAATAATAGTTGCAACAAACTCACTTCTTTTTTACATTTCCTAACTACACCTTTGAGATGTGATGCTGGAGGCAAATGCTAAGAATACAATGGACTGCGAATCTGACTGACTGTTGGATCCTGACCGAACTCCGGATACGGACTCGCCTGTCTCCCGTATGCTGACAGCGAATGATATCATATTTCGGCCATACAATGCGCAGAGGCGATGAGAACTTGGAGAAACTGATCGTGGTTGGTAACACAGAAGGCGAAAGATCGTGGCCGTTCATCAACCAGATGGACCGATCAAAGACTCATCAAACAATAAACTGTTATACGACTGGATAGAAACCGGTGAAAATAGATTATCCACTCCAGATGTTACCTTGTTCACCACGATAGCTACCGACTAAAGAGAGAAAGAGAAATTACACCATGTTGTCTGTACTTTTTGCTTTAGTGGTAGTAAAAGTAGACAAATAAATTTAATGATACGATTTCTGTGCTTTGTTTATACTTTAAAAATAGTTGTAGAATTTAAATATAAGTACAGTTTCTTATTCAAATGAAATGTAAATCTAAAACGTAACTGACGCGAGCTAACTGGCCGGTAATTTAGTAGCAAATAAAATTTAGATTAATCCGCGCGTATGTCAACGTCAAAACTTAACGGCTACAGACTATATTACAACAAATTCACTTTGCTCTTTAGGCGATGTTTACATTTAATTTTATTTAGTTTTTTGATATGTTTTGAGAGGTGAGACTGATATTAATGCTTATTTATTAACATTTATATTTCCGTTCTATTGAGGGTTTATTGACTCAAATTATATTATTATTAGCTAAAGATACCTTTAATATAAGCTTGTGTTAATAGTTTTTGCAGAAGATTCTCTCCGTATCATAATAAACATTAGTTTTTAAAGTGTTTAATAGTCACATTACGACTCTTTTAAATCATTTTTATAACCAATGTGTATTATGTATCCACTATCTCAAAACCACTCTTATTTCAGCGGTTATTTGTTAAACCACGGAGTAGGATAATATCATAAATTGCAATAATCATAGATTTGATTTGCTATAAAAATCACTTAAACGATTATAAATGCCGCTTTCTCCTAGAACTTATATTTCACTTAATTTCAGTAAATATTGAAAGTGTAGACCAGTCTTACGCTGTGTACATTAGGGAGTGAGCGATAATTCAAGTCACCGCGCGACCTCTCTTCCTCGTAAATCAAGCTCTGAGCTGCGCACGCGCAAGATACGTGTGTACAGAGCTTTACGTTTACGATTTATTTCTTTATTCGATGCTTTTCATTTTAGAGTTCGTGAAATCAAATATCAATTTTGATATAGAAAAACTTAAATTCTGGCCAGCGTTTTCGCCTGTTTTATTAAAAAATCAGCCATCATTTTCGAGGGCGTACAATTTATTTTTTCATCATGTGTGAATTATAATGTGTCCTTGTTTAAAGGCCAAATCTATAAATCCCAGGTTTCAACTTAGTTATGATCTCTTATTTAATAATCAGTAAAACAAAAAAATACTCATTACTGAGTAATGTGAGTATAATTTATAGTGTTAATAGTGTTATGGAAGACCTGGTATGGAACACGCTATTACAAATATAAAAATAATAAACGGGTCAAATATAAGTCTTTTCTCCAACTTTAGATAGCCTGGTAGATAGCACTGGTGACCCTAGAGCTGGTGCTTTCCTCGCTCCAAGAACTAGTATCGCAATACAGCAAGGAAATACTGCCATTAAACTGCCCCACAGGCACCAAACTTTTTAAATTTGCATTTATTTTCGATTTATTAATGTATTATTATTATGACAGTAAATGTTTTTGGATTAAATAAAAACAATATTTAATTAATAAGATTTATGTATGTTATTCGCTTCACTAAAGATTCAGACTTTCAGCGACTGTCTGCAACAAATACTATATAAAATAAGTATTTCTAAAAGTGCATCGTAGAATTTAGTATCCATAGTCAACAAACGTGAATGGTTGGAACAATGAGCACGGCAGCGCATTTTATTTCTATGAAATGCGAAATGCTTACTTCAATGTGCAAGAATGCAAACGTGTTAAAGTATTTCTGCAAAATATTTTTATTAATAAGTTTTTGTGTGAAAAATACAGAAACATGCTATAGGCGATTTATTTCCAACCGCTATTTACAATGTTCTTAACCTTATGTAGGTAATAATAATACTTAATTAAAAATGAATAAATAGAAAATAAAACAAATTTAAAAAGGTCCCTATGATATGTACCTTTAACGCTGGCAGCATTTCCTCGCTGTATTGCGATGCATATTCGTTGAGCGAGGAAAGCACCAGCTCTGGGATCATCCGTACTATCTACCATCAGGAAACATTTTAACAACACGATTTTCTCTCATAATCATTTTACTTGATTCTAAAAAGTCGTAAACGCCAACTATATCACAAATTTTTGTTTAAAATTCTTATAATATAGATGATATTGATGTTACAGTGTAGGCTTATTACAGATTATGTATAAAAATGGACAAAATAAACGTTTTACCATTGCTAAAAAAAAATAAACATTGACTGTATAACTAAGACAGGACCCGCCCTTAACATAGTTTATTTAATCGAAATGCGATATACCTAGACCATAAATAGTGTACTCAGTGTAATGAGTAATGTATAGAAATAATGGGTTGATAAAAGCAGCAGGACAAAGCACTCAAATCGCTGACTTTTGATTTTATCACCATTAATTTTAACTTAGACATTTATTAAGCTATTATCTGTGTACCAATTTGTAAGCTCATAGTAATTACAAACACCTATTAAGATCGAAAGATAATACATTTTCAATCAAGTACGTCCATCATGAAGCCAATATTAAAATGATTAAACGCTTCGAAGACACGCCCCTTGCGAGAGAGATAGAAGATTTCCCATAATAAGTTCCCGTACATAGACTAATACAAAGGATGTGACGTCATTGGTGATTTGACATTTCCAAGGTTGCCGTGACGTTTCATGTAAAATTTACCAGCAAATATCTAATAATCGATCGACGTTCTCTTGTTTATTTGCAGCAAAATAAAAAAACAGTAAAAGTAAAACTTCCTCCTTCAATTTATTATAAAGTTAGTGAAAAAGAAAATAATGACCCAATAGACGGTGGCGCCCGAATCCCGATAATGAGTAAAAAAAATAATTACAATTATCTTCATACACAGATATTACTACAGTTCTCATCTGTAACAAATTGCGTTTACGCCAGAAGAAAAGAGAAATTTTAGTGTTCATCACTACATAGTATAAAACAAAGTCGCTTTCTCTGTCCCTATGTCCCTTTGTATGCTTAAATCTTTGAAACTACACAACGGATTTTGATGCGGTTTTTTTTAATAGATAGAATGATTTAAGAGGAAGGTTTATATGTATAATAACATCCATTAAATAGTGGAGAAGTACTGTTATTTTTGAGGTTTCTAATGTGATGTCGTAAATAATTACATTTTTTCCGCTTACATTGCAAACGCAGGCTGAACCCTACGAGTTTTATCAAAATAATGTACTAAGTATTGTACACATTGAAAAGGTCTACAGAAAAGTCCGTGATGGTATATGTCTATCTCTTATGGATAACCCACAATAATTTTTTTTTGTCATTTACTTTTTACGACAAATAATGGCTAATTTTCGAAGCGATTTTAACCAATACAGCATTAATCCTTAACCAATTAAATACTTTGAATACATTGTTCATTTAATATAGATCTTTATGGCTCTTTACAGCATATGATTTAAATGAATATTTCGAAGATATTACAAATTTTAAAATTGCGGGACGCAGCGCGTCGGAGGCCGCGGTTCTCCCTATACTTTATAGCACTTTGAATTTAGTATCAGCATTGCATCCGTGCGAAGCCGGGGCGGGTCGCTAGTTAACGATAAACGACCTACCAAGGAATAACCTACTTCGCGCCGATTTTACCCGTGACCCGTAAACAACAAATTATACACCTAACTTAGGAATCACTCAATCTATTGATGAAACCGCATAAAATGGTCTTAACGAATTTTTAGCTTTTCGCCAACAGATGAGTGTGATGATTTTCTTTATAATATAACCAAAGGTTCGATAAGTACAATGTAAAAGCTCGAATTACATACATTTATGATTCTGTATTGTGCCGAAAGGCTGTTCAGTAAACCCAGGCTCGTAGTAGCGTAGCAGACGCTCTAGATGAGGACACGGATTAAGGGAAACTGTTACCGTGCCTCCCGTCAAGAGCGAGCAAATGGGGCTGAAAGGTTTTAGTGGGTACGGGTACATTTCACCCCACGAACCTACTCCCACACTCGCGCATCACTTTAACAAGATGCCCCAGCGCGGAGGTCTACAAATGGATTTCCCAACAATAAAAAATCAAAAAAGGCTTAAACACATATATCCAAACGCATTGTAATATTGACTTGTACAATAAAAGAGATCTTTAAGTAACCGCGTTAAACAAATACTTGCAAAGTGATAACAACTTCAATCAATAATGGCCCGAGTTAATTCAGGTTTAAGTGAACTAAAATTGAAGCTTTTATTAAGATTATCAGTTAAACTCAGCCGGTATTCGCGGAGTAAAGTTCCCTCGAGCTTTTGTTATTTTGAACATGGCTTTAATTAATGTTTATAAAAAGGCACAACTTCGTGTAAAGTTGAAATTGAAAAAGCTCTTATAACGACGGAGCTTTAGTTAATATTAATACTAGTTAGTGTATGACTATTTTGGTGTCCAAATTTTTCGAAGCTTTTTTTTATAAAGACCCAATAAAATATTATAATACAAAGTTTTTTTCGCTAAAACTATGATACATATTTTATTTTGTACACAAAACGAAAATAAACTGGAACTTTTAAATTTAAATTTATAATGGCTGTGATTTACTTCAATTTTCAAAAATTTATCAAATTAGATCAAATGTGCTTATACTTAAAAGTAAACTACTTTTATATTATCTTAAGAAATGAAAATGTTGCGTACATTAGAGGCGATATCAAAATGTTTGGCTTTGTTTGCCTTATTAAGGTTTGAGCTTAATTAATTTATGCATTCCGTTATGTAACAATTTAATTAAATATACAGTATTTACAATTTTCTTAACCTACATAGTAATTTTATAAATAATTAAAAATTAATAAAAAGTTTGGTCCTTTTGGCAGTGTACCTTTAACGCTGGCAGCATTTCTTCAACAATTCAATTTATGTTTATATACCTTTACGTTGTAATATAAGGTATCATAAGTGGATTCTAAGTAAAACAATGGAATTGTGTCAATAATTTGTAAGATTATTTATATATTACGGGTATATAGCGGGTCAAGAGGAAGGCTGTTATGTTTCGAGAACGAAGCGGAGACAAAAGCTAATAACTATCAACTACTATGCACTCCAATAGTCCGCAATAATCTCCGGTGGGATTACCAAACGCCTGTCTAGTTATATATAAAAAGTTCTACTTAATAACTAAAGGGATATGAAACTATGCTCGCCTCCCAATTGCAAGAGAATTTACACACTATTGTAGCAAGTTGCAAGTAAAACACCATTTTTATTAGCCACTCTAAACGTAAGGGAATATTTCTGTCAAATATTTTACACTGAATTACTTGGTTCATTCTTCTGATCATTTGTTTTAAGTTTAATGCTGCATTTTGATATTTAAGCTTTCATTTGAGCTCAATGGAATGTACTAAGCTATTTTGCATCTGAAGGTCCATGTCATAAGTTTTTATTAGATCTGCCCCCGCGAACTTCGTTTCGCCTTAATATGATTTACGTAGCCTTTTTTAGTAGCTGCATACCTACCAACATAACATGAGAGCTATGCTACGTTCACTTTTCCGGTATACCAACCTAAGTACTAAATAAAACTAAATTTTTCCAAATTTTATCTACAAAAATCTTCATCAGAGTTCAAGGAATAAATTAAAAATAACATCGCATAGGTCCAGCCGCCTTCGAGTTTTGCGTTTAGCAATATATTTTGCGATTGCGAAGCAGACCGGCCAAGCGTTGCTGTGGCTAAGGTTTTTGTTATATTACATAGTAGCAAACTATTCAAGGGAAACGGTAGGAGAACACCAGTCATGGGGACCACCATGCTTTTTTGGTGGATATGCCATTAAATTGTAGCTTATGTGAAACGTTGGTACTTTCAACAAAGCGCCATCTGTTAGAATTGTGACTGTCAAATAATAAACAATTGTAAGCTATCCTATCTTTTAAGTTGGATCAAACTGCACACGGTGTGCAAATTTGATTGATATCGGTTCGGTAGTTTAGGAGTCCATAGCGGACAAACAACGTGACACGTAATTTATATATATTAAGATAGCTGCATTGTCGGCCTTTAATTGAGAAATACGCCCCTTTTAAACTAAAAAAACCAACACTATCTTCGGGATTACCCAATATTGGTCCAATCGTTTTCGTATTTCGCGCTTTACATCAGCTGCGATTCATTTTTATTTATTTATAATAATATTATGTATGTCGTTTTGTATAATTGATATCAAAGATACCTGAGAGAGATAGACAATACATTTAATACCACGTATAGTATAGTACCATTCGTGAAGTAGTGTTGACTCCGAACAGACATACAAAAATTTGTGACTCGCCCACAATATTTTTATGTATACAGATGGTAATTAGCAAGGTAGGTTTCCAAAGATCAATTTCATAATTCAAAGAGTTTTACGTCGCCGCAGTAGGAATGCATATAATTAAATTCTTAATTAACATAGCATGCATACTAATACTCAATATTATTATAAATTATGAATGGGAATTTGTTATTTTTAGTTTAGTATTTACAGTATAATTTTCGCTTACCCTGGTGGTCCTAATGACGAACATTGCTCGTTGTTGTATGAAACGCGTTTGTAAAAAATTGGGAGTATATAAAACAAACCAGTGACAGCTAACTAAACTCTTTTGCAAAAAAGCAGGTAAGGAAATTTGCGTTCTACGGCCTTGCGTAACTGAGGTTTTTGTCTATATCAGGAGCTACCAGCCTGGAGGCTGGAGCCCTAACTTACTCCGTGACCACCGTGTTGCCTGAAACTATGATTCATCGGATCTGGAGGACTTGTATAAAGTCATTTAAAGAAAAAACTTTTTACCGGATTAAAGTTATGTATTATTATAAATTAACAATTATTTAACATGGATGCAACTTTCTCTACAGCTGTGATACTTTTTGACATCCAACATCTTTTGTCTTCAGTCACCGTGACCACGCACGCTGTAAAGCACGCGAAACGTCGGATAAATTTAAAATTATGTTAAATAATTGTAAATTTATAATAATACATAACTTTAATCCGGTAAAAAGTTTTTTCTTTAAATGTGTAAAGGTTATGTTAATCAAAGACAATACTATTTGTATAAAGTCAGTATTGCCGACCACTTCTTATTGTTCCGCCGTAAACATCGGTTTAAAAAAAAAACATAATATACTTCACGCGTATTAAATAAAACGATTATAAGTAGACAGACTACACCAGGCTATTAAATTTCCTTAGGTGCTATTTTTTTACAGTTTATTTTGATGTGTTGATAGATCTGTCCGAGTCAACGCTGTACATTTCACTCACTCAGGCTGTTTTAGAATTAAAAGCGTGGCTTACTTGAATGCCCGAGAGACGCAGGCACTGTCTTCAGCATTATAAGCATTTTATTTAGCATATTTTAAGCTAATCTGTGTGAGACTGATGCCTGCTAAAGGTAACAGTACCTGTGTTACAGGTCATCAGGCCTCCACCACTTCGGATCGACATAAGATCTTATACAATATATAGAGGAAGCCACATGGGGTATGTGTGTATGTGTAAATTATGTGTATGTGTGTGGGTGTGTGTCTGTGTGTTTTATATTTTATTACTTAAGTGTTAATCTAATAAAACTAAAACTAAAAGCTAAAACTAAAAAATAATATATCTATATTACACATAACATTTATCTCAAAACTACTTGCGACTTAGATGAACCTTAGACTGTTACCTGAGTTAACTCATGTAAATATGGATCATGGTGATGGTGATTCGACTCGACTTCCGAGTATTGTATGTAAGAAAAGAAATACATATTTTAATAAATTATATATATATTGTATATATATATATAATTATATTATTATACTTAATTATATATATATATATATATATATTGGCAAAAGCCTAATTAGATCGTCGTAATATGCAACAATATCCCATAATCAAACTTATAACCTCTTTTGGAGTCGGTTTAAAAAAACTGTTTTGTTTAAAGGGTAACGTCCTTCCAAGTACCATCAGTATCAAGAAGTTATTTGGCGATTAGCTGATTAGTGAATCAGCTTCGTAATATTAACGTACATTTGGTCTCCGAAGCACAACAATAAGACTAGTACAATATTGCAGATATTGTACTAGTCTTATTACACACAATAAGATTTGTAAAGAAATATACAATGTTAAACGATGTCATACCAGAGATATTATAAGCTAATTAAAAATGCTTGCTTTATTTACTCATATCGCAGTCAAGCAAATGACATTAAGACCTCAGTATTAACGTTTTTATCCCGAAGTTAATAAAAACAGATCTTTATCGACAACTTGAAATACGGCTTATTTGGTACCGCCCTCTTGATTGATAATTTATCGAGTTATGCAATCAATGATTGCGAAATGGATAATTTAATACTGTATTTATTATGTATTAAATACAATTTAATTGTCTCTGGTTAAGCTTTTGCGCCCTCGCTAAAGATCACTAGAAACGTCGAGAAATTCGCGCTTAAAACCATTGATTTTTTATATATTGAACACAATTATTTTGTAGATCAAAGACAGATTCACGTTGTATGCATTTAGCCAGGTGTTATCATATATAGCATCCATATGATATAAGTTGAGATAAGTCAAGAGATTTAAGTGTTTTTATTATAAAGTGTAAGGTTTTAGACATTTTCTATTATTATTATTTTTTTTAAATCCAGTGCCTTGAGAATTGTGTATCTGTAAATTATTAATCCAAGAATCAGGATGAGAAAGCTTTAATGCTGAAAGCTAGGCAACAACTTAATTACATTAATACCATTATGAGTTACGAATACCAATAGAAATAATTGGAACAAGATATTTCTTCTTTTTATATATTATAGGCAACATATTATAGGATGGTTATCGAATAATTATTGCAATCAATAACGTTCTTAATAAATCTGTAAAAACATTAAATCTTCTCGAAAGGGTTAAATAAATTATACAAGATAATATCTCTTTATGAAATCCATTGGTAGCTGAATTAAATTATCTAAAACTTTATCGCAACCTTCATAAAATATATTTCTTATTACAAGAATAATACAATAATGTTATAACATTAAAATCAGCTTGATTAACTTTTTTAATAATTGAGACCGCTTTAGACCAAAGAATGATTTAGGTTCTGACAGCAAATAAATCTTTGTCCAATAATTGACTGGAAATATCACTAACAAAGTACCGATAATAATTACGAAATACGAAAACTCGATGTAAAAGCCACAATCACTATAGTATATTGGTATTAAGGCGACGAAATCACGTGAATCATATGTTGTAAATAAAAGTTATCACCAAAAAATACAACTGTTGACAAGCTCTGTGATCGCTTGAAATTAATGGCGGTCGTTCATTATTTGGCTACCAAAGTCAGAGGTGGTCCACCCTAAAAAAAGTATCCTTTTAAATATTTTACCGTGTGAAATATGTCTGTAATTAAATTTGGAATGCCCTAACATGGGATACATTATCTCGTAATGGGAATTTTGAGTCAAATGCATTATTAGCGATTAACATTCCTTCACACTTTAGTGATACAATTTTAGAATTATTCAACCATTTTAATTGGATAAACGTATATATGTAAAGCTTTTTATTTATATTTTGAAAATAAATAAAGCGATAGGAGTATAGGTTGCGAGAGAGGAATTCACTTCGGCACGTCGCTTGCAACTGTATATACATATATATATATAAAGCGCAAATTCGGCTACAAATGGAGTAAGTACTGTTCTCACCGTATTCCACGGAGAGCGGTCCGAACCAGCGACTTCCTAAGCGGGTTTATCCCTTGGCTTTGCGTAAAGAGATGGGTCTCTCTGCATCTTTTACCGCAATTACCATGGGGAGTGTTCAGGGGAGTTGTTCGGATTAATGCCTCCGAGTTTCAACATCGAGGCAGAATATGAAATTCCACTCATATCACCTCGGCGACCGTCTTTCCACAACTTTTTAAGGCATTATAAATTAGTAATAATTAAACTTTTTTATAATATTAGTGTAGATATATCTTATCACACGATTAGTAGATGCTTAATTTAAGACCTCAACAGAATTAGATGCTCATAAGCCCCTACATAGAGTGACTGTGAGATGATGCTGAATTATGATGATTTTTATATATACGTAAAAAGAATGTTAATAATTTTTTTCATAAAGGATTATTAAGATTTCTATGTAAATTTTTTCCATACAACAAACAAATATATTGAATTAACTTTTCTTGGTAATGCAGTCTTTCCATACATTTCCGAGAATGCCGTGGGAATGAGAAACAAACCAGAATTGTTTCGAGTCAGTTGATTTAACAATGTAAACCAAAAGCATTATTTAATTACCCTTGAAAGATATTTAAACTTATTATTTACAACACACAAATATATAGTATTTATAATATTCGTAAGCGTAATCATAATAATTAAAAATTAATAAATAGAAAATTAAAATAAATTTAAAAAGTTTGGTAACTGTGGCAGTGTACCTTAAACGCTGTTAGCATTTCTTCGCTGTATTGCGATACTTATCCGTTGAGCGAGGAAAGCATTAGCTCTGGGGTCACCGTTACTATCTATCTACCAGGCGCCAACTTAAATCTTTAATTAGCGCCTGTGCATTTGAACTCCACTTATTACTTAATTTAATTTAAGATTAATTTTAGACTAATATATTGACAATTTAATTAAAATTACAAAAAAATATTCACGGTCACTGATGTAAGATGTTTAAGTTTGTACAAAATTAAAAACATCAAAATGGCGCTAAAACCTACTACAGCACGCATGCCCTGAAGCGGGCGCTGCCACAGATAAGTTAGAATTGGAATATGCCATAGATAATTATGCATTTTATTAATACACGATGCCATGTGTATAATTTGAAAAATCTCTAATGTTCCTTTTTTAAATTCTGTATTGCGTTCATAAAATGTATTGTATTTGAAGTTTCATTTGGCATTCTACTACTTATAATAATCGGATACATTAACAGAATATTACAAGAATGGTTTAAAATTTAAATATGTATAAAATGTTATGACTAAAAAAAATTACGTTGATAACTTGATTAATACTGACATATATAGAAAAAAATAAACAAATTATAGTCAAGTAAAGTTTTATGTATATATGTTTAAAATATTTTTATTTTCAATAAGTAAAGAAATCTCTACGAAAATTATCAAAGTTTATTTATCTGCCTTATTTCTCATGCAAAGCTGATAGTAGCCGTCTATTATATTCTATACATTGGGTAAATAGTTTGCCCTGTCTCGTTCCTATCTAATACAGTACATTCAATATTAGTGTATTATGCATTCATTGCAGTCACCCCACAATAACGTATGCAAAACAGCCCGGGGATATACGGCCAATAAATAAACACGCCGAAAGGGGTGAAATTAAATATTCATATTTATAGTGATGTAATCGTGTTATCGAGAATCATTGATACAATTGGGAAAAAGGTTGGCGGTGTCATTATGCGAATAAAAGGCCCTTGAGCGCAAGGGCCATAATCGGATTGAAGGAAGTTTACCTCAGCCGGAGACCAGTATGTGACAGCTGTATGGTACAGCTGGATCGACAGAGTGAAGGTGGATCCACCGCATCTGAATGCCAGCAATTGGTGGGAGCGCTGATTATCGTTTCCGAGGCCAAGACACTCACAGAGCCAGCGGAGTGAGTGTTGTAATTATGCGAAGTTGTTATTAGATTTTTACTTCTATAAGTATATGTACGAGCCACTAGTTGGAGACACTAGTTTTAGCGGTAAGACTGCCCTTTCTTCAATCTTCTTTATTTTCCTTGTTGTTGTGATGTAATATAGTATAAATAAAATAGTATAAAATAAATCTAAATAGAGACTTGATTTTATTCATCTGGTTAAATTGTCATCTTCCAAGTACGATAAATATCTGAATAGTCTTTATTGTTATGTTTAAAACAATTATCGATATAACAATACAACACTATACAATTCTAATATCGTAATAGGCAGGGTAAAGACCGAAGCAACTTGTACAACATCACCAAATTAGCCAAACGATGTGCACTAGCCCTTGAGCCATTATAGGGTTGCCACTAGCATATCGGACTATCAGAAAGAATACATTAAAATATTCTTGACCGTGCTTTAAGAAATGTGTAACTTCGGGTACAGTTTTTATAGAACAGGGGGCAAACGAGAAGGAGGCTCGCCAGATGTATAGTGATACCGCACATGGACACTCTTAATTCCAGAGGACTCGCGAGTGCGTTGCCGGCTTATTAGGAATTGGTACCCTTTTTTCTTGAAAGATCCTAAGTCGTATTGCTTTCATAATGTTTAAATCAAAATAACTACTTAGTGAAATTGCGATAACGCGTTTAACGTTGTGGTGGAACAGAGCCTGTAACATCCAATAGCGATTCCGATCTCAATAATGAAGTTTTGTTCCGCGCGATTCCAAGGCGATATCAGCGCTACGGATATTGAGAGAACTACATCGATCTTGCATACAAAAACGCCGCAAGTGCTGTCACTATTGGAAGTACTTAGTGTATAATATAGTATAGTGATAGCAATTTAAAAAATTACTCTGATTTATTATATACAGACAATTCATTGTTATCAACAATGCAATTTATATAAATAACAGACATGGACCAACACAAAATTTGACTTTAAAGTTTCGATATTTCAGCTTGTAATTAGACGAAATATGTATAATAATGACATGAAAAGTTTGCTTTTGTAATTAGCTAGGTCTGATTGATTTGTCAAAATGTGTGGTTTCAATTATTACTATAACTATCACAAAAGCAAACAGCTTTATACAAAAAAATAACTTTAGAACGAATTTTTTTGTAGAGTCGTCTAAATTTAATACTGATTAATATGTTCACTAATACAACGTTTTATTATTAAATAATTTAAAACTATGTTTATTATTAAAAATTATTTATCAGTAACATTTGCTTTATGAATTTCATTGTTCTGTGGAGACAGCCCTATAGATTGATGTATATGCAAATGTGTTGTATGCGACGCCTTATAAATGATTTTATCCGGCATGCTTGTGTGAAATATTACTTTGTAAAATTGAATCGGACACAATCTGGAAAAGGATGTTTAGAACACATGTGCTATTTAAATCCCCAATCTTATATCAGTTTTATAGGGTCTAGTACAGTCACGAGAGAAATTAATTGTATTTATATTATAATAAATATTTTACTATTGAAGTTTCAATTTAGAATATAGCTGAGTATTCTTCAATAAAAGAGTGTACCAATTCTTAAAAGGCAGGCAATGCACCGCGAACCTGTCGTTTGCCCGCTGTTCTATGCCCTTTTAGGTCTGGGTCTCAGATTTCTGTATCTGTTTCGTGATCATTTGTTTTTTCTAACAAACTTAATTAATTTACGTTTAGTTTTAGTTAAATAAATTAACTAACCTTCTGTGCCTGATACATGCCGTTAACTGTTTGGGTCTAAGGCATTCTTCATGATGCTTTCCTTCAGCATACGAGCGAGTGTTTAAAGCGCCCTATGGGCGCCTTATGCGCGAGTCTCTTGATGCCAGACGTGGATTGAACCCACGACCTCAGTTATGAGTCGAACGCTGATGCCATTAGGCCAACACTGCTCTTGAGTATATAATATAGTCATAAAAAACTTTCTCGGGTAGTTATTTTAGGATTTTTTTTACATCTATATTTATTAAATAATTATAGATGTATATATATAGAAACACACATAAAATTTCTAGTTAATCCGTTACTTAACGTGATAAATAAATATTAATTAAAATACTAACTTTTCCATTCGACAGTACTAATATTAGTCAAGTAACATGAATGTAGCTCATTGTAATGACACATGACACTGTTTTTTCACATTGGCACTGATTGTTCACACGTGTTTAATGTCAAAATTTTAAAACAACAAATTCGTTTTAGGGTTTTTGTTTTGAATTATTATGATACATTAAGTTAATTGGGCGTTATGTCTGGAGCGTTTAGAATAACTTACTTTACGCCTAAACGTGTATTAATAACTTAAGAAATATTCACAAAGATTGGAATATTTATTAAATAAGTCGCAACGTTTATAAATAATTTAAAAAATATAATACATCACAAAGAAAGATACAATGTGTTTTTTTAAAATAATACTTTAATTTCATAGATTAGAATTCAGTGTCACAAAGGGTTTTTTTAATTCAGTTAGAAGAGGCGTTATTATTGGAACAAAAGTAGTATCGAGTTGGTTACTACGATTACCATCTTTAACATGAACTACACATCGTAACCATATGATATTAATTCCAGGTTTAACTGTAATTAATAAGGTTTCATTTGGATATTTTTCCAGCTAACTAATTTATATTAAATAGCGCGTATATTACAAATTCTAAGCTAGTATTTCTCTGGAATCCTAGAATTAGCACTGTTAAGCGTATTATAGGATTTAAATAAACTCGTGTCTCGTTAATAAGGACATCGACAAACCGGTTGACACGTTTACTGAGGCCATAGACTATAGGCTAGACAAATAAAATTCTATTGTCTGTGAGTGTGTAACGGGTGAGTACATGTAGAATAAATAAAAATGTCTCGATCTCTTATCTGTATGAAATTAACGAAGAGAAATTAACGAAAAAAAAATGGTCGCGATTTTTTTATTAAATAGCAGTTGTATTAATTTCATTTTATACACAACTAGCTGACCCAGCGAACTTCGTACCGCCTAACAGTCAATGAATGTCGTGTTACTTTTTAGCTGAACTAATTAAGGCTTTTATGAACGTAAAACAATGATATAAAATAATATATTTATATAGATAGAAACAAAAAAGTATTTTATTATGATGAATGATGATGAAAACATACATACAGAATGAGAATAAGAATATAAAAAAAAATAAAGAAAAATCATAGTCAATCATAGAATAATCATAGTCTCAGCAACCAAGCCATAAGCTCCAAAAAAAAATATAGTTGTTACACTATTTGACAGGATTGGACAACAAATGTTTAACATGTAATAAACAAATCAGTATCTATTGAAATGATTAAGTATTCATTACACATATCGAGTTTTCATTGTTTTTATGATGTATTCTGCTATTCGGGACGGAAACAAATCCAACAAATCAAAAACCATGGCAATCGGTCCAGCCGTTCTCGAGTTATAAGTGTTGTAACAAACACGACTTTCTTTTATATATATAGATTATGGTACAATGGAATAAAATGCTTTATCTCAAATTTATATAAAATAAATATAATCCACAAATTTAATTGTTCATACATTAATTAACTATTGAAAAAGCCCAACTTATTAAATAAATAAAAATTAGGCACATCCGAACATTCTTATTTTTTTTTAATGCCAAAAAAGGTAGTCAAAATGGCCGCCACGAAAAGTGAGGCATCCCGACATTTTTTCCCAAAACAATCTGTTAAGTTCAAGTGCCATTAAATTGATCTGTCATTTGTCAATTGTCGGTGCTTCTCATCCCAGCTGTGTTAACATGTTCATTCAGTCGTCATGCCGTAATCATAACATTTATTGCTAAAATGATTACACAATTATTGCAACAGCATTCAATGGACAATCACATACCTGTCGCAGTTATAATAAATTAAATAAACCTTTGCTATGTTATAATGACTAGTAGGCGTTTGATATAAACGTTTTCTATTGGGAATGATATAATTCATCGTTTTGAAGTTTATATAACTGTCAGTTTAATTCTTAATAACGATTTAAAAGAAAGTCTAGACACAATGTTTTTTAATTAGATTCAATATTCACAATGGTGATTGTAACTAATATTATTTATTCATACATTTAAATTAAATATTGCTCTTATATCACGGAAATATCTTTAACAAAGTTAGGAATAGTGTGCTGATCAATTTAAAAAAGCAAAAAATTACAATCTAAAATTGGAAGTGTATTTTTTTTGTACCATTTATGTTTACCGTAATTGTCATGTATTTAGAATATATATCTATATAATTTTCTTCCCTTTAGTACTAAAACCTCACTGGCTAAATCTCTCCTCCTGCCATTACTGGACTACGCCGATTCTTGCTCTTCCGATCTAAATGAGGAGTTGCTAAATAAACTGGATCGTCTCCAAAATTTCTGTATCCGATTTATATTCGGTCTAAGAAAGTACGATCATATCTCTGAGTTCCGTAAGCGGCTGGGCTGGTTACCCATTCGTCAGCGACGTGATGCTCATGTTCTCCATCTCTTATATTCCATCCTGTTCAACCCTAAAACTCCTTCCTATCTTAAAAATGATTTCAAATTTTTGGGATCCCATAACTATAGCCTACGCTCTTCCGAAAACTATATCCTTGAAATTCCATGTCATAACTCCTCCTTTCTTGGCGATTCCTTTAAGGTCTCTGCAGTTAGGCTATGGAATTCACTTCCAGTCCCTATTCGCTTAGCTCCTTCTCTATCTTCCTTTAAATTTCTTCTTTACAAACATTACCTGTCCACTTCGTATCCCTAACTTTAATAATAGGTACCTACTGAGACTGATCTTAATTTAAGAAATTAAAAATGATTCATGTGCACTTTATTATTAGTATTATTATTTTTTCATGTATTCTTTATTAGTTTAGTTTGTTCTTTGTTCCTTGTTTCCAACTAAATGTAATACTTGTATTTTTGCACTTCTTGCCTATCTTATGAAATTAATACTTTTTGTGTTCTCACAGTGGTTGCCTGGAAGAGATCGCTTGAAAGCGATAAGGCCGCCAGTTGCTCTCCTTTTTATTTAATTATGTCAATTGTACTATATTAATGTATATGCAACGAAGTGATAATAAATAAAAAAATAAATATATCTTGTATATATGATATCTAATACAGTAGATAAATCATTATATATATGTGGTGAACTTTAATAAATAAACGATAACGTGAAACAACTCATGCTAGACACTTGCTAATTATCGATGCATCTTCGCAAATGAAAAAAAGTAGAACTAATGACGTTTCTGCATTGACTCAAAGGGTTATTTAAATAGAACTACAATAGGGGCAGTTACTGACTATTTATTAGTTAGTTATAATTAACCCCTATTTTAAGACTGTTACCGTGTAAACTGGTTAGCAAAATTACTTTTTAACCGTCATAAAAAACCCTTACATAACGATTATCATAATTTAGCACTTACAATTTCGTTATACAGCTTTATGTACGCACTAAAGATTACAACGCAAATATTAAACATTTTATCGTAAAATCGTTTAAATGCGCCGCATAATTTATCCTTTTTGTTTATGTTAAGTAAGCAGCTTTTTTGCTTTCTTTTTCTTATGCAGCAATTAAGTTTTTATTTTGTAGTGTTTAATTTGAAACGTTCCTTGCTCCATTTATTAAATCGGCCAAGTGCAAGAGTATTCTTGTTGCGTAAATCGGAACGCTAATACAACCATGTTAAAATAGAAAAAATGATTTCTGTCACAACACCTAAATGTGAAGAAACAATTATTTACTTATACATAACTGTTAATTTGTCTTAATAGTGTGTGACCCAATCAGATCAATATTCATATTTTTTGCATTTTTTTTGGCTTCCTTAATGTCTTATTCGAATAAAAACCCGTCGCAAATTTCTTAATTTAAAGATACGACACCGATAAAAGATATAAATGTTTGACTGAAATTATTCTTATAACCAATTAACCTAAATTTAACATTTTAAAATAAGATAATAATTTAACACAGTAAAACAGCAACATCAAAGAATTTTCCCGGTTTTAGCTTACTTTCATTGATACATTATATACTTAAAATAAATCTCATCATAAGGTATTTTAAATATAATATATTTTGGTAGTGTTTTACAAAGATTCCTAAATAAATATATGAATTAACAATTTTTATAATAAGTTTTACGCACTAAATATCGCCTTTATTGTAATTTTTCCTTAAGTTTTGAGCCAGTATAGCGTTTAGTCATGATGGTGTGGAAGCAGAAGTCCATGTATTACTCAAGACAAGCACGACTTTAAGTAATGAAGTTTACGAAGAAGAACGTTTAATCGCTAATGATGTCTGTATCCCAATATGTGAAGTAATTTAAATTTGTGGGCATTTGTTAAAACTGTCCATGAAGATGAAGTTGTTTACTTAATACTGTAACGTTATCGAAACGAAAGCGAATCCTTATCGCTTACCCGCACTAGACATATTTTGGTAAATATGATTCGCTCTTGAGCTCTTAAATGATTTCGTTCAAAGATTACTTCGCTTTAAATAAAGTAATCTGTGACCAAAGGAATGTTGGCATGACATTAAACGGTTTGAAGTAAGAACGACAGAATTTTCGTTCATAAAAATAATGGGTCTCACTTCAATATTATTAGAGCTAATTTATGTACAAAAACGCGTATTTAGCGGGAACGGTCACATTTGTCAACTGAGCTTTGATGTAGAATGTAACCATTTCCGCACACTAAAATTATTTATACTCGCCTCCGTGGAGTTCAGGGCTTGCAAGCATTTGGTTTTTAATAATTTCAATATGATAATATTAATGATAGTCCCAAAACTTCAATGACTTGTCATTGGGTGCTCGCAAAGAAGTAAAATATTCTTCAAAATAAGGAAACTAAAGTTAAAATATGAGTCTTTCCTCCAACTTCGATTTTGTTCCCTTTGGAGTGTTAAGGCTACACTGCCTCGAGGACCAAACTTTTTAAATTAAAATTAGATAATTATAATTATGTAATAGTTGAGCTTGCAATTTTGATTGATACTGTGTCAATTCTGCTTTTAATAATCGACAGTAAAAAATAGGCTCTTATAATTTTAAAATATACAGTATTATTCTTACTATCCAGCTAAATTGTATCATCATATATAAATTTTTAGGTCTGAGCTTCAGATTTCTGTATCTGATTCATGATGTCAATCTAATAGGCAAGTAGGAGATAGCTTCCTGTGCCTGCCATATTTATAGCTAGGTATAAATAATGTATTAACACAACCACAATGGATGAACCATCTTGGATAATTGTTTGTGTTCTTTCTAATCAAGACAAGGTTTGTATAACAGAAAGATAATGGAAATTTAAAGTCCCATAATGTAAACCAAAAGTCCTCTGATAAAATACTTTTTACTATTATGTATTAAGAAAAAGATTTGTATATATATCTTATCACGATAATTATTACATATAACATTTGCACGCCTATTTTTATGTCTGATTGTGCGGTTGTTTTTCTAATTAATCAATCTGAATGTACCACTTTTATGTCTGAATTAACACGATTTAAACAAGGAATTACATTAATAAGAAAAAAATCTTGGGTTCATTCCGCGACATACTTGTCAAGCCCACATATTAAACTAATATTAACAAACGGGATCTGTAAAAGGTTGTCGATCGCTGAAAAGAGTACCGTACAAAATAACTTTCGCCGCCTTTTGTTAGACTATTTGTAAACAGAGAACTTACGGTTTTAAATCTTAAATTATTTTATAGTGCAATAAAAATATTACAATCTCTTGAGGATTGTTGGCCACTAGGCTTCATCGTGCGACTCTCATCCCTGAGGTTGTAGGTTCGATCCCCGGCTGTGCACCAATGGACTTTCTTTCTATGTACGCATTCAACATTCGCTCGAAAGGTTAAGAAAAACATAGTGAGGAAACCGGCTTACTGAACCCAAAAAGTCGATGGCGGGTGTCGCACATGAGGCTGATCACCTATTTACCTATTATATTGACAAATGATCATGAAACAGATACAGAAATCTGAGAACCAGACTTAAAAAGGTTTTTAAATTCTAATCTAACCTCAAAATTTGATGTCAATATTTGGTTTAGAAACGTCATTTTTATTTTAATAAAAAAAAAATGGAAGTTTTTCAGCCCCAAAACTTTCTTGAATCAAAGTTCAATAAGTCTCTAAGTTATAATAATAAAAAAATAAATAATAAATAATTAGTCTGGAGAAAAAAATATCCATCCAACTATTGTTAAATTAAAAATAATTGAGGTATAAGGCCTCTATACCATTTATTAAAACCTTTATTAACTCCGACCATAAACTAAAGAGTTCAGTTGAGCAAGCCTCGTAAATCGTGTTTTGTTTTTAAAAACATCTGTCAAACATTGTTGCTAAATGTAAACACGAAAATTATTTATGTTACAACTATTTTTAATCGCAAAGTAACGGCTAAAAATAATTCGTATTGGATAAGTGAAGTATTTTTTGACCCATTGCAAAAATAAAATTATAATTAATAATAAGTAACGCGCGGCCTTATGGCTTTTTAGGGAAAATTCATAAAATAAGTGCTAGAAGTGCAATACATAACATATATCTACTTAATCATAAAGAAAAGAACAAAACAAACAGACAACGAATAGGACACATGAGTCACGATAATTGATAAATTTTGTTAGGGATGCGATGTGAATAGGTAGGTAATGCTTGTACAGTAGAGATTTAAAGGCAAGAATATATTATAGCTTAACTTACCATAACCAATAGTGCTTGAAGATACAGTATTCCTACATCGATACACTACATCACAGAACACTACTAATACATAGACTAAAATTATATATATTTATGGAGACGTGATTCCCTTTTGTTGAGGGTCTCAAACACGGCGCTGACGACACCGCTGTGCAGGTTAATAAACGGCACAAATATAAGAGACTTTCCTCAAACTTCGATTATGATCCCTTTGGAGTAGAGACTCTTGGGCCGTGGGGTTCAAGTGCACAGGCGCTTATTAAAGATTTAAGTTGGCGCTTAGTAGATAGTATAGGTGACCCCAGAGCTGGTACTTTCCTGGCTCAACGAATAAGTATCGCAATACAGCGAGGAAATGCTGCCAGCGTTAAGGTACAGCAACAGGGACCAAACTTTAAATTTCTTTTGATTTTCTTTTTAATTATTTGTATAATTACTTTGTAGGTTAAGAAAATTGTAATTACTGTATACTTGATTGTAAATATAAAATATGTTTAATATAATAAAGTCAATAAGATAGAATATTTAATAGATATCGCCATACCCGAACTTACAAGAAACAATAGCTCAGAAAATAGTATCATTTGGCGACCACCGGAATGATACCAAAGCAGTTACACGAATCTATCAAATTGTTAGACCTCCCGAAAGTTATATCCTAAAAAAGCAGTAATATTAATTACGGCAAGAATAACCCGCAAATTTATACATATAATAATCCTTTAGAAACTGTGTTCGCTTGGCTTAGTGCGACAGTGTACCAGGATCATGAATCGATGCTGAGCAAATAGCAGCAGTTACCAACAATAATAATCTTCTTCTTATAGTGCCATCTCCTTGCGAAGGTTGGCGATCATCATGGCTATTAATTTTGGATAACGCGCTACTAAGCTATGACTTGGTGCTTTGACCAAACCATTGTCTAAGATACTTCAACGAAGACATGCGTTTGCGGCGGTCTCTCGTTCTATCTGCCACTTTGCCTTGTATTAGTTGAAGAAGCTCGTATTTTTGGTGTTACGAAAAAGGTTTCCGATAATAATAATAATTCTTTATTAATTAAAATTTATTGCATTTTTTTATTAATTTGTTATTTTTTTTTTACATTGGACCCTCTCTCCATTTCTCTCTACATTCTCTCTTCTTTCTTTGTCCAGAACCACCGATTCCAGCTTCGTTTAAAGGAGTTATGATTGTTTAATTAAAATTGGTTTCGTATTATTTTATATGCGATGTAGATAAACCACTATAAGGTCAAATTAAAGAAATCTATCATCTCATACTTACAAATAACTCTTAATTTCAACTTAAAGTCATTAACACAAAATAGTGTTTAACGGTATTCCGTTAGACTCCAGACTAACTTGAGGTTACTAGACCTAAACCTGGCATTGGCATTTGCGACCTAGTGATTTCTGGAATTAGCTCTCAGTGGAGAACTTCCCAAGGAAGTTTTATATACAACCTCTATTTAAAAAAGGACACCTCACTCAAAGGCCTGCAACGCACCGACTAACACAGGCTTCTTTATGGCTGTAAGCTCCCTTGCACCCTATTTTATAAAACGGTAAAAAGTAAAAAGAGTGGCGGAGAGTTTATTGCTAGTTCTTCTATTTCGTTCTACGCCCTTGATTTGAGAACTGGCAGTAAATGTATAATTAGAATCATTTAATGTATATTTATTTTTTGACGTTCATAAGTGTACCTACATTGTGTTACCGACATTAATAAATGATTTTTTACTTTTATTAACATATTGTCCGACAAATTTGAGCTTAGTAGACTGAAACCTATGTTTGATGGCATTTCTTTTTGCAGCCTAGTGTTTTGTGGAATCGGATCTTAGTGAAGAACTTTGGCCTTCGGCTTAAGGAGATACGACCTCTAAGTATTTAAAAAATAGCCCGCTCCTCTCTCAAAGGCCCGCAACGCACCCATCTGCCTGTGTTAGTGGGTGCGTTGCACAAGTAATTAAAACTGCACCCTATTTTATTAAAAAGTTTGATTTACTTATTTATAACCTAGTTATAGCGTTCTTTTATAGGCAAGTTCTATCGGATATTATTTTGCAAGGAATCAAACACTTACGGCTTAAACTCATGGAAAGAAACAACTGAGCCCTGGTATTCTCTATATTTGTCTGTATTATGGTTTAGTCAAACCTACTAGACTCTTTTTAACAAAACCTTCCTTTTGCCAATACCCATAATCATTTATTTGCTATATATAATATGATGAACTGTTATACATATATGAAAACTAAAAGTTGATTAACAATTTACTAAAATGTGAACTATACAGTTATTATTGATTAATTTGTTAAAAGTTGATACATGATATCTTACAACAAAAACATTTTCATATGTAATAGTAATACACACATACACACAGGCAAAGTTAGCTGAATATTGCTATTATTAATAATAATAAAATTATAGATTGGTCCTAACTCCTAATATAAAAAATATGTATGTACGAATGTATGTTATCTAAATCGACTGATTAATTGTTAAATAGGTCGCCAAATACTTACCTACTAATATACGCGAAAATTCGGCGGACAGAACGCTGAAATTTCGAAGTAGTACATCTAGAGATACACTTTAAGACATTTTGAAATTTACTTATAATAACGCGGAAAATTCTTAACATTTTCATGGCTTTTTAAAAAAACAAACAAATTATTGATTTCCGTGTAGAAATTCGATTAAATACCTTAAAAGTAACATTCCTTAACGTCATAAGATTGGAACCTTATAACTAAAACTCTCGATTAATACCAAAAAGGTTTTTAATTAGGTAAAGCAAATCATTAATAATTTTTTCATAGATTAGTGCGCCATTCTATAGACAAATTATATTTATAAGTGTATTTTGCTGTTGTGTATTAGTTTACCTTAAACGTCGGTAAGAATTTTGAATTTGGAATATACATTTACTTTTTTTATAAATTGGCGTCTTTTGTCTACACCCGTAATCATAGGATAATTTACCATAATTATTATTACAGATGATAAATCAACTTATATAAAATTTAATATCCATTTAAAATTTGCTTAAATAAATACTTAAAGTATTTTAACTTTAAGTATATATTGTTAACATGATAGTTAAATTAATGCTTAATTTTATTTAAAATAAAATCGCTTTTCCCTTGGGTCAATTATTCATTTATTTAATTATCAATGAGATGCTATGATATCAAAATATACAAGATTATAAACTTCTAAAGCGTTAAACGGCCACTTTTTAACTTGAGCTAGCTGAAATTAATATAACTGTAAAACTATGCGTAACAGAGTGATTAAAATCGTTTGAGCTTACGCATCTTAATGCCAATTTGATACACAAAAATTCTATAAAATCATGATATAGAAAAATTAAATTAAAGTGGCATTATTATTACCTATATTGTGGAACATATAATTACCAATCATTTAAAAAGCTTTTAAACGAATAACATGTTTCTGTAAGTTTGCTGTTTTTTACTGGATTAAAATATACTATAACTGCATAAGGAGGCACTCAAAATCTAAGAAGTTGTAATAATATGTAAGATAATTTTGGCTACAACCAAGACAATAAGTAATTTTATCGAATTCATTTTCAAGGAATTCTGGTACCAAGATCCTCGAGGGCTAATTCTTCGATGGCGAACGCGCGAGCGCCGCGGCCGGCTTATACAGTAATTTAAATCTAAATTGTAATATAGATAAAAAAAATAAAAAATATAAATCTGTAATGACTTACCACCAATTGGCCGTCACCGCCTGCACTAATACAATAAAAGTGCATAAGATTTTCCAAAACAACATCATTGCGCTTTGTTGATAGAGCCAAAAGAAAATTCCTTAACACTTTTCGAAAGTTCACGACACTATGCCACCGCAAAACTCCAAAAAACAAAAACTTTCATTACATCCCAAAAAATAACAAATCACTGCCCAAACACAAACCAATAGTATAAAACAATTTTCAAAAACACAAAAATAAACTAAAAACTTTTAAAACAAACTTTGTGAAAGTTCCCGGCCGATGCGAAACTCTGTCTACGAAAAAAAACAAAACCGCAAAATCGAATAGCGGATTATTAAAAAAAAGAATCAAATTTTTTATGAAATTCGAAAGACTTGGTAGTCGATCTAGTTGCCGACGCGCTCGCAACCCGCGCGCTTGGAAATACAAAACCAGACTGGCTTGCTTTTAAGTCGTTTGTAAGTATTCCATAGGATTCGCTGTAAGGGGAAGGGTCGCTCTGGAGGGCGTGTAAATGCAATACGCTGCACGAGTTCATCCTTAAAAGCCCTCACCACTATACTGGCAACACAAAAGAAATTTGCAAACAAAAAACAAAGCATTCGATTTTCAAATCTAAACGCGCCATCGAAAAAGCTGCCCAGCGTCTACAGATAATAAATTGCGGGCTTATGTCACTATGCGATGCGAAAATACTGTCACTTATTTGCAAATTCCATCTAAAGACGATTAAATGCGTTCATAAGCCTTCGGTTAGTAGGAATTTATTGCGGAAATCAGTAAAATATCTCGGCGAATGGCTAAGCGTCCGCATATATTATAATTAAAATCGAATACAACATGAACGAGTATTATGGATAAGATAATTCGAGTTTTGCATTGAACTGTTAAGTGGATGTTGACATGCTTCTAGGTATTTTGCATTTTATCGAAGACTCTATGTTCGCAGCGACATTAAAGTAATGAAACCTTTTAAGTATGATCGACAGAAAATTCTAGAGTGATAAGTTTGAAAGGTAGACAGCGTACAAAGGTTTTAATTGTACAAGTAGTTCTATAGGTTATGGTTGGAGACGAAGTGCTTTCATAAGCAAAAAGGAAACTGCTTTATAAGTATAGTCATACATTTTCAAGTTAACGAAGGAAAATGTGTACAAAAACTTGATGAATTCAAATAGTAAAGTAATATATCGATTTTTAATGGTGATATTAAAATAATAATAATTTATTTAAAATGATAAACAGTCCTACGGCTTACATTTGGGGTTATATAAGCACCCTCGGGCTTAGAAATCTCATAAGCTGATGTATTTTATAATAGTCCATTCGCGTTACACACAACAGTATATTATTGTCATGAATTTTTGATATTTCACCCATTTGAGATTACACCACCGCGAACTACATAGGGCTGTATCAATGTAGTGTAAACAGTGGTGCACTAGACATCATGAGAGGCCTTTTTTATGGAACTGTGTCCCCACGTAAGACTTTTAGGGAGTCAGGCAACCTGGGAAATTCTAACCGAGACAATAATTTGTTATCAGAAGAATCGTGAATACAGGTACAACACCTGTGTCCAGACGCCTTTTGAATTTGAAACATTATATCAACAATTAAATTAGGTGTGTAGTTTTATGCATAATAAATTGTTTTGTACATTTGTCACTGTACCTGAGGTTGTAGGTTCGAAGCCTGGCTGTGCACCAATGGACTTGCGGGTTATTATTAACACTCGAACGATAAAGAAATATAATAAACCAATGTCACGCCTTTGACCCAACAAAATCGACGGCGGTTGATTACCCACTGGTCTATTAGAAATAAATGATCACAATTCTGAGGCCTAGCTCTAAAAGGTTGTAGTGTGGTTTTTTCGTCCAAGTAGTTAGGTAGTAAGTTTCTTCTATATACATTTGTTATTGTGTAAGTTATACAGAGTTTAAATTTGCAGTAACCTAACAAACACTTGCAAAATTAAATCATACCTTTTCAACATACTATTCACCTATAATTATAAAAGCACCGCTACATTTCACAAATTTCATCAATTCAATACTAATAATTAGCTATGCGAAAATGGCTCTTAGTTTGTATGGGGATTGGGTCATTATTGCAAATTGCATACGGGGTGAGGGTAAAAAATAGACAATGGGGTTTACCTGCTCGCCGTGTTTACGATGGGCTGTAAAACTGTAATTGAACGAGATCAAACGTGGCCGACGGTACAAAGCAGATTGTACACTTGCAATGCATTATTTTGTGTGGTTCTTGAAGGTTTTCACGATATATTCTGCCAGTTTTGCATCTTAATATTTACTTAGTATATAGAGTCAAAACAGTTTACGACGACATCGTTGAGAACAATATACCGGTTATATTGAGCAAAATCAAAGTTCCCGACGGATAAAAGTACGTATTAGGTACCTACTTAAGCATTTCCGAACCAATTCGACTTAGGGTCCTTCATATAAAGAGCCGACCAATTCTTAAAAGGCCGGCAACGCACTTGCGAGCCTTCTGGCGATGTGAGTCCATGGGCGGCGGTATCACTTAACATCAGGTGAGCCTCCTGCCCGTTTGCCTCTTGTTATATAAAAAAAATGACATTAAGTCCATGTCATTCTGTTTTTCATTAGTACTCTACCTCCGTAGGAGTAAAATCCGCCGCCCATGGACACTCAGTTTGCCAGAAGGCTTTCAAGTTCGTTGCCGCCCTTTTAAGAGTTGCTACGCTCTTTTCTTGAAGGACCCTAAGTCAAATTGGTTCCGAAATACTCCAGCGGATAGCTGGTTCCACATAGTGGTGGTGCGCGGCAAAAACAGCCTTAAGAAAGACTCAGTTGTTATTTAATGTAGTATTCGAATAAAGGCAATTCTTTTATTACGATATCACCAGTGTGCAAGGCGGCTTAAGCGTTCGGTACCTTATGCATTTTTGCGTGTCAAAAATGTAGAATGAGCAATTTTGTGTTTTATCTCAACACAATTAGGATTATTTTCATTTGTAAATATATAAACAAATCGTTTTTATTTAAACTGACGCATCTGTTGCTTGTAATGATGCAATATGAATCTTATTAGGGGTTGTGATGTTCATCATATAGAATTCATTATTAATATTTGTATAAAATAATTATAATGTCTATTAAACTTAATTCAAATGCGTCATCGCAATTTATTTATTTAAGTTCACCACATCATATATCGTAGCTGTAGAATGATAACCAGAATCATCCATCCAGAAGAAACAAACATTACAGGAAACGAAAAAAATGTTTTATTTCGTCAATGTTCGTTAAAATATTATTATGTGTTTTGTTTTGTTTTGTCCATAGTTTTGGATGGTAAAAAGGACTTATTTATTAAAAACATAAATAAGTCCTTTCTTGATGATTAAATGACATAAGAGTCTAAGAATAAAAAATAAATGCTTTTTTTGACATGCGAGGCTATCATTCTACAGCGACGATATAATGATAGCATTATATGTTACAATCTTTATATATTTTATATTGCATGACAATTATGATAATCATATATGTTAAAATAAAATAAATCAGTGGCGCTACAACCTTTTTAGGTCCGGGCCTCAGATTTATGTATCTGTTCCATGACCACTTGTTAATCTTATAGGCAATTGGGTGAACAGCCTCCTGTGCTTGACGCACGCGGTCGGCTTTTTGGGTCTAAGCCGGTTTCCTCACGATGTTTTCCTTCTTCCCGTTCAAGCGAATGTTAAATGCGCACATAGAAAGAAAGACCATTGGTGCACAGGCGAGGATCGAACTTAAGACTTGAGACCATGAGAGACGCAAGCTGAAGCCACTAAGCCAACACTGCTCACAAATATGTTACAAAACACTTCCGATTTCAGATTTTAAAAAAGGGGATTAGGTATCAGATAGGCATTAAGCAATTTTTTTTTTTCAGTTTAAACAGATATATCAAGCCTTGGATAAGTAGAGTTTAGTCTGTTATATTCGCGAAGAATTAGAATGAGAGATGCCTGAACTCCTCGGTTGGATTTTGCAGAAGGAATTTGAAAAATTCTGCTGATTTTTAACCTTGGTAACGAATAAGGGACGACAATTTTAATGTAAGAGGATGGATACTATTTTGTATTTGACCATTTAATAATTTGTATAAGAACGTAACACTACTACTTGATTAAACCCGAATATTTTAATATTTGTTTCACGAAAAATCACGTATATTTTGGAACAATATAGAAATTCAATATCATATAAGCTACCCTCTGAAGTATTTCCGAACCACTTCGATTTAACGACCCTAAGAGTGTATACATTCTTAAAAAGCTGACAACGCACTTGCAAACCTTAACATCATGTATATTTTCGTGTTGGATAAATGATAATATTCTCCTATTAAACATATTTAGTTCACGGAGAAATACAATTAATCTAATACCAAATATTCTAGTGCGCGTATCGCCACAGTGTAATCATGATTTTGTTTTTGGTTAATAAAATGAGAAATAATAATTTATGGTTTTGTAATGGCCCTTTATTGACATCGAGGCAATATCGAAAAATATTGTTCTTATTTATTAAGCCCGTTTATATTATTTATTATCTTATTGTCCTGACTATTCTTTATTGATACAACTTGCTTCGACTTGCCGATTTTCGTTATGGAATACATCTTAGGCCTATGAAATAAAGTTCCTTTTATTTAATTTCTTCTTCAGATTAGTGCTAACAATACGATACTAATGATTTGCTGTTTTAAAAGAGTACCGAGAGTTTTTTACGCCGGCTTTTTCTCTCGGCCTACACCCTCTGTCTTCTTTGCCGATGAGTAGGGATGCCTTCAAATTTAATGACGTGGAATAAGTGATACATGTATCTTATGTTCCAAAATAAACATATTTATATTTATACGGTGTAGCAAACGGGCAGGATAGGCACGTAGGCGATCAGCCTCCAGTGCCTGACACGTTTTTGGGTCTAAGACATGTACGAAACAAAAAAAGTCAATTAATTTAAAAATTAAACGTTAAACTAAGTATAACTCATGATGCAAAGAAAATAGAAATTGTTACAACTCCTAAATAAGGTCGTAGGTTCGATTTTAATTTAATGTTATTATGGGAAATTTTAAATGTCGCGTCTTATTCTGATTACATTAAGTTTCTATATTATGCTTTTCATTTAAGATTACAATCGATCCAAATAAATTTAAAATAAACATACTAAACTTACCTGAATTAATTGCACTTATAAAATTTAAAGTGCCAAATAAAGTCTATAAGCTATTAACATTACAAATTTAATCTAATATCGAATTAATTAAAATACTAATTTTGATAGTGCAAATGTCATCACTTAAAATACGAGCAAGCCCCGGTAAATTACTAGTTTTATTGCTTATCGTATGGATTTCGAATTACGCTGTCTGCACAGTAGATAAAGGTCACTGACATTCTATTTCAAATTACGAATATTAATTAATTCCGTTGAGGGTAAACAAGACAATAAAGATCGTGTATGAATAAAATAAAAATATAATATTGGAATGGTAGCTGAGCTGAATATGCCTTATTATTCCTTTAATAAGAGAACATGTTTACTTCGACTATAGATGTATGTCGTTACAGAGAGGACATCATTTAATGTTTGCTTATTTTACCGTAAAATTTGTGTCTGGGAAAAATAAAACAAAATAACTTTGATTTTGTTCTTTTTGGAGTAGAGACTCTTGGACCGTGGAGTTCAAGTGCACTTATTTAAAGATTTAAGTTGGCGCCTGGTAGATGGTATTGGTGTCGCCCGAGCTCGTACTTTCCTCGCTCATAGAAATATCGCAATACAGCAGGAAATGGTGTTAGCATTAAAGGTACACTGCCACAGGAACCAAACTTTTTAAAATTGTTTTAATTTTCTATTTATCAATTTTGAATTATTATTAATATGTATGTTAAGAATATTGTAAATACAGTATATTTGTGTGTTGGAAGTAAAAAAAATGTAAAACTATGTAATAATGGTGGATTTTAGTTGTCTAACAAAATCTAGTCCAATACGCGTTGACATATGACATGATGCGTCCCGTCATACGCTGTTTAATAAATCGCAATCGAACGCAATGTTTCGTCTTTCTTTTGACATTGTCACAACCTTGGTTGGTTTAGGCCAAACAATCAATAATGCGATTTAATTCTTATTTTAAAAATAAATTTAAAGTTAAATCAAAAGCGTACGTTGTCAATTGTCAATATGTCAGTCTTTAGTATTAATTTAAAGCGTTTCTATGAGGTTGCTAGCTCTATGAAACAAAGTATTAAGGCATTTATAGATTGTTCTTGTTTCTATCGATTCTTTTATGTTACTGTTTGGATGCCGTTTTGTCTGGTCCAATATGGAAGGTAATTGGTTACAACTATTCAGTATCAACGATTGTCTTTTATTTAGGGGACTTTCTAGACAAAAAGTGTGAGTTGTCTATGTAGATATTTAATGATCTTATAAAAGCATGCATGTTACTCTCTCACGCATAATTAATTTAAGAAATTATGTTCGATACTTTCATGTAGATAGGTCAAAAAAACATTACTATCCCTGAGGTTCTGCATTCAAATTTTGACTTTGTAACAATGAATTGTTATTTATTTATTCATACTAAGCTGCTACTAAGCGTGTGTCCGGGCAACCGTGTTATTAGTAATACAGGAAACCCGTAATAACAAAGAATTGGGAAGTGCAAGAGTTCCAAACTTAACGTGCGAACTGTACAATTAAAAATGTTATTAATAATGATAACAATTTCAAAGACAACTATTTTTTTTATTTGTTCTGTGCACGCCGGTGAAGTAAAAAAAAGGGTGCGTGTACTTATGTACGCGCGTAAGTTATACTTCTTTGCCTTTCTTTATTTTTTTTAAATAATTAATTAATAATTAATATTTTACGTAAACAATTTAATAATATTTAGTATATTATTCAATTATTAATTAATATTAATAACAATTATTAATATTATTTTATTATATACAATTTAATAACTTGGTATGTTTCATAACCTTTTAACTATCAATAGGTATTTGTGAAAAAGCATTGCTTAATTTCTTTGAAAAAATAATTAAAACTCCTTTATTTGTTTAAAAGGTAAATGTCATTATGGTCATTCAAAATTCTTGGTATAGCTGCTAACTTCACGCATATTCTATTTCTTTTTACTTGTAGATTGTCTTATTCCCATCTCGCTCGGGCACGCTATAATCACACTGACAACTTTCTGTCTCAGGTGCGCGCGGCTCGTAAAATTTCAGTCTTATAAATTTTTCTTAACGCGCCTCATAACTTCAAAACATTAAGGAAATCTAGTCCCAAAAATCGAACATAACACAGAAAGGAATGCCTATGCAAAATGTGTCTGCCTTGTGCCTGAATTTAATGGCATACTTAATATAGATATTATCTTATTCAATAAATCTTACAGGAATTGTAAAATGTAGCAGCAAATCCGAATTATACTTTAAACCAAAGAATTATTTATTTATTTAGAAATACAAAATATATACATTACAACTACTGTTTTTCTTAATCTACGATAACTGATTCTGTGTGCCTACGGCCAAAGGCCTCCCCCGTTGTCCTCCATTTTTCCTTATTCTATACCAATCTCGTCCAGGTCTTAAGCTTTCCAGCCATTTCCATGATTTCATCGGCCCACCTTTTAAATTGCCTACCTCTGTTTTTTTATGGCATAGTGCTACTTTTGCTTTTGCTGTAAATTTTGCTCCATTTATCTGTTCCTCTTATGGTTACAATAATAAATAATAATAGGTAAAGAATAATAATACTATATAATTTAAATGAAATAATAATTTTTATTTATATATATTAAATTGTTGCTCATAAATGTATTTAAATATAAAATCTAATCTAAAAATGAAATTAAAAATAAAATCGCCCTCCTGCCTGGAATGAGTGAAAAATCGTACAACACCGACGGTATATTCTGTAATCTTTGGTCTTACGTATTATACTACTCTTCTTATTAAGAAAATTCCACAAATTCGAGGGATACAAAAATATGTAACAAAATGCTAACAAGACTAGATAATGACTAAAGGTAAACCATAGAGTATACACGTCATTACATACGCGCAAAAAAATTCAAAAGTCAATTTTATTATAGTCGTAAATTGTTGGCAGCTGATATACACAGATTAATAAGCATTAAAACGTAACATTTGACTAGACAAGTTTACACTGAGTTTTATAAAGATGTATGGTTCTGGTTTTTAACGCTGAGTGACTTGAAAACACCGCGATGATTGAAAGCTTGATACAAACCAGTAAATAGAATATATATATAGATGTTAGAGGTGGGAATTTGTTATCGATATTATTATTTTTTGTTTTAAGATAAGGTAATCCTCCAAATTTAAATTCAATAAACGGTCTCTACTTTTATCCAGCTATTTTAATAAATAAAATCTTTAGTTTTAAATATTAAAATAAATGTAAAATGTAACTTCGTTCAAACTTAGTCAGATTAAGTTTGTATGACAGTGTTATTTAAATATAGTTAATAAAATTATATTGTTCTAATTTAATTAAAATATTTAAATATGTATTCGTCCTTATCCTAATATGGCAAACTTAAATATATTACTCTTATAAAAACTTTAAAACGACTATACCCATACGCCCATATTTACGAGCCCTTTAAAACTAAAATTCGGTACCAAATTGCGCAATAATCCGTGGTGATATTTTAAATGTCGAATTTATTTGACAAGCTTACAACTTCAATTAAGTACTAACTTTTACTTAAAGCTGCCTGACGATAAGAAACCCATATTATCGATATCGACAATCGTAAATATCGATAAATACTTGTAGAAATCAGTTCAATGTAAACGGTACACGTTTACCTAAAGTCTGAACCGATGCTTTTTTAACACGTGAACGCAACCCGCGCCAAGCGATCAATTTAAAAAATATAAAAGTCGACTTACGGCGCTTTTATGTCTTCCCGCGCTCTTTTTGACATTTATAGCTACTTAGTTGGATATTTAAAAAGATCTGTGCTATTTTGACGTTGAAAGATTTCTACAGACATAACAAGATTTTTTAGGTTTAATATAAACAATGAGTTGTGTACGAATATATTGAATTAAGTTTATACTTTAATAGACAATTACTGTCCAAAGTTCTTTAATAAAAAAAAGGGTGCGTTTACTAATGTACGCGCGTAAGAAGTTATACTTCTTTGGCATTATTAAAAATAGTTTTTGATTGCATGCAAATAATTAATTACAATTAAATAATCAAAGACTGGAAAAGGAGTCATTATAGTCAATAAAGTTCAGTTTACATTTGAAAAATTAAATAAATAAATATTTTTATTATTCTCTTACATTGAGTGTAACATAAATTCTATTATTATTCGAATGTTGTTTTTAAATTATGTCCAATGCCGTAGCATCTTCCGTGGGCAACTTCATTCTGTTAATTTTCTGTCACGGTGCGCCCGCATCGTAAAATTTCACTCTCATAAATTTTTCATAACGCGCCTAAAGAAGTATAACTTCAAAAACTGTCATAGTATTACACATATTTAATGTACATAATAATATTAATTAATTAATTGTAAATAATGAAGGGTTAATTAATACATTTAAAAATGACTTTTTGTTGTTTACCATTCCCACAACTAAATTTAAAATTAGAACATCTAATATTCTTATTGTGTATGTGTACGACAAATATTCTCCTTATTATCTATGTATGGTAACTTAGACAATATCATACTAAACGTTTGATACGTATCTCAGATTATATCATAGAGAATCACCGGTTCAACTCTGCAATATTCATGAAAACATTTTCAAACAATAACCATAAGACGCCATATTGGTTTATATGACGTCGCAGACGCCATTTTGCATCGAGTTTAACCGTTCTCAATGGCGTAGAACAAAGAACCGTTTCAAATTCATACAATAGATGTAATGGAGAGCATGCACAAAGCTAATTTGATGGTTAATATGAGACGAAATTATGGCATCGGGGCAAACTGTCAGTAGTACATAATTGTTTGTTAATAAATAACAATTTCTTAGTTATTATTATACCATAAAATAAATTAACGATGCACAATTTTTATGTCTGATTAAATTATTAGAAAAATTAAAAAGTGAAAACTTCGTTTCTTTAAAGATATATTTATTTAATTAGCATTTATTTCGCTCATAATTGATTTTTTTACCAAGTGCTGATATTTTATACTTTTAGATTTTTTCTGGGTCGCAATTGTTAATGCAAGAGACCTTTATAGTTATGTGCTGCATTTCTTTTGGTACATCTATATTTACTGATAAATAAATAAACGACATTTTTACAAGTAGTTCCTGCAGTACCAACTTGGGGCTTTTCCCCCCCAAATTTAGGGGGAGTCAAGATGTCCTCGAGGAGTTTTAGGAGGTACATTTATTTAGTGGGATTTTTAGAGGGTGCTTTATACATGAAATTTATATTTTTTTTTTTTTTCAAAAAACTTACGATTTTATACAATTAATACACATCTTGAACTACTTAAATGTATGTAGTACGTCCTAGGGGAAAATTCTGTAAGAGTTGGCATCACAGAGTTCCTGCCTTCTGTCAGCAGTCTTAGGTATTATTTACGCTTTGACCAAGTGCCAAGATAATATAGCTGTGTAAATTGTTGCATTTTACATCATTAATATAAAATATCCGTTTCTATGAGATCCTCAACTAGTTTTCACATTCATACAAACCTAATTGTCAATTATATATTTGCAAACGAATCAAAAGTTTATTGACTATAAGACTGATCGGTTGCACGCTAATAAGAAGTCAATATTAGCTTGGGCGGGCGGTTTTGTTCAGTTTCTATGGAAATGGAACGTTTAATATTAAAAATCGTTTTAGATCTAGCAGATAATAAAAAAATTAGGAGTGCCAAGCGTATGGTAAATTAGAGAATTATTTTATTCCATTCTGACGTTCTCTTGTTTACAAAGATCCAAACGAATTAAAATCCTTTGATCTTTAATATTATTAAAAATAATTGGAAGATAAATTTACTACCCCAGCTCCCTGATGAAAGGCTCAGAACGGACAAGAACTGGCACGAAACTTTGTTACTCTTTTTAATAAAGTTTTTCGGTTTACAAGGAAACTAATACAATAATCATTATGATTATTAAAATATGAACATTATGATTGTCACGGCTATGTTTTATTGAAGGAAGAATTTAAGGTTATTTCAATATTCCAATTAAAGAGAAAAGTGTACCATATACAACATAATATATACGTTTCACAAATATTATTTCCATTTATTAAAAAAACCAAGACCTATTACGAGATGAAGTGCTACCAAATTATTATTTTATTAATGCTAAATAAAGTAGGTTATGTTACAAGGAAAGAAGAGCTGTTTCCACACAAGTTTGCCCGGGGCTCGCTGATAACAGCAGTGTACACTGGGCCAATTAGGCGCCGCCCGCGGCTTGCCAGCGACAACGGTTCCCCGGTAATTGTATCCCGGATAGTTCGCCTTTACCTAACAGCGTAGTAGGGAAATTTCTGGTTTACTTAGTGTGTTGTGATATCATAATAGGTATTTTTACAAAAAATATATTTTTTTATTGAAATGAGGGCAAACTGTTAGAAGGTATTATTTTTGTTTATGTAACAGGAGGCAAACAAGCAAGAAGCTCAAATTATGTTAAATAATACCGACAATGGACAATCATGGCCAGAAGCCTCGCCAGTGCGTTACCGGTTTTAAGAATTGGTACGCTCTTTTCTTAATGGACTCTAAGCCGTATTGGTATGGAAATACCTTAAATCTTATAATTAAACAAATTTTAGAGGAAGTAAGAGCGAGATACAGAAACGAGTAAGACGAGGCGAACTGTGACTCCCATACGCGAAAATTCCATACATTTTAGACTAAGGACCGGACTTCTGAATCTTACTCTAAGAGCATTACGGAAGCAGCACTGTTTGGAAGGCAACCCGTGGCAGCGCTAGAGTCGTGACATATCTTTAATGACTCACCTATGTCAAAAAAGCATTGGATTTGCGGGTTAGAGACCACGAACTTTTTTTTTTCTTTCTTTCTGCTCCGCGGCAATCTGTTGAACACAACAATAAGCCACTACTTTGTCCGATACAAATGTATCCGCTTAGGCTTTTTAGCGTGGTGAGACACTACTCCAGTAGGTGTCTCATTCCATCCTGAGGAATCTATTTTTTAGGGTTGGGACACTATGTCTCTTCAATCTTTTGTGTTGAAGGCTTTGATCTCCACTGAGTTTGAGGGCAAGCTCATTTTTGTGGTTTGAGAGTCTTTGAGAGTCTTTTGGTAATTGATGCTAAATCTTTCTATCTCCTGTTTAACAGTTGGTATATTTAAATCAAGGTATATGTTGATTTAAATATAAGCTTAAAATAAGTCCGAAAGTCTAAATAGTCGCAATAGACTGTTGCGGCATGATAAAATTAGTTTTACTATTACTGTAAACCATACCTTTGCATACTTGCATAACCACAGAGTAACAACCCTTTCACCCGTCAATTTCTGGGAACCACAAAAGCGCTGATCCGATCCCGAGCCGACAAACGGCCGAGTGTACAAATATTGTTATAGCGATAAGGCAACGGGTTAAAGTATGTCAAATAATGCATCGACGTGCAGTGTTTGTCCGTATCGTTAGACCATGCGCACACGACGAGAGAATCAAATCTCTGCACACGACTAATTTGAGTGTTAATAATATATTTTACGAGATTATTACGAAGTTCCGTACCCAAATCAGTATTCATATTTCTCTATGCTTTCCAATCCATAGATAATTGTGTACACCGTGAAGACACTATCACCATAATTCGAGTATAATAAATTAATAAGGCGATAATCAGAATATTGTTATAGATAACAGAGTTGGTTGCATTTCACCCAATGCAAATGTGATTTTATTAATTCAAAAGCTACACGCAAATGTTACGCATTACATAAACAAGGGCGAAAGCGATTTATAATATCGCTTCAAACCTTTTATTGGGTGCAGATTTATTTATTTCCTAATCATACAGCTAACATAAATTATATAAAACACAAAACAATTATACTAAAAATATAGCCAAAGATGGATTACATATTATATACAAGATAAATATTTACGGAAAAAATTAATAAAAATTATCAAATACGCAATACTTAATTCGGCTGTGCTGTGTGAGGGTATGGACGTGAGGGTAATTTAGGACTATGTACAGTCGACTCTCGATAAATTGGGACCGGAAAAAAGATTCAAATTATCGAGAGATTCAAATTAACGAGTGTCAAATGATCGAGAGTCGACTGTATATTCTTGCTTTTCGTCCTCCTTTTAAGCATATTCCGTGCATAGCATCGCATAGCATAGCTTAAACAAGTCAAGGCTTTAATAGTGGTCGTATGTTATAATACCTTATTTTTCAATTTTTAATGCTATTTTTATGCTTACTATACATGTATTAGGGACGAATAATTATTGTCATTTGTACAAATAAAATAACGTACTAAAGACGGGTATTTTTTGTACATACAATTCGTTTACACCTTTAATTTATTTATTTTCTTTTATTGTTTCATTATGCCTTTGTTTCTTATAAGACCATTTGTAATGATTAAAAATGATTTATGGCGAGTAAATTACGTAGCAATGGCAATTCTGGTGTTGTTATATTTGACACGGTTAATGCGCATAATTTAACGGGAATGCAGTTTCTATAAATTAATTATTGTTACAGTATCTTTTGAATATTTGAATCCTTATTGGGGAGATACACTTATGTATCTGTTCATACGTTACACTTAACGTGCGCTAATCACTACGCCACGGTGGTTTTTATCTAGGGAAGATTTACACTTGAAAACTTAAAAATGTTTTTATATTTAACAAATTTGTCAAGGTCAATAAACTCCAATATTGGCATTCATGTATCTCGGTACTGCGTAGGAAAAACTGTTTACATACGAACCAGCTTACAATTATTATCTTTTGTGTATAGAATGTACGGGGTTCCGAGAAAGCAGGATATGCTTTTCCTTTTATTTACTTAAGAGTATGAACTTATTCTTCATTCTTTAGCTAAAAATCTTGTATACAGTTATGTTATTAAGATGAATTTGCTCTCGTCTAATTAGAAGTGCGGTCTTACGGATTCTTGCAATGATGATAAAAATCGAGCCTGTCGCAAGATATGTGTTGTAATTCTAAATTTGACAGATAAAAACTTTAATTTATATTATTCCCCCTTTCTATTGAATTATGGTTATTGGTTTTGAACGATATATTTTTTCATTTTCACCCTATTTAGCCTCCAAAGCTTTATACTCAGCTTGTGTCCCTGACATCCTTGGGAGTTTTTGAAAGCACTATTTGCCTGTATCAATAATTGATTGAGACGCAGCACCATTCTCAATAATGCTTAAACCCAAACTAATGTAAAACTCATCAGTGTCATCAGACAATAAAATGAATCTTCATGTAGTGTGATAAATCTACAACTAAACTCAAAATTATATTTTTAGTTCAATTGTAATCAATTTAGATGGTTTTGAAGTAACCTTTTTGATTTAAATTGACTCATCTACATTTCATAAGCTTTCGCACTGACAGTAATCACCGCTAGAACCACTTAATTTTCGTACACTGCCAATAAAGGCGCAAATGACGTGTTAGTTTACGACTTCCTTCACCAGTCTGAGATGATAACGAACAATCCGATAACGATACATTTGATCCCACGGCCACAGGGAGATTCAGGCCAACCTGGCCATCATCCCCCCGACCTAGATCGGGGGGCTCGTTCATACAATATTTACAGAAATTACAAAAACTCAAGATTACATATGATACAAAAAATTATTGGTTGTTTGTAAAGAAGGTTTACGATCGAGATGTTTACGTGATAACGTCTTATTGGTGATATAAGTTTTTGGGAAGTAAGGAATTAATGAAGATAACAATTTTTTCAAATTTTAAATTACATCTATCGTTTTATTCACACTTTTGATGATAAATTTCGGGTGTAAAATGACAAGTTTACTTATTCGACTATGATATACATTTTTCTTCATACATACATTCATACAAATCTCCATTCGTTTGTATGCCGCTAGAGTGAGAGAGACGGGAGATCGGTCCGTCTCTTTCTCGTTATACCTGCGATCGCGCTCGTGAGGTTTTGGTGTGACACAAGTTTCTGAACATGTCACCCGACTAAAACGATTTTAAAGACGATATCACGTCAAAATTAAAACTACCAGCTTATCCTCTGCGTTTTAACTAGTAAAATTAAATTAAATTTTCACCACCGTGAAAAATACGTCTACCATGAACGAAGTTTCCCGCGCTTTTTTTCTTTTCTATATTTTGAATGTGACAATATCCAATAATACTTAGACCTACAACGCACTAGCGGCTGGCCGCACATTGATTATTACATGAAACCGCACGATAACAACGCACTGACTTGCGGTCAACCGTCAACCGCTCCGGTTGATCTGGAGCTGCGGCGAGCCGCACCGGTTGATCTGGAGCTGCGGCGAGCCGCACCGGTTGAATGATGCGGCACGCCGCGTCCCCTCCACGCACTCGGCGCGGTTAGCCGTCCTACCTACGTCGTCACATATAATTATTTAACAAATGTAAACAAAATATTGTAAACCTATTTTAAAAGAGTAAAAAATATGTTTATTATGGAACATAAGATACATGTATCACTTATTCCACGTCATTAAATTTGAATTTGTAATATTTCAAGAAGCACTGACGAATGACTATTGCGGCAGACCGTAATAGGGACGGTTAGCCGGAATACGGCATGCCGCTACGGCTGACCGTATATACCGCGGCCTACCGCAGCGGCACGCCGCATCACGGCCAGCCGCTAGTGCGTTGTAGGCCTTATTATTTGATCACTTACTTTATTTGTCATTTTTACTTATTTATTTGTAGCTACACGGAATCAGAAATGTCGAATTATACATTCTCGTTTATATCCTTTAAACTTTTATTTAAACTTATACTTGTATAAGCCAAAGTTGGTTAATTGTTTCATTTTTTGGGCAAAATAAACTTGGTGGCTTAAGACTTTAGGAACAACAAAAAGTATACAATATAAATTAAACAATGAGTCACTCAACATTTATTAAACAAACATCACAGTTCACAGAATGCTTTGTAGATGCTTTGAAGTACTAAACAAGAAAAATTTAATTATAATAATCATGCTATTAAAGAAATTAACGTTTAATTTTTAATCTGCTATTTAGGCATGTACATACTTCATTGCGTACCCTCACAACAGAAAAAAAATTCATTCAAATAAATTTAGATAATTGGTTATTAACAACAGTAAAACTATTACTATAGAAGATGGTTTAATGAAACATGGTCTTGCTGTTAACTTACAGGGTATAACAAAAACAATTAATAATTAGATTCATGCAAAGTCTTGAACAATATTTAGTTGGGCGGTTGTAACCGAGTGATGTCAACTTGTGTGGTACAACCCCGCTAGTGCATCTTGAAGAGCTCGTAAGCAGGGCAGTGTTGATTTATAGCCACCGGCTTTCTCTGTTTCATTCTCTGCTCTGTAATCAAAATAATCACACATTGTTTCAGCCAGTTAGAACATTTAATAGATTAGCACAAATGGTAATAGTGACAAGATAGATTTTGCTATAGGAAAGAAAAGGTAACATTTACACTCTGCGATAATCTATGGTCGGTCTAAAAATAACCAAAGAACCTTCTGGTGTACATTAGAGTACATCGGTTAGTGGTAACTACAAAAAATTCAAACAAACATATTTTTTGAAATATAAGTTCACTAATATATATTGTATAAATATCGCAGCCATCCGTTAAATTATCTTGGACAGAATTAATAATTATGCATTTTTAAAGAATAAAAGCTTGGCTAGGATAAATATATATTTTAATATTGATGTATGAAAGATTTTTCTTAACTCAACTACATTTACTAAATGGCTTTATCACTATACAGCTATTTTATCCCCTATATTATAATCTCTTGCGACACATTCAGCTATTTTCTTTTGCCTATTTTAACATATCTAGATTCTAGATGTTTTTATAATCCATAGATTTCCTTCTTTTCATAAACACTAAATCAAACTAAATGCATTCTTTAAACCATAACAAATTTGGCTAAGTGCAATGCTTCTGTATTATTCCTATTAATATATTTGGTGTGAAAATGATTATTATTTTATTTACCTGACATGTTGCAAATACCCATTACTAATAATTTCCTGAATCGATGGTGTGGCTGGTCCACATCTGTCTGGTATTGCCAATGGTTCATATTTGTACAGTGGACCTTCTTCTATTATAGGCAACGGTTGTTGACCTGACCCCCTTGTGAATTTTACTCCGCTAGAGAAATGTGTAACCTGCAAATATGTATTAATTGCAACATTAATTGGTGTTAAGGCTGAGAATATGTTATATATATGTTTATATATACACGTATGTTGTACAGAAATATGTAAGTTCTTTCGTTGTGGTACAAAGATTGTTTGTTATTTGTTACACAAAAGGTTAGAAACCCTTGTTAGATTGTGATGGGTCAACACAAGATAGGAAGGAAGTAGGCATTGTATGATTTTCTGGCAAATAATAATAATGTATATCTAATCTAATATATAAAATTCTCGTCTCACAGTTTTCGTTGCCATACTCCTCCGAAACGGCTTGACCGATTTTGATGAAATTTTTTGTGCTTATCCGGTATCTATGAGAATCGGCCAACATCTATTTTTCATCCCCCTAAATGTTAGGGGTAGTCCACGCCTAAATTTTTTTATTTATTTTTTAGACAAAATTTTTAATTTCTATTTTTTATGATACAACATACAAAAATACATACAATCCTCAATTTTCACCCTTCTACGATCAACCCCTATTTTTTATTAAAAATGATAAACATGGCAAAACGACGTTTGCCGGATCAGCTAGTATAATATAATATTTGTCCATAAAATATACATACAATACAAGATAACAGTGTAACTTCAGTTCAATTGCCTATTGCTAATAAATAATTTCCTTTCTTTCTAACAAAGTATTGCTTTTGGTTTAGAGAACAGGAGGCCAACTAGCCTATTAAATAAATCAACAACACAACAGATGCAAAATGTATGCAATGGAAATTTATGAAACTTGCTACTTGAACTCTGCTTAGCAAAAGCTATGTTACTTTAACATCGAAACCAAAAACATACAGTCCAGCAAAATATGCCTTAACAAATTCTTAAGTAACTGTTATGTCGAATTACAATGATTCAATGATGATGCTGACTGCTACATTGGGTAAACAACTCAACACATAGTTATGTAAGAATCTTCTATCTTGGATGATCCAAGTTACTATTACTATTTTACTATACCATTTTCGCAATCAAAACTCACTTTAGGCACTGGAACAGATACAATTTCTTCTTGTTTATTAGCTAAACTTTGTGAGAATGTGTTTAATATATCCTTAGCATCCCCATCAGCAAACATTAATTCATCAATCAACGCTTCTTTTTCTCTTATTTTCTGTTTTTTAGCTTCTTGATCTATTCTTAATACTTCTGTTCTCCTTAAATCTTCCATTTGTTTCTCTATTTCTAATATTTCTTCTAATTCTAATTCTTCTCTACCTAAAATTTGATAGTTTTATTAATATAACTTTTTAAGTACATACTAAAACATTGATACATAAACATTAATATTTTATCAATGTACTATGATAGTACATTGTTAAAATGTACTTTGTGGTGCACCACTAGGGTCTAAGGGTGGAGCTCAAAGTTGAGACTAAGGCCCTTTCTGCACTGTTCCGGTCCGGCGTCGGAAGCCGGAATGAGTCATTAAAAAAATATCGGAAAGCCGGATTGAGCTTCTCCACTATATCCGATCCGACAATAACCAATACTTGTATATTTATCATGCAACACTGATATTAACTAAAACCCATATACTTTATTTTATTAATAAAACATTCTAAATTCTGAATATTTTATTGCCTGGCTAGTTTATTACTTTTTTTATATTGTCTATCTTGAAATATTATAATCTACTTAATAAATAGTTCACTAATACTTAATGATACAATATAACTATAAATAAATAAACCTATGAATAATAATTTATAACCTCTTGGATATACTTGGACCGATAAAACACCGCATTCTTATCTAATTATCGGATCGTTAAATACCAGACGCCGGAGTAGTGGAAAAGCACGTAAGTACTGTTGTGAGTCTAAATCGGATTGGTAATTAGCGTTTGTCGGACCGGAGCAGTGGAGAAACGGCCTTAGAGTAGTGCTATATATGTTGAGACATATGGGAGTCACACATAACACTAACCCTTGACTCTGAATTTTGCTCTTTAGGCCTCAAATTAAATAAATAAAAGTCTTACCAATTTTTGCTTTATTTTTCATAATTAACTCTTTGTTATCTTTTTTATACTGGTCTATTTTTTTATTGGTGTTAATTATATCAATATTATTCACTAAGTTGAAAATTATTGATTCTATATCCTCTAAATAATCATTATATTCTCTTATGGTTGCAAAGTCTTCTTCTTTCTTATTAAAATCTTTTAAAATGCGCTTCCTTATATCAATCTCTTTTTCTACCATTGAATCTTCAAATAACTGTACACGAAAATTACTTCGACGAAGAGGGACATTACAATCAGGGCAAGAGCCAGATCCTGTAACATGTAAGAGTCACTTTAAAATGTATCTGGAATAAATAATTTTAAGTTTTGTGCATAGCTGAATTTGAATTTTTTTATAACCAATTATTAAAAAACTAACTCAAATTCTTTATTATAAAGAATAAAATTCATCCAAACTAAATAAAGACTGGAATACACCTGAAATAACTTACCCTTAAGGAACAATAATTCAACACAACTTTCACACAAAGCATGTCCACAAACGTTGACCATTAATTTCAATGAAGGATTTCTGTATTTTGTTGTTTTACAGCGAGGGCATGCTTGGTCATCCATTTTGCAGTTTATATTATAAACTTTTGAATCTTTAAGATTTGATAGCAACCCAATATCAATTACTGAAATCAGTAATATATAAAAAGGTATCAGAAAGAGCCGACTTAATTTAATTATGTTTTATCTTTCAGACAGTCATGTAAAGAGTTCAATTTTTTGTTAAAATTTACATTTTATGTATTAAATATCATCAATAAAAACATGAGCAGTATTTATTTTGTACTTTGTGCCGAGTGCCGACTGCTGACAGCTGAAGTTTTTTTTTTTTTTGGAGTTTATGGTATCTGACGGTGTGTGACGGAAGTGCTGACCTTAAACACAGATAACTGTTAGATGTTTTCAATTTGCATAGCGTAGACGATATCAACTGGTAATCTTTAAAAAGTTACATTATTTTGTCGGTAAACTTGTAAGTGGACAGTGTTCATTAGGGGCCAGTCATCATTAGTATTATTAACTTTATTTTGAGTACGTTTAGATGATTACTATGTTTTCGGAATTTACACGCATGTATCTTGTCACATCGTTTATACCGTGTACGGTAGGTACATCAATCGTAAAACTTTATGTGCAAGTAGAATCGTTCATCTAAAGTCCACACCGGGCCATCCGATTTACAAAAAGTTCCCCGAAACTCGAAAGGAATTGAAATATTTTACATCATTTAAAAATGTGGATAAAGTATTGGGTAGGTAATTTAAAAAAACTAATATGGATAAAAATAAAAGAAAATGTAAGGCTATTGTAGGCTAATAGTAGGCATATATGAAAATTGACGTACAAATAGTAGTGCAAAAGAAATGCATTTTCTCCATTAGTCCAATTATAAAAAACTAATGTTGAATTCACATTGTCGTTATCTTAAATTTACGGACTATTAAAGTAATATAAAATCAATGACTAATAGCTATTAAAATGTTAAGTATAGCAACAGCAAGGAACAAATTTATAGTTCCAAGTGGTACTTTGATAGATCACTCAAAACAATATAACTACATATTACAGAGTTGAGGCGTTCTAACTAAATAAGGGATTCGTATGCGATCTTTTCGACATTCGGATCGTATAGGCTACATTTATATTTCCAAACTCCAAAGTGTCAAATGTGAGTGTAGAGTATGATAGCTGACAGATAGGTTGTCAATTAAATCAGCTGAAAAGTGAAAACATAATAAATTCGAAAGGGCCTATAAATAAATCTATTCTAAAACAAATGTTTACGTTAAAAAATAAATATTAACGGAATTTAAACATTTTGTTAATAATATATAACTAAACAATGAATGCAGTGGTCAGACAAATGGTTACGCATCAGACGTATAGGTTATGTTATAGAACTTCATACAAATATTTACAAGCTCCCGTAGCCTCAAGATGTTATGTTATTAATCGAAATTATTGTGATAACAAATTAGAAACAAGAAGACTTCCTCAATTAATGGAATTTCCGCCTGTAGTATGGCCATCATTTATAAATTTCATCAAAAACTGGATGTTTTCAACATTTATTATCCGACCTTATTTCGAGCCAGAATTTAGTCTCCAAGAGTTTATAGAAGCTTCTAAACATGCTGTTCAGGTAGGTTTCATGAATGGAATATTAAATAGTACATTTTCGCTTCCAAATTCATATTTTATACCAGGCCTACTTTTACAGGTAGTGTCAGAAGGCCTGCAGAACAGTGATTTCAATAATTTAGATGGTTTGGTTGAAAAGGATGCAATATCCACACTTAAAACAGCCGTGTCACAGTTGTCTATTTCACAGAGGCAATTATTAAGAATAGATAAAGATGATATTTTCTATGCATTTCCATATCAGGTAAGGAGCTTTCTTTTAGTAGAATTATGTTTTACTGAATATGGTAACATATTGTAGATATTGAAGCTACCATAAATTATATAATTTTCACAAAATCTTCAGTTGTTTACCTGCTAAGATAGCCTACAAACAAGTTACAGAAATATACCACCATAATATGGTAATATTTATAAGTTGTATTAATGTAATGTAGCGTGTGTATAAAAATAACTAAAGAACGCATTAAAATTTCAATGACTTGGTTCCAGGTAGGTGTTATGTTTGATGATGCTGACAAGAGATGGGTGGAGATTACAATGTGCTATCATGTTCTAAGAGGCCTGAAAAGCATGAAAGACAGTGGAGATTTACCTCCTATTACATTAGGGTAATTATTACATTTTTTTTTTTTAATTATGCAGTGAGTCACTTATATTAACTAAACCTAAATGCGTAGTCAATAGTCAGAAGAATATCAACTGGCCTATAAAATCTTTTAACATAATATTTGTGTGTGGTAATAATATTATGTAATGTGGGACGCATTGAAGATAACATGGAGATAGAGGGTAGACCATGTTTAAACTTATATCTTACTGGTTTTACCTACATAAATACTGTTGCAGAAATTGATTAACTAAGAATACTCCGTGGCTAAGATTTTTACAATAACTGGAATAAGTTGAATATATTTTTTTTGATACAGGGGCCAACCAGAATTTGAAGACAAAATATTTATTCTTAACTACAGATTCATTAGAGAGTTTACAAAAGGTGTAGAAGACAGTTGGTGGATTAATATTGTTAATCATTTCCAACCACAAAATCTAAGGAGAAACTAATTTCTTTCTTTAATAATGTAAGCGAAATTTCAAACTAAATAATTTAACATTGTGCTTTGTTATATAAGCATCACAATATTTTTTTTCAAGAAAGGCAAGTGCACTTTGGAAGTAGCACTTCTCAAGTTTAACCTTGGGTTCTGTTTCTAGATATAATTAAATTTTGTTGGTTTATTTCACTTTGATTACTAATAATACTTTTAATGTGTTTTAGAATAGCCCCAATTTTTTGCCATGTTCTCATGTCATATTATGAGATTTGACACAGTTGACAATAAGGTATATTCATGACATAAATACATTTTACAATTTTGAACTAAATGCTAATATGTATTAAATATATCTTTCTTATCCCTATATAAGCACTACAAAAACGAAATATTATTCAGGTACAAAAATAACTATTTTCTTACTCAACAATTTAGTAAGTGTTAATAAAAACAAAATATTTTTAGTTAAAACAGACTGTTAATAGTTGGGATGATGTGTATATATATTAAAAATAAAACAAGTTTGTTTGTACTAATGTATTTTATTTAATAACTATTTAGGCATATAAAATATACCATTGTCTGATAAAGGACAAGTTACAGACTGATAAAGTAGAATCATAAAAATGCATAATAAATTAAATAAAAAAATAACTATATATTTATAAACAATAATATTTAAAAAACAACTATATAAACTAATTAATAAAATAAGCTTAGGGAGCGTTCAAGTATTACGTAACGCAATTTGGGGGTGAGGGGAAGTCTGTTGAAAGGTTACAGTGCGTTACATGGGCATTTACTAGAGTTTACACAGCAGCACATTGCTGTTGTCAGTGTTGTTAAAGATTGAGGAAATACTGTAATGTCTTCGAAAGCGGGAGATTTGCATCATCAGCTATTCATGGCATATAAAAGCTGTCATATTAACTTGCCAGCACAATTGTGCCAAAAAAATGCCCAACGAAATTTGGAAAACGGCTAAAGAAAAACTAAAAAACAAAGAAAACTTTTTAGAACATATAAAGGATGTTATACATATAACTTAAAAATATCTTCTTTTGTTTATTACAACTGTAAACACAATTAATACAATAACAAGAGCTTTGGTTGACGCACGTGTTAGTGAGATTTTCGTGTTTTTCTAGGTGTTTCTGTGATTTTCCTAAGCTGAAATAGTTGTTATTGTGCTATTTAGATAAAACTAACCCTATTGGTGCTGGTAAAGTATAAAATTTAAATTAATATAGTTGCTGCAGTTCTACTAATATGGATCTAGATCCTGACCCCGAGCCTCCTGACCCGGGAACTCTTTCTATGTCTCGCAAACGACAAGGAGAGGAGAGAAATGTACCTTCCTCTAAAAAAAACTATTACGGATCCCGCTCAGACGAACCCGTCTATACAACACCTTTATGTCCACCCCTCCTTCTCCGATGGCCCTCAGTCTTACTCTAATGAAGATAAAGGTCCGTTCATTGTCCAAGTCTCCCGTGAAGTAGAAGACCCATCTTCCGGAGCCTCTTTACGTGCTATTACATTCGGCCAGTTTATGCATAAGCACAAAATTAGTTCTATTATACACGATGGTGTAAAAAATGTAGGCCGTAATAAAATCACCGTTGAGTTTTCTTCTGCTGAAGCTGCCAACAACTGCCGGTTCTTAGTATGTGCAAGTTTAAAGCTATTATCCCCACTTATGGAGGCCTATACCCAAGATAGGGATCCATACCTAGGAAAATAAAATATGGTACTAATAATACTAACATTTATTTCAATATTAAATTACTAAATAATATTACATATACTGTATTACTAACCACATTAACACAAAATTTTTAGTTTAGTTGTATTAGCATGTAATGTAAATGGTATGTAACGAAATAAAGGCTTTATTATTATTATTATTATCCCCACTTATAACATAACCAGAATGGGGTTGGTCAGAGGTGTACCGGTGGACTGGTCAATGGACGAACTCGTAAATTCATTAGAGCTTTCCCCCTGGATGTGGTGAGGTATTAAAGTCAAGGCGACTGAACCGAAAAACAGTTAGTGAGGGTGTCACCACCTGGGTGCCTACCCAATCTGTCGTCCTTACCTTCAGGGGGCAAATGCTCCCTGCCAAGGTTTACTCCTACCACACTTCCCTCCCTGTCGAAACCTACAAACTTCCTACCATACAGTGCCTGAACTGCTGCCGTTTTGGATATATCAAATCGATCTGCCGATCTAAGCCCAGATGTTACAGGTGTGCTCAGCCTCATACAGGTGATACGTGTGAAGTCACCTTAGAAACATCCACATGTTTACATTGCTCAGGCAAACATTTTGCTTCTGACAAGGCCTGTCCAGAATTTACTCGACAGCAATCCATAAAAATGGTGATGTCCCAGGACAACATCTCATACGTTGAAGCAGCAATTAAGTTTCCTCCTGTCCGACGTTCATATGCTGAGATAACAAAAGAAATGTTTACCCCTCCTGCCTATTCTCTAAAATCTCCTCAAAAAGCCCAAACTCCTACCAATACTTCCTATCGCCAAACAATTTATCGCTCTCCTCGTCCCCAAGCTCCTCTAGCAAAGGGGTACGATAGAACAGCTCACCAGACTATTGTTGGTGAGTGCCCCTCATCCCTCCCAAATGGTTGTGCTCTCAACAATAATGTTGACACCCTTCCCTCTCAGGGCAAAATGTTAGAATTTATTTCTGAATTTCTTCTAAATATTGTCGCTCCATGTAGCGAAATCCCCCTACCGCCCAACGTTGCCAAAAACCTATCCCAACTTTTTAAATTATTACAAAACGGACCCAATAACCCTAATTCAATGGAATAGTAAAAGCTTACGTTCAAAAAAACATGAATTAATTTCCCTCATAAACCTCCATAAACCCACGATTGTTGCCATCTCGGAGACATGGCTGAGACCTGGTTCCCGATTTCGGGTGCCTGGCTTCTCCTGTCTGCGGGATGACAGGAATGATGAGTATGCGGGCAGTGCTGTCTTTGTACGGCATTCCCTCCCATTCTCCCAAATTCCTCTTCCTACCCACAGCGATCAGATTAATGCTGTTGCTGTTCGTACCTTAGACATTTCTTTTGTATCTTTGTATATTCCTCACCCTTCTCCTTCTCTTCTTCCTGAGATACGATCAATTTTATCATCCCTTCCCAGCCCTATCATAGCCATGGGTGACTTTAACACCCATTACACTATGTGGGGGTGCCATGCTAGTGATAGGTTTGCTCCACTGCTGATTGACTTACTCGACGATGTCAATCTCTGCATCCTCAATGATGGCTCTCCAACTCACAGGGTATACCCTAATCAGAATCCCAAATCTGCAGTGGATCTCACCCTTTGTTCCCCTAACCTAGCCTCGCAACTAACTTGGAACGCCCTTGAGTTCACCTATGGCAGTGATCATTTTCCTGTAATTATTTCATTAAATAACAAATCCTTACCCCCCTCTTACCACAACCCCCTTTTAAAATATAAACTCAAAAAAGCAAACTGGAAAGATTATGCCCAATCCGTTGATTGCATGGTAGACACTCTGCCTGATTTGGAACGAAGAAAATGTCTTGTCTTGCTATGATCTTTTTTAAATTCTCTCATATCTTCGGCCGATTCCCATATCACCAAAAAGCACTCTTCTAAAAATCAGCTGCTTTCCTCTCCCTGGTGGGATGATGAATGCAGCGATTTGTTTAGTAAGAGAATGGCTGCAGAGAAATCCTACTCAGCCAGTATGTCTCAGGAGAACTTTATTAATTACCAGAAGCTTGATGCTAAAATTAAAAGGTTGGTATTCAGGAAGAAAAGATGTAGTTGGATACAATTTTGTGAATCCCTTAGCCCTCGTTCTCCATCCTCTATTGTGTGGTCTAATGTGAGGAGATTCCGTCGTTCCCTGAACCATGTTAATCCTTCTTCAAATAACCATTCTGACTGGCTTAACAACTTTGCGGATAAACTGGCTCCACCTTTCGTTCCCTATGTGGACTCATTTTTAAGTTCTACGCCAGCTCCGGCTAACAATGAAATGGATGCTCCCTTTTCTTTCTCTGAGCTTCAAATCGCTCCTGACTAGACTAAATAACAAAGCTAAACTTTACTATCTAAAAATAATCAACAAAAGTTTTGAAACTGGTATTATACCGACATCTTGGACATCTCAAATAGTCATTCCCATTCTCAAACCTGGAAAAAACCCTTCAGATTCAAATTCTTATCGTCCCATAGCTTTGTCATCTACTTTAGCTAAAGTAACGGAACACCTTCTTAAAAACCGACTGGAATGGTTAATGGAAAGTAGAAATATTCTCCCCTCATCCCAATTTGGGTTCCGGAAGGGTATGAGTACCACAGACAGCCTCAGTATACTGACAACAGACATTCGCCTAGCCTTTACAAAAGGAGAGTACCTTGTGGGTGTGTTTCTTGATATTGCTTCTGCATATGACAGTGTCCTACTTCCAGCGCTCAGGCAGAAACTGCTTAAGCTGAGTGTTTCTTCGAGGATGGTACATCTCATATGTAATCTGCTATTTAGCAGATCTATTTTGATAAAGCATCAGAATACCTCTCTTCCCCCCAGACTAGTCTGGAAAGGTCTCCCCCAAGGCTCAGTTCTCAGCCCTCTGCTCTATAGCATTTATACCCATGACCTCGAACTGTCTGTTACCAGTTTTTGCAATATTTTACAATATGCTGATGATATTGTCCTTTATCACATCTCAGGCGGTAACAGTTTTGAATACCATCGCACTTTTTTGACGATACTAATTATTTAGGAGTCTCGGAGGACCTTTATTGGAACACCTCCAAGTGAGTTTTGCTCCGGAAACGCACTTTCACGTGAAAATAAAAAGAAACGGATTTATAAAGTAAACTTTCCACTGTAAAACTAATTACCGCTAGTCTAGCATAAACCACATTCAAAATGGCCGATTAAGTTTATAAAATTAATAGGGATGTGAAAAATAATCGATTTTTTTTAAAGTGAAAATCGATTTTTGTATTCGATTTTAATATTAAAAATAATTGAAAATTCGGCGACCAAATATTCATATACTAACTCTAACCTAACCAATCTAAATAATATTTGTTTTTGTGGACAGCTCCGATCTAAATAGTAATTGTTTATTCAAGCCTCGGCTTCTCGGCGTCCTGGTCGCCTTCGGCGACCAAATATTCATATACTAACTCTAACCTAACCAATCTAAATAATATTTTTTTTTGTGGACAGCTCCGGCGCTACGGGAAATGCAGCCCCTCCACCCTTGCGTACCAAAGCACAGGCATTTTATTCAAGCGTTACAGCGGGTGGGGGCTGCTCTTCCTCCGCGCCTCCGATTATTTATATACACTCTAGGGGTAAGACAGACAAGACCACGTGGATAGTGGGGTGCTCTGATTCGGTTTTGGGTACTTTTTGGATATTAAAGTAAACACTTTATTCTAGTAAAAATTAAATAATATAGAAAGTTGCAAACAATGAAACACAAGTACTAATTAGAAAATACAGACGAGTAGGTATCGATAATTTCAAAAAATTTCGGAACCCTATAATCTATCAACACGAAATTAGGTTAATTTCAATGTTGATTATTCTATAACTTTAAATTTCAAAAATGAGGAAATAATCGATAAATAAGTAAAACGATTATTAACAATCGATAAATTAAAAACACGATTTTTTTAAGTGAACGTCACATCACTTATAACCAATAGAAAAGTAGAAAATGGCGGATTGTTTACAAATTTTAATACATTACACAAAACTTTAAATTTTTTATAAAAATATTTAGACGCGTTTCCGGAGCAAAACTCACTTGGAGGTGTTCCAATGAAGGTCCCCCGGACACTCCTAGATAATTAGTATCGTCAAAAAAGTGCGGTGGTATTTAAAACCCAACCCCGCTAGAGTTTCGTGCCGCTACTTATACTTTGTTTAACATGATTGTGTCTTTAATGTTCACTTAAATGCTACGTAACGTTAAGGGATGGGTGGGGGGTTACAGAAAAACGTTATGATGCGTTACATGGGGGGAGGGAGCTTCTAAAATCTTTAAAAATTGCGTTACGTAATACTTGAACGCTCCCTTAGTTTAGTAAAATTATTGATGAATAGGCATATTATATATATAAATATTACATACATTATTAACAACAAGTCTAAAAAATATCACACTGATCATTAAATTCTTCACATGCTTTTCTAAGCCTGTCCAATAATTCAGCATTCGATTCTGAAAGTTTAATATTTTATGACAGCAATTTATTTTAACTATTAGGAAAGTTTACAGTAGTTGCGTATAGCACATCAGTCACTGCAATTCTCAAATTCCTTTGATAGTTTAACCCAATTTCAGAACTAATTAGTAGTTAACTTTTGTCCCAGCTTCATCTATATAACTTCACAAGGAAAATAGTAATAAATAGAAGAAAAAATATATTCTGTCAAGTCATTCTTAATTTATATCTTTCACATCAGTTTTTAATTACTTGAAATATTTACGTATATAATATATTACCTTTAACTGGGTCATAAAGAGATCTCTTTGAAACTCCACATTGAACTTTAATTGGTCTTTGTTTTTTTGTACAACTTTCTACATCTGAAAGAAATAATTATAAATAAAATTTCTTGTAAAATATTAATGTATTTGTTAGATTTACAACTATTAAACTACTAATAATATGTATATGTATATACATTTATCCAAATCAATTTAAGCATAAAATACAGGGAGAGGAGAAATACATGAGCGCCATTCTATGATTTTCAATTACTTAGCACAAAACAATCACCAACCTGCATGAACATTATCTAGTAATGTACAGACATCAACATAATCAGTCAATCTTGAGCACAAAGAATTAACATATTGACTGGCTGCAGGCACAATTTTATCTGTATCTCCCGTTTTTAATTCATAAGTTACATCATTATCAATTGTTGTTGAGCATTCTATTTGCAATACTTCGTATGCAGCTTTTGATGATTGAGTTGAATAGCTAACTAATAAATTGCTATGTATTGCATACTCTTCTATACAACTTAGTGAACCAAATATATTTGGATTTGTTTCTCTGAAAAAACAGATGATTAAGCTGATTGAGTAGACATATGTTCAGACATATCATGGAAAAAATATCATAAACATAAATTCAAAACAATCAATTTTTTTCTGTGAATACCATATTCTTAAGTTCAAATCATATTTGTTACTTTTGAATACTTCTCTTTAATCTTAATTTTAAATAATGATTTTTGCTAGCTTAAAGAAAATCTTGGCTTAATGATATACCTGTGATTAATATGGTTTTTAATTCATAAGCATTACCTATCCAAACACATTCGGCACATATCCATAATTAAGATGCATAGTTCTGGTTTACATTTATACACTTCTCGTAACAACCAGTTCTCAGTTACACAATGACTTAAGGATATGTTGTCTGTTGGACAATCAATGCCTAGTAAGCATTTTGTATTGCACAACTCACAACCATGGCCTGCGTAAAAGATGAAACCTGAAAGGTATTGGAATAGACACTACATATTAATTATTTCATTGAACCATTATTTCATTTTACATTGAATAAAGGTAAATTATATAAACATTCACAAGGAAAATTATTGTTATACAGAGAAAAGTTTATAGTTATCTTTTTTTAAAATCCATATCTGTAGGAAATACCATTTTGTACTTACAATACGAATCTTCTGGTATTAAATCAATAACTTTTGTGATATTACTTTTTAGTGTGCTACTAGTAGAATTCCTTATAATTACTGTGATAAATCCCAAATTTCTCAGATTTGAAGCCAATGATTCACAATCTATTGATGGAGTTGCCAATTTTGATAAATGTTCATATTTATCGTTGGCTATTAATATTGCAACTTTTGATTGTGGTTTATAGTATGTTGTAATAGTTTTTGTGTTTTGAGCTGTTATAAGAAGTTCTTTGTATTCTTGCACTGAATAGCCTTTACGGTCTAAATACTTTAACAGCAGTTCACCAGCGTTTTTTATTCCATCAAATGTTATTCTAAAAAAACGTTTAATGTTAGAATTTCGTTAAATGACTGGTTATCAATATGTACTGAATAATAACAAGATTTCATAACTCTGTATGATTTGTACATTTATGTAACTTCATAGACATATATTATTATATACCCCAATAATAAGTTCCAGAATAAGAAAGGTAAAGTAAAAATGACAAAATATTTATGAGAATATAAATATAATTTTCTTGCACACGAATAATGAATTATATAAAAAGTTATTATTACTTATACAAACTTACTTTAAATCCGCTAGTCTTGCAATAACCTCGCATTGATATGTGCTAAGATTTCTTATAGACTTGTAATCTTGGTAAGAAAGAGTTTGCAATAAAGACATTGTGATACTTTCTCACAATACTATGTTTTAATTTGCTAAAATCTATTTTGTTGTACAAAACTATCCCAATTCCCAAACAAAACCCTAATACGAAATCAAAACAAACATGACAATTGTCATTAGGGTATTATTGTTTTGAAAGAACAAGACTTGGCTGATGGACTAAAGTCCTTTGCCTTTCCCATAGGGATAAATTAATCATCATTAGAGTATGTTCGCTGTTAGAATTAGTTAGTTTTAATCATGGATTTATATCGTTAGATAGGCCCTTACCGCAGTGAGACCGCGCCGTGTTGTCGCACAGTCTAAGTGAGTGAGACTCACTAACCTGGGATCAGTGCACCCCTAAACACAGTGTTAGCCGGACGTGATGTAAAGGACGTTTGCGAGCAGTTTAGTGTCTCAAAATGCCATCGTGTGCCTTTCTAAAGTGCAACAACAATTCTAGAAACACAAATAAAGCCAGAGGTGTAACATTTCACTCGTAAGTATTGCGATTTGATTAAAAAACTTTTATTTTTCCTTCCGCACTGTCTAAAATAACAAATTTAAATGGCGAGTGCACGAAAGAGAAAGTAGTGTTTGCAACTAATGTAGGAGAAAAAGAGATGACACTAGTTTCGACCGTACCTTCTACACAAATTGCACTGTTTTAGGACGCCATGTTGACGCACACATTCAAACGTTTTTGTTAACGCACACATTCAAAAACAATGCCACAGTTTTTGGTGTCGGGGCCTATCTAACGATATAAATCTATGGTTTTAATAACATAAATTAATGGACTCGAAAGCAATCTCTTATTAGTATTACTATTACCTACTCATTTAACAAATCTATACAGACGATATAGAAATATATGCTGCTTTGTCAGGATATCTAGGTCGATAACTTCATGACATTCTATTTACCCTCCAGAATCAGATCTCGGATAAAATTAAACTTTTAGTCGATATGTTTAAATTTTAGCTTAGCTTTAATGCTGCTTGGTTACTATGCAGTATTTTAATGCAATCGTTTTGTAATCAGTAGTACTTTATAATCAGGTTGCTAAACAAGGATTTTAAATATGTCGCTTCCTTAGCTATTCGGAATTCAGCCTCCCCTGTTAAAGATTTAAAGAGTGCAATGATTTCAAATAAGATTTTAGTATGGAAGCTCACTGTCGTTTCCACGATACTTAAAAAATATTTTGTAAAAAAAATAAGATCTGCGTTTTAGCCTCTCAGCAATAAAAAAGTTTTTGGCTAATTTAATTTCTTATTATTTATTGTGAATATCCATGCTGAGAAATATTATATAATAATACCTAAATAGAAAATATTCTTTCGATGTCTGTACATTGCATTCCTGCATGTCGAAATCAAAAGATTGGTACATATTTGAAAAATGACTAAGTGTTTTTCTTCATATATTTCCAATATCGGCTCATGAGCTTTTCTTTTAAAAGATTTTCATAAGTATTAATTTCAAAAAACATTATGTCAGTATATCTCTGCTTCGTTGTATTCGGTTTATAGAAAAGAGGTATTTTCACACATATTTATTTATTTATTTACGCTTATTACCTTATTCACAAACATACACATAACAAAACTTAGGACTTCAGTATTCGCTTGATTAAAATACTTTATAACATCATCCAATTAATGAAATGGTTAGACATGTGCACCGAATGGCGAACGATAGAAGCAAAGGTTCTTACTAATCTCTCATCCTGGTGGCAAGAGAAAACCCGATAGACGGAGGCTGCGTTGGAGTTGTCAAGGACCTCGAAACTATAAACGAAAGATACTTGAGAAGGCTAAGGGCCATGAGGGGATATACAGCTATTGATGATGATGATGACCTTTATCACTATTATTAAAACGCCTTGATTAGAAAATAATTTATTGATTACAATGGACAAAAATATTCCGTCTAGATAAATAAATTCTCATGCGAATCTTTTTTCAAAATTATCCAAAACAAATTTGTTGTAATAAAAGCTTTGAATTTCGAAAAGATTTATATCTTTCACCTTTTTTGTGAAATCTAAGCAAAGTTTCTTAAACTCTGCCCGTTCATCATCAAATGTAGTGGATATATTCAAAGGCATTACAGAGAAAGCTAAGAGCGTGTTATCAGTTCCTTCCATAAAGAGTAACTCTTTACAAACATAAGCCAATAATAAATGTCCATTGATCCTTAGCAAAGAAGACATTTTCTGTAAGGTTTGCGTAATAACTGTTACAATGCTATTGTAAAAAATAGTAAAGCAATTGTTATTGTTTTTCAGATCATTCATAAAGAGAACTAACTCCTTCGTTACATATTTAGATGCACGATTAATGTCCGGGTCTTCATTTTCCTGAGTTATCACTTTTTTACTAATAATCAAAATCCTTAGATCCATAATAGTCATATAAATTTCTCTTTCAGGAGTGAGGTCAAGAACACAACTCAAAATCGTTTCGAATATCTGTGTATTGTACTTACTAAATTTGTAGGCACTAAGCTCAGACCTTTCTTTCACTTTGTCTATGATAATAAATGAGTTTTTATTAACAACATAAGGATTATTAGAAACTAAACTCCACTGTTTATAGGATTCTCGTAAAATAGTTTCTAGCAATTGAAGTGATTTTGAACTGTCATCATCAGTTTTACTGGCAACAATATATCTTGCAGCTACATTCCAGAGACAGTCGTTACACGAACTTTCGAGATCTGTATAAGTTTTTTCGATTCCCTTTTCTAATAGCATTATTTTCATGTGGTCTTCAATTTCTTTCAAAACAAACTCCCGATTCATGCAATCCATGTGTTTTTCAATGTTATTTAATAGTTTATTTTTGATGGTCATATTCTTTGTTTTGTTTGGTAATTGTTTAACTGATATCCAAGCGGATTCTAAATAATCACCTTTGAACCTTTTAGGCATTTCATATGACACTAAGAGGTCAAAAACTTCTTGTTGATCTTCGTCATAAAGAGATAAATTCAACTCTCGTATTACATCGTATAGTTCATTTTGTGTCTCTTCATTAGATTTAATAATTTTATCGAAAAGAGATTTGTAAATGATCATACGTAGAGATACGTTCTTCGTGTTCTTCCAAACGTTAAGAAGAAGGTTCTTAAGGTTTTCCGCACTAAAAGCTGTGAATGCTAAGCGGATACCATGTTTCTGCACGGATAATGGAGCATCTAAAATGCTCTCAATGAATTCGTGACATAGTGGCATTGGTAGATTAGCTAAATACCGGTTAAACATTGGTAAACAAAAATGTACGTAATCTCCCTTGATATAAGGAAGAATAGTCGATACGGGAACGGGCAATCTTGCATAGCAAGCATAACGACATATTGCTTCTTGAATAGCTAAAAGTTTTTTATCAATCGTGCTGTGATCAATCTTAGATTCTTTTGGAATATTTTCCAATAATAGTTTGAGCATGTTTTCTTCGTTTCCAATGCTAAATATGGCATATACTAAGTTTTGTATAAGTTTACGATCGTCAAAATCGTTGCGTTCTACCTGTTGCATGTTAGCTAGACAATCTTCGAAAAATTCTAGAAATAGATTGCCCAGCTCTTTGGAATAATAAATCTTTATCTTCTTTAGGAACTTCGTTATACTATAATTCCATTCCTGTTCAATACAAGATTTTATTTCAGGTCGCAATTCAACAATTGTTTTTATTTCTTCATCTTTTTTCAATAATCGCAACAGACAATTGTCTGTTAATGTCTCTAAATGATACTCTGGAGGCTCTGGATCTTTTTCAAATTTCTTTTTCTTGTCTTCATCTTTTTTATCTTTCAAAAAATCGTCGTACCGAAAATGACAGTAGGTAGAATTCATAAACCAAAGAACTTCTTTTGGCAGATTTTCTTTTGTTTTTTTGAAACATTGAAGAAGATTTTTTAAGTAGAGCGCATATTTATTTTTGCTTTTCCGTGTTTCATCATGATCCCATTTAATAGAATATTTGAATTTTTTATAGTAATAATCATATAAATAATCATAGACAGATTTCTGTTCGTCGGTATTTAGATCGTTTAATTTAAGTTTTAAACAGTTCATATCCATACTGTTATCAATATAGTTCATTAAACTGGAATCCATTTCTATACCACGAATTATATTATGTATAGCAAAATAAAACTTGTATGAATAACATAAGTTACAGCCTGGGGTAGCTGTTTCAATACTACATAGTATTTTATTGAATACATTCCATGTAGGTTCATCGCATTGAAATATAAAACTTGTTTTTATTATTATACTCTCCAAAAAGTCTCTTTTGTAATTAACATTTTCATTATTATGTCTCTTATAATAATAGTTTATTAAAGTCTCTAAATCTTCTTTGGTCCTTATTGAATCTATTAAAACCATAATCATTTTATTCCTCATGCCAGTATCGGGCGTAATAAGAATATATTTCTTAATGTTTGGGAAAGCTTGAGTAAAGTTGACAAATTTATACCAAATATAATCATTATTTGTTCCCAATATTTCTTTGGCTTCTTCTATATGCTTCAGGGCCCACTGCTCCTTCTCTTCTTGTGTTAGGAAATCGTGATATCCGTGAGAGTAAAATTTATAATTCATTTCGAATGGTACATCACCATATGTCTTATGAAATATTGTCTTCAGGAATTTGTATGTCTCATCAGAAGGAATAAAATTAAAAAGGTCTTTCTTATGTGCGTAGAAATTGTATTCCCAAAACCTTGTTAAAGTTGGCAAGAGGGCAGGGATATATATTTTTACGTCTTCGGTTGTAGAGTAACGAAGTAATATTTTTCTTTTAACTTTATTCACGTACATTAAGGGTAATCTCAACACGCGATCTTTATGTTTTGTCATTATATATTTCGAGAGTCGGCATCCTATCCAGACAGATGCATGTTCTGGCATAACATATTTTTCTAATAAATCCAAATATTTATTCTCATCCACGTGGTACATATAAGCAAGCTTATCTATAAAACGTTCTTTCTGGAAAATGTAATGTTCAGTAGTAAGATATCCTTCAGCGAGAGAAAAAGAATTTCCAATGAACAACGGTGGATACCCGTGTTTGCTTAAGTAATAGCAATCTTCTTTAATTAAGTTAAGTTTAAAGGCTTCCGATGTAAATAAGAAGAATTTCAACGCCAACGATTTCATCTTCATTTTTTTGCAATAATTTGAGAATGCTTCATTTCTAGATTCTTTCCTTAGGTGATACGCAAGTTTGTTCAGCAATTTAGTTTTCATTTTAATAGACATCAAGGGAAAGACTTCACTGTGAAGATAGTCTGGATTCATAAATTGTGAATATTCGTCATCAAATATCCAATCACAATTAAGAGCTCGCGAAATCAATAAACTATCGCCGCATTTTAGTATTTCTATAATATACTCAATATTTCTATATTCTGAAGCAACGTCAATTTTAAAAAGCTTGTCCACGTCGGAGTTCTCTTCCGTTGACTTAATATTATCGAAACATATTTTTTTCTTCACAGTCTCAGCCACTTTGAAGTTGAGCTCCCGTTGCCGCTGCCCCAAAGAAGACGCAGTTAATTCAATCATTTTTTTACCTGAAAATAATTTTTAATAATTAATATTCGTTAGACAATCGCGATCGTGAAAATTTTTAATGAGTATTTTTTATAATTTTTTATTAAGTAGTTTGGAACAAATATTCGAATACAATATATTAAAATTTATTAACTTTAGTATTGTTACGAGCTAGGGGATCGGATAGATCCGATGTTTATCGCTTGATATCGCATTCAAAACTGAACTAATCGGTCCGTTTGCCTTCTTCCGCGCAATCACCCTTGAGTGGCGCTGGGAACCCCGTTACGCCCATGGGCTTGCGGGGGGTTGCGGGGGCTAATCGGTCGCGTTTCGGCTCGCTTATATATCCCTGGGGGCGATGTTCGAGAACTCTCTAGGCGGCAGCGCAACTGAGTAGCGATCGCACAATTCTAGAACGTGCGTACTAGCTATCTCTTTCGCACATTACATTGCTCCGTCCTTGTCGTACGACGTTCTAGAATGCTCGGTCTAGCTGCGAGAAGGTTCCGATCTTCCCTCTCTCTCGCGTATCATTCCGTCCTTGTCCCACACCTAGAAAATTCGTTCTAGAACATTCCTTCATCAAAGGGGTATAACCAGGCCTGAAAACGCCTGAAAACGGGTTTTCTGAAAAGTGTACCATTCGACTACACTTGTTCTGAAACGGCCTGAAAAAATGTTTCGGGCTCCTGAAAACTAGGGTAAGATTCTGTAAATTACGATTTTCTAATATGTGATCGACCCTCTCCTGAAACGGTCAGAAATCACATTTCAGGCTGCTGAAAAGTTCTCTAAGTAGTGGAAAAATCTAAAAACATTGCAGTCGACCCGTCTTCGTAACAGTATGTTAATGCCTAAGTTTTTAATACATGTTCAAGTGTTCAGAGTGAATAGTGAATGGTAAGATAAAATATTCAAAAGTTATCACATATGATAATGAAGTTAGGAATAAGAAACTAAGTTCATGATACAGTATATCCTTAAAATAAATGAGGATAAATTTAATTTACTATTCTTTAATTAAATTTACACACGTGACTTTACACTTAGATGTCATAGCTGGCGGACACAGACACTGTTCATTCATTCACTTGCTTATTTTAATCACACAATTTAACATAGGTATATACTATATACTTATGTTAAACTTCATGTAGAAAATGAAACTATGTACTTGAACAAAGATTGAGGTTTGTTTTCATTTAAAAATGGCATGTAAATTAAAAAAAAATACTAATTTCCAATTGACCCATTTACAATACATTTTAATATGCGAGAAAGATAAGAATACAAAAAAGATACTTTTAATAAGTAGTTTGTATAATACGTTACGCGTGTTTGTTAAAATAAAGAATAAGCAATTCTAATTTGAGACTTACATGAATAATTCCTGACTTTTAGTACTTTTAACACTATCAAAAGTATAATACAATTTTTACATACCAACTAGGTAAGCTAGCGCAAATACCTATTACTAGTCAAAACCGTTCTTCCTATATATAAAGGCGCGCCGATTCATTTATAAAATCGTAACCTTGGCAAATCGTAACATTGAAAATTGCAAATTCGCATCCAGGCCTGAACGATGACATCGTTATCGGGAAGAGGAAAACTATATAATATTAGGTAGAACGTATAAGATTTGTATTACGCAATATTTCATAATATTTCACTTTGGGTTTTTAAACCTTTTATTTTATTATTGGTATACTTAATTAAATAAAATTTAGCAATATATGCACGTTTATGTAAGTTTCATTAATAGGTACAGCAAAAAACACATTTTCAATGGAATTTTTATTATTAAAAAAATTATTTTTTAATTAAGCTTAACTTTAAGATATTGAAAAAAAGAAAAAATACGTTATACGTTAGGTATAAAAATCTTTGTGATTTCTTCAACCCAAAATATTTGTCCTTGTGTTACAACCCAACATTTGTATTAACCAACTAATTAATATTATCCTAAAAATAAAATAGAACTTATTAACTTTACTTACACTTAAGATTTTCACAAGACTCCTGAGATAAATTTGAAGTTTTAAATTTTATAGTACTACTGCACAAGACAAATGCTCTTCAATAATCTACAGTAACTGTACAGTAATTAAAAATGACAGCAATAAACTTCACTTGCATCTAATAATTAATACTTATAAGGCATAGAGGTTTCCAGTTTCCACATCCCACACATTCCTAACTCAGAGCAAATTTAATAATATTATTGTAGAGGTTTTACTTTACACAACTAATCAAGATACCTAATATTATGATTTAAGAAAATTTCTTGGAAACAATATCAAAACTACTCGAAGCACATAAAGATCATAGGATATATAGATATGTTTCAATAATTGTTATACAGAAAAAATATTATAGTTATGTTTTTTAAATATCTTATATCCTTATCTGTAGGAAATACCATTTTGTACTTACAGTATGAATCTTTTGGAATTAAATCAATAACCTTCTTTATAACTGTGCTAAATCCCAAATTTGTCAGATTTAAAACTAATTATTCACAATCTATTGATGGAGTTGGCAATTTTGATAAATGCTGATATTTAATGTTGGCAATTATTATTGCAACCGTTGATTGTGGTTTCATAGTATGTTGTAATAGTTTTTGTGTTTTGAGCTGTTATAAGATGTTGTTTGTTTTCTTTCTTTTTCTTGATTCTGGCACTGAATAACTTAATAACAAACTTTGTTTTGGAGGCTCTGAATGTGGTTTAAGTTTTCATTTAGTTTTGTTTATTACCTACTTTTATTCTTAATTTTATCTTTTTACTTTTAGTTATTGTTTCTTTTTAATTTTTGTTTATCAGTATTATTTTTTTTTTGTTTTGTTTTATGTATTTTTTTTTTCCTTTGATAGATTTTTGTAATGTCTGATGAATGATGATGTCTTCTAATATAATTGACGTGTATGTGTGTTAAATTTATGATGTCATATTTTCTTGTTTTTTTAGGCATACACATTGTTTTAGAATGTATAGGGGAGACTGGGGATACTTAATCCTTACGGGGGACTAGATACACTGGATTCAATTCATTTCCAAGCACTAGGATCGTTTATATATTAATTTATATAATAATAGGCCTTAGTGAGCAGCTTTACTGTAATACTACAGCCGGATACGGGTATTTTAGGTATAAAATCCTGGAAATATTATTTCGTTGTCTGTACATTGCATTCCTGCTTGCTTATGTCGATTTCAAAAGATTGGTATTTGAGAAATGACTAAGTGTATTTTTTTCTAACACAAATTTTCTCTACCGTATATTTCCAATATCGGCTCATCAGCTTTTTCTTTTACAAGATTTTCATAAGTATTAATTTCAAAAAACATTATGTCACTTAAATCTCTCTTATTCGATTTATAGAAAGAGGTATTTTCACACATATTCCTGAGCAGTAATAAATCTAATATATAAAATTCTCGTGTCTCAGTTTTCGTTGCCATACTCCTCCGAAACGGCTTGACCGATTTTGATGAAATTTTTTGTGCTTATCCGGAATCTATGAGAATCGGCCAACATCTATTTTTCACTCCCCTAAATGTTAGGAGTAGTCCACCCCTAAATTTTTATTTTCTAGACAAAATTTTTAATTTCTATTTTTTTATGATACAACATACAAAAATACATACAACCCCTAACTTTCACCCCTCTACGATCAACCCCTATTTTTTTTATTATAAATGATATGGCAAAACTACGTTTGCCCGGTCAGCTAGTAATACTATAATATCTAGAAACAAAACTTAGATTTCAGTATACGCTCTATTAAAATACTTTATAACATCGTAAAATTAATAAAATGGTTAGAAATGTGCACCCAATGGCGAACGATAGAAGCAAAGGTTCTTACTAATCTCTCAACCAAGAGAAAACCCGATAGACGGAGGCTGCGTTGGAGTTATCGAGGACCTCGAAACAATAGGTAAAAGATACTTAAGAAGGTTTAATGCCAAAAGGGGCTATACAGCTATTGATGATGATGATGACCTTTATCACTATTATTAAAACGCCTTGATTTTAAAATAATTTATTAATTAAAATGGACAAAAGTATTCCGTTTGGATAAATAAATTATCATGTAAATCTTTTTTCAAAATTATCCAAAACAAATTTGTTGTAATAAAAGCTTTGAATTTCGAAAAGATTTATATCTTTCACCTTTTCTGTGAAATCTAAGCAAAGTTTCTTAAACTCTGCCCGTTCATTATCAAATGTAGTGGATATATTCAAAGGCATTACAGAGAGAGCTAAGAGCGTGTTATCAGTTCCTCTCATAAAGAGTAACTCTTTACAAACATAAGCCAATAATAAATGTCCATTGATCCTTAGCAAAGAAGACATTTTCTGTAAGGTTTGCGTAATAACTGTTACAATGCTATTGTAAAAAATAGTAAAACAATTGTTATTGTTTTTCAGATCATTCATAAAGAGAACTAACTCCTCCGTTACATATTTAGATGCACGATTAATGTCTGGGCCTTCATTTTCCTGAGTTATTACTTTTTTACTAATAATCAAAATCCTTAGATGCATAATAGTCATATAAATTTCTCTTTCAGGAGTGAGGTCAAGAACACAACTCAAAATCGTTTCGAATATCTGTGTATTGTACTTACTAAATTTATAGGCACTAAGCTCAGACCTTTCTTTCACTTTGTCTATGATAATAAATGAGTTTTTATTAACAACATAAGGATTATTAGAAACTAAACTCCACTGTTTATAGGATTCTCGTAAAATAGTTTCTAGCAATTGAAGTGATTTTGAACTGTCATCATCAGTTTTACTGGCAACAATATATCTTGCAGCTACATTCCAGAGACAGTCGTTACACGAACTTTCGAGATCTGTATAAGTTTTTTCGATTCCCTTTTCTAATAGCATTATTTTTATGTGGTCTTCAATTTCTTTCAAAACAAACTCCCGATTCATGCAATCCATGTGTTTTTCAATGTCATTTAATAGTTTATTTTTGATGGTCATATTCTTTGTTTTGTTTGGTAATTGTTTAACTGATATCCAAGCGGATTCTAAATAATCACCTTTGAACCTTTTAGGCATTTCATATGAAACTAAAAGGTCAAAAACTTCTTGTTGATCTTCGTCATAAAGAGATAAATTCAACTCTCGTATTACATCGTATAGTTCATTTTGTGTCTCTTCATTAGATTTAATAATTTTATCGAAAAGAGATTTGTAAATGATCATACGTAGAGATACGTTCTTCGTGATTTTCCAAACGTTAAGAAGAAGTTTCTTTAGGTTTTCCGCACTAAAAGCTGTGAATGCCAAGCGAATACCATGTTTCTGCACGGATAATGGAGCATCTAAAATGCTCTCAATGAATTCGTGACATAGTGGCATTGGTAGATTAGCCAAATACCGGTTAAACATTGGCAAACAAAAATGTACGTAATCTCCCTTGATATAAGGAAGAATAGTCGATACGGGAACGGGCAATCTTGCATAGCAAGCGTAACGACATATTGCTTCTTGAATAGCTAAAAGTTTTTTATCAATCGTGCTGTGATCAATCTTAGATTCTTTTGGAACATTTTCTAATAATAGTTTGAGCATGTTTTCTTCGTTTCCAATGCTAAATATGTCATATACTGAGTTTTGTATAAGTTTACGATCGTCAAAATCGTTGGGTTCTGGCTGTTGTATTTTAGCTAGACAACTTTCGAAAAATTCTAGAAATAGATTGCCCAGATCTTTAGAATAATAAATCTTTAACTTCTTTAGGAACTTCCTTATAACAAAAGTCCTTTGTTCAAAACAAGATTTTATTTCAGGTCGCAATTCAACAATTGTTTTTATTTCTTCATCTTTTTTCAATAATCGCAACAGACAATTGTCTGTTAATGTCTCTAAATGATACTCTGGAGGCTCTGGATCTTTTTCAGATTTCTTTTGCTTGTCTTCATCTTTTTTATCTTTCAAAAAATCGTCGTACCGAAAGTGACAGTATGTAGAATTCATAAAACAAAGAACTTCTTTTGGCAGATATTCTTTAGTTTTGTCGAAACATTCAAGAAGGTTCTTTAAATAGAGCGCATATTTATGTCTGCTTCTCCGTGTTTCATCATGATCCCATTTAATAGAATATTTGAATTTTTTATAGTAATAATCAAAAAAATATTCATAGACAGATTTCTGTTCGTCGGTATTTAGATCGTCTAAATTACTTTTTAAACAGTTCATATTCATACTGTTATCAATATAGTCCATTAAAGTGATATCCATTTCTATACCACGAATTATATTATGTATCGCAAAATAGAACTTGTATGAATAACAGAACATGCAACCTGGGGTAACTGTTTCAATACTACATAGTATTTTATTGAATACATTCCAAGTAGGTTCATCGCATTGAAATATAAAACTTGTTTCTATTATTATACCCTCCAAAAAGTCTCTTTTATGATTAACATTTTCATTATTATGTCTCTTATAATAATAGTTTATTAAAGTCTCTAAATCTTCTTTAGTCCTTATTGAATCTATTAAAACCATAATCATTTTATTCCTCATGCCAGTATCGGGCGTAATAAGAATATATTTCTTAATGTTTGGGAAAGCTTGAGTAAAGTTGACAAATTTATACCAAATATAATCATTATTTGTTCCCAATATTTCTTTGGCTTCCTCTATATGCTTCAGGGCCCACTGCTCCTTCTCTTCTTGTGTAAGGAATTCGTGGTATTCGTGATAGTAAAATTTATAATTCATTTCGAATGGTACATCACCATATGTCTTATGAAATATTGTCTTCAGGAATTTGTATGTCTCATCAGAAGGAATAAGATCAAAAAGATCTTTATTATGTGCGTAGAAATTGTATTCCCAAAACCTTTTTAAAGTTGGCAATAGGGCAGGGATATATATTTTTATGTCTTCGGTTGTAGAGTAACGAAGTAATATTTTTCTTTTAACTTTATTCACGTACATTAAGGGTAATCTCAACACGCGATCTTTATGTTTTGTCATTATATATTTCGAGAGTCGGCATCCTATCCAGACAGATGCATGTTCTGGCATAACATATTTTTCTAATAAATCTAAATATTTATTCTCGTCCACGTGGTACAGATAAGCAAGCTTATCTATAAAATCTTCTTTCTGGAAAATGTAATGTTTAGTAGTAAGATATCCTTCAGCGAGAACAAAAGAATTTCCAATAAACAACGGTGGATACCCGTGTTTGCTTAAGTAGTAGCAATCTTCTTTAATTAAGTTAAGTTTAAAGGCTTCCGATGTAAATAAGAAGAATTTCAACGCCAACGATTTCATCTTCATGTTTTTGCAATAATTTGAGAACGCTTCATTTCTAGTTTCTTTCCTTATGTGATACGCAAGTTTGTTCAGTAGTTTAGTTTTCATTTTAATAGACATCAGTGGAAATACTTCATTGTGAAGATAGTCTGGATTCATAAATTGTGAATATTCGTCATCAAATATCCAATCACAATTAAGAGCTCGCGAAATCAATAAACTATCGCCGCATTTTAGTATTTCTATAATATACTCAATATTTCTATATTCTGATGCAACGTCAATTTTAAAAAGCTTGTCCACGTCGGAGTTCTCTTCCGTTGACTTAATATTATCGAAACATATTTTTTTCTTCACAGTCTCAGCCACTTTGAAGTTGAGCTCCCGTTGCCGCTGCCCCAAAGAAGACGCAGTTAATTCAATCATTTTTTACCTGAAAATAATTTTTAATAGTTAATTTTCGTTAGACAATCGCCATCGTAAAAAAATTGTAATTAATATTTTTTTTATAATTAACGGTTTTAATTAAGTAAAAATATTCGAACACAAAATATACAAGTATATTATTATATTAAAAGTTATAAACTTTTAATATAATAATATACGTTGTAAGTTCAAGTGTTCAGAGTGAATAGTGGATGGTAAGATAAAATATTCAAAAGTTATCACATATGATAATTAAATTAGGAATAACAAACTAAGTTCATGTTTCAGTATATCCTTAAATATATGATGATAGATTTAATTTACTTTTCTTTAAATTTACACACGTGACTTTACACTTAGATGGCTGTTCACCTACTTGCTTATTTTAATCACACAATTTAACATAGGTATATATGTTAAACTTCATGTAGAAAATGAAACTATGTACTTGAACAAGGATTTAAGTTTGTTTTCATTTAAAAATGAAATGTAAATTTAAAAAAAAATACTAATTTCCAATTGACCCATTTACAATACATTTTAATATGCGAGTAAGACAAGAATACAAAAAAAAATACTTTTAATAGTTTGTATAATACGTTACGCGTGTTTGTTAAAATAAAGAAAAAGCAATTCTAATTTGAAACTAAGATTTATTTATCCTGACTTTTAGCACTTTAAACATTATCAAAAGTATAATACAATTTTTACATACCAACTAAATATGCTAGGGAAAATACCTATTACTTACTAGTCAAAAACCGTTCTTCCGATATAAAGGCGCGCCGATTCATTTATAAAATCGTAACCTTGGCTTGCAAAATTCGCATCCAGGCATGAACGATGACATCGTTATCGGGAGGAGGAAAAATATATAATATTAGGTAGATATAAGATACCTATAAGATTTGTATTACGCAATATTTCATATTATCTCACTTTGGGTTTTTAAACCTTTAATTTTATTATTGGTATAATTACATAGGTATTTATATAACTAATAATGTAAATAAAATTTAGCATTATATGCACGTTTATGTAAGTTTCATTAATAGGTACAGCAAATACCTACTAATAAATCACATTTTCAATGGAATTATATTATTAAAAAAATAGTTTTTTAATTAAGCCCCATGCTTAACTTTATGATATTGAAAAATAAAAAAAAACATAAATATATGCCTAAGGTATAAAAATATTTGTGATTTCTTCAACCCAAAATGTTTGTCCTTGTGTAACAACCCAATTTGTATTAACCAACTAATTTATATTATCCTAAAAATAAAATAGAACTTATGAACTCTACTTACACTTAAGATTTTCACAAGACTCCTGAGATAAATTTGAAGTTTTAACTTTTATAGTAATACTGCACAAGACAAGTGCTCTTCAACAATCTACATTCTACAGTAACTGTATAGTAATTAAAAATGACATTAATAAACTACACTTGCATCTAATATAAGGCATAGAGGTTTCCAGTTTCCACATCCCACACATTCCTAACTCAGAGCAAAATTAATAAGATTATTGTAGAGGTTTTACTTTACACAAATAATCAAGATAATATTATGATTTAAGAAAATTTCTTTGAAACAATATTAAAACTACTCAAAGCACATAAGGATCATAGGATATATAGTTATGTTTCAATTATTGTTATACAGAAAAAATATTATAGTTATGTTTTTTAAATATCCTTATCTGTAGGACTGGCACTGAATAAAAACAAAGTCTTCTATACGTACCTACGGCTCGCTTATCTGCTACTTTTAACGGTCCAGTGAATAGGCTATCTCGCTCTTATAACTTAATTACAAACTTTGTTTTGCAGGCTCTGAATGTGGTTTAAGTTTTCATTTAGTTTTGTTTATTACCTACTATTATTGTTAATTTTATCTTTTTACTTTTAGTTATTATTAGTATTATTTTTTGTTTTGTTTTATAAATTTTTTATTTTGTGGTTGTTTGCATAATTTTTTCCTTTGATAGATTTCTTTTTTTCTAATGTAATTGATGTGTATGTGTTTTAAATTTATGATGTCATATTTTCTTGTATTTTTAGGCATACACATTGTTTTAGAATGTATAAATAAATCAATTTACTGTCTAAATTCTTTAACAGCAGTTGACCAGCATTTTTGTTTCCATCAAATGTTATTTAAAAAAAAATATTTCATGTTGGTGTTTTGTTAAATGACTGGTTATAAATACTGAATAATAACAAGTAACATTTTATAACTTTGTATGATTTGTACATTTGTATCTTCATAGACATAATATATAAACCCAGAAAATAAGTTCCAAAGAAAAGTTGCAGGATAAGAAAGGTGAAGGTAAAGTAAAAATTACAAAATATTTATGAGAACTCCACAGACGAACACTGAATAATATAAAAAGTTATTAGTAGTTAAACTTACTTTAAATCTGCTAGTATTGCAATAACCTCGCATTCATATGTGCTAAGATTTCTTATAGGTAGACTTGTAATCTTGGTAAGAAAGAGTTTGCAATAAAGACATTGTGATACTCTCTCACATATTATACCTACTATGTTTCAATTTAATAAAATCTATTTTTTGTTGTTGTACAAAACTATCCTAAACAAAACCCTAACACGAAATCAAAACAAACATGTCAATTGTCAATTGTCATTAGGTATGAGAGTTTTAAATTATGGTCGCTGTTATATCATAAGTTATTTTTAATAAAATATCAATCTAAATCATTTATTCATACCTATAGGTAACACAATGTACACTTATGAACTTCAAAAAATAAATATACATTAAATTCTTCTAATTTTACATTTACTGCCAGTTCTCAAATCAAGGACGTAGAACGGAAGAGAAGAACTGGCAACAAACTCTCGGTCACTCTTTTTAATCGCCAAGGATTTTGTTTTTATACAATGTAAGGAGCTGCAATCATTACACCATGTTCCACATGACATCTTAAGTACCTAATAAATAATAATAAAATAAATTAAAAACAAATACTTGTTGTAAAGTTTTAACGAGTCGACAAAAGACAAAAGAGATAGATCAAGATTTATTTATATTAAAGAAATACAATACTTTTCTGTAAGACATTTTTTAATCAACTTCATATTTTTCTTATAACAAGTTTGTTACCAAGGCAACTTCTTGTATGCCAGTATATACATACTTCACACTTGTCCTCTATCAGCAGGAGGCATGGTGAAATACGAGCACGCACTAACATTCTCGTGGGAACAACACGCAAATATATAGTCGACATAACTGACATCACCGCATACACGAATTTAAATACGACCAGACACCACAAGTAGCACCCGATCACGAGTATGATGCATGGCCAGCCATCGGCCATCTCGGCATATTTTAGGGAGAGACACAACCCGACGCATGGACGCCGCCACAAGCAATGACATTTAAGCGAACAGGATGATCGTTGATATAAGAAAATAATAATATAACAAATTATACTAAAATAATTAGATACCACATGGATCACGGTTTGTTCCCACTTTACATTAAAACAGTCGTGGATGTTGACGATCGCCCCAGAGTTTGGAAATGCAGCCGAGAGATTCAGTCGCTTTACCTCTTTATACTGGAGCAATTCATTTCCAAGCACTAGGATCGTTTATATTATAATAGGCCTTAGCGAGCAGTTTTACTTTAATACTACAGCCGAATACGGGTATTTTAGGTATAAAGTACTGTAAATATTATTTCGATGTCTGTACATTGCATTCCTGCTTGCTTATGACGATTTCAAAAGATTGGTATTTGAGAAATGACTAAGTGTCTTTTTTTCCAACACAAATTTTCTTTATCGTATATTTTCAATATCGGCTCATCAGCTTTTTCTTTTACAAGATTTTCATAAGTATTAATTTCAAAAAACATTATGTCACTTCAATCTCTGCTTCGTTGTATTCGGTTTATAGAAAAGAGGTATTTTCACACATTCCTGCGCAGTAATAAATAATACTATAATATCTAGAAACAAAACTACTACTTTATTATTATTATTTATTACTTTATAATATCGTCCAATAAATAAAATGGTTAGACATGTGCACCGAATGGTGAGCGATAGAAGCAAAGCGATGATGACCTATATCACTATTATAAAAACGCCTTGATTTTAAATAATTTATTAATTAAAAGGGACAAAAACATTTTGTCTAGAAAAACAAATTCTCATTCAAATCTTTTCAAAATCATTCAAAATAAATTTGTTGTAGTAAAAGCTTTGAATTTCGAAAAGATTTATATCTTTCACCTTTTTTGTGAAATCTAAGCAAAGTTTCTTAAACTCTGCCCGTTCATCATCAAATGTAGTAGATATATTCAAAGGCATTACAGAGAGAGCTAAGAGCGTGTTATCAGTTCCTCCCATGCAGATTAACTCTTTACAAACAAAAGCCAATAAAAAATGTCCATTGATCGACAGCAAAGTAGACATTTCCAGTAATGTTTGCGTAATAAGTGTTACAATGCTATTGTAAAAAATAGTAAAACAATTGTTATTGTTTTTCAGATCATTCATAAAGAGAACTAACTCCTCCGTTACATATTTAGATGCACGATTAATGTCTGGGCCTTCATTTTCCTGAGTTATCACTTTTTTACTAATAATCAAAATCCTTAGATGCATAATAGTCATATAAATTTCTCTTTCAGGAGTGAGGTCAAGAACACAACTCAAAATCGTTTCGAATATCTGTGTATTGTACTTACTAAATTTATAGGCACTAAGCTCAGACCTTTCTTTCACTTTGTCTATGATATAAATGAGTTTTTATTAACAACATAAGGATTATTAGAAACTAAACTCCACTGTTTATAGGATTCTCGTAAAATAGTTTCTAGCAATTGAAGTGATTTTGAACTGTCATCATCAGTTTTACTGGCAACAATATATCTTGCAGCTACATTCCAGAGACAGTCGTTACACGAACTTTCGAGATCTGTATAAGTTTTTTCGATTCCCTTTTCTAATAGCATTATTTTTATGTGGTCTTCAATTTCTTTCAAAACAAACTCCCGATTCATGCAATCCATGTGTTTTTCAATGTCATTTAATAGTTTATTTTTGATGGTCATATTCTTTGTTTTGTTTGGTAATTGTTTAACTGATATCCAAGCGGATTCTAAATAATCACCTTTGAACCTTTTAGGCATTTCATATGACACTAAGAGGTCAAAAACTTCTTGTTGATCTTCGTCATAAAGAGATAAATTCAACTCTCGTATTACATCGTATAGTTCATTTTCTGTCTCTTCATTAGATTTAATAATTTTATCGAAAAGAGATTTGTAAATGATCATACGTAGAGATACGTTCTTCGTGTTCTTCCAAACGTTAAGAAGAAGGTTCTTAAGGTTTTCCGCACTAAAAGCTGTGAATGCTAAGCGGATACCATGTTTCTGCACGGATAATGGAGCATCTAAAATGCTCTCAATGAATTCGTGACATAGTGGCATTGGTAGATTAGCTAAATACCGGTTAAACATTGGTAAACAAAAATGTACGTAATCTCCCTTGATATAAGGAAGAATAGTCGATACGGGAACGGGCAATCTTGCATAGCAAGCATAACGACATATTGCTTCTTGAATAGCTAAAAGTTTTTTATCAATCGTGCTGTGATCAATCTTAGATTCTTTTGGAATATTTTCCAATAATAGTTTGAGCATGTTTTCTTCGTTTCCAATGCTAAATATGGCATATACTAAGTTTTGTATAAGTTTACGATCGTCAAAATCGTTGCGTTCTACCTGTTGCATGTTAGCTAGACAATCTTCGAAAAATTCTAGAAATAGATTGCCCAGCTCTTTGGAATAATAAATCTTTATCTTCTTTAGGAACTTCGTTATACTATAATTCCATTCCTGTTCAATACAAGATTTTATTTCAGGTCGCAATTCAACAATTGTTTTTATTTCTTCATCTTTTTTCAATAATCGCAACAGACAATTGTCTGTTAATGTCTCTAAATGATACTCTGGAGGCTCTGGATCTTTTTCAGATTTCTTTTTCTTGTCTTCATCTTTTTTATCTTTCAAAAAATCGTCGTACCGAAAATGACAGTAGGTAGAATTCATAAACCAAAGAACTTCTTTTGGCAGATTTTCTTTTGTTTTTTTGAAACATTGAAGAAGATTTTTTAAGTAGAGCGCATATTTATTTTTGCTTTTCCGTGTTTCATCATGATCCCATTTAATAGAATATTTGAATTTTTTATAGTAATAATCATATAAATAATCATAGACAGATTTCTGTTCGTCGGTATTTAGATCGTTTAATTTACGTTTTAAACAGTTCATATCCATACTGTTATCAATATAGTTCATTAAACTGGAATCCATTTCTATACCACGAATTATATTATGTATAGCAAAATAAAACTTGTATGAATAACATAAGTTACAGCCTGGGGTAGCTGTTTCAATACTACATAGTATTTTATTGAATACATTCCATGTAGGTTCATCGCATTGAAATATAAAACTTGTTTTTATTATTATACTCTCCAAAAAGTCTCTTTTGTAATTAACATTTTCATTATTATGTCTCTTATAATAATAGTTTATTAAAGTCTCTAAATCTTCTTTGGTCCTTATTGAATCTATTAAAACCATAATCATTTTATTCCTCATGCCAGTATCGGGCGTAATAAGAATATATTTCTTAATGTTTGGGAAAGCTTGAGTAAAGTTGACAAATTTATACCAAATATAATCATTATTTGTTCCCAATATTTCTTTGGCTTCTTCTATATGCTTCAGGGCCCACTGCTCCTTCTCTTCTTGTGTTAGGAAATCGTGATATCCGTGAGAGTAAAATTTATAATTCATTTCGAATGGTACATCACCATATGTCTTATGAAATATTGTCTTCAGGAATTTGTATGTCTCATCAGAAGGAATAAAATTAAAAAGGTCTTTCTTATGTGCGTAGAAATTGTATTCCCAAAACCTTGTTAAAGTTGGCAAGAGGGCAGGGATATATATTTTTACGTCTTCGGTTGTAGAGTAACGAAGTAATATTTTTCTTTTAACTTTATTCGCGTACATTAAGGGTAATCTTAATACGCGATCTTTATGTTTTGTCATTATATATTTCGAGAGTCGGCATCCTATCCAGACAGATGCATGTTCTGGCATAACATATTTTTCTAATAAATCTAAATATTTATTTTCGTCCACGTGGTACAGATAAGCAAGCTTATCTATAAAATCTTCTTTCTGGAAAATGTAATGTTCAGTATTAAGATATCCTTCAGCGAGAGCTAAAGAATTTCCAATAAACAACGGTGGATACCCGTCTTTGCTTAAGTAGTAGCAATCTTCTTTAATTAAGTTAAGTTTAAAGGCTTCCGATGTAAATAAGAAGAATTTCAACGCCAACGATTTCATCTTCATTTTTTTGCAATAATTTGAGAATGCTTCATTTCTAGATTCTTTCCTTAGGTGATACGCAAGTTTGTTCAGCAATTTAGTTTTCATTTTAATAGACATCAGGGGAAAGACTTCATTGTGAAGATAGTCTGGATTCATAAATTGTGAATATTCGTCATCAAATATCCAATCACAATTAAGAGCTCGCGAAATCAATAAACTATCGCCGCATTTTAGTATTTCTATAATATACTCAATATTTCTATATTCTGATGCAACGTCAATTTTAAAAAGCTTGTCCACGTCGGAGTTCTCTTCCGTTGACTTAATATCATCGAAACATATTTTTTTCTTCACAGTCTCAGCCACTTTGAAGTTGAGCTCCCGTTGCCGCTGCCCCAAAGAAGACGCAGTTAATTCAATCATTTTTTACCTGAAAATAATTTTTAAAAATTAATATTCGTTAGACAATCGCGATCGTGAAATTTTTTAAATTAATATTCTTTATAATTTTTTGTTACAGTAAGTTCTTATTAAGTACTTTCGTATAAATATTCGAATATAATATATTAAAAATTATAAACTTTCTTATGTTAATAACTAAGTTTTAAAAATACATGTTCAAGTGTTCAGAGTTAAAAGTGAATGGTAAGATAAAATATTCAAAAGTTATCCCATTTCATAATTTAGTTAGGAATAAGAAACTAAGTTCATGTTTCAGTATATCCTTAAAATATATGATGAAAGATTTAATTTACTTTTCTTTAATTAAATTTACACACGTGACTTTACACTTAGATGTCCTACCTGGCGGACACAGACGGCTGTTCACCTACTTGAATTTAACATAGGTATATACTATATATGTTAAACTTCATGTAGAAAATGAAACTATGTACCTACTTGAACAAGGATTTAACTTTGCTTTCATTTCAAAATGACATGGAAATTAATAAAAAATACTAATTTCTCATTGATATTTGTCGAAAACAATACATTTTAATAAATGACAAGAAGATATAAAAAATTATAGTGTTTATAATATTACGCGTTTGATAAAATAAAGAAAAACCAATTCTAATTTGAGACTAACATTAAATAATTTTTACATACCAACTAGGGATGCAAATACCTATTTCTAGTCAAAAACCGTTCTTCCAATATAAAGGCACGCTGATTCATTTATAAAATCGTAACTTTGGCTTGCAAATTCGCATCCAGGCATGAACGATGATATCATCGTTATCACGCAATATTTCATATTATTTCACTTTGGGTTTTCAAACCTTTAATTTTATTATTGGTTCACCTACTTGCTTAATTTATATCACACAATTTAACATAGGTATATACTATATATGTTAAACTTCATGTAGAAAATGAAACTATGTACCTACTTGAACAAGGATTACTAACTTTGCTTTCATTTCAAAATGACATGGAAATTAATAAAAAATACTAATTTCTCATTGATATTTGTCGAAAACAATACATTTTAATAAATGACAAGTGACAAGAAGATATAAAAAATTATAGTGTTTATAATTTGTATATTACGCGTTTGATAAAATAAAGAAAAACCAATTCTAATTTGAGACTAACATTAAATAATTTTTACATACCAACTAGGGATGCAAATACCTATTTCTAGTCAAAAACCGTTCTTCCAATATAAAGGCACGCTGATTCATTTATAAAATCGTAACTTTGGCTTGCAAATTCGCATCCAGGCATGAACGATGATATCATCGTTATCGGAAGGAGGAAAAAATATAAATAAGGTATAGGATAATAAGATTTGTATTACGCAATATTTCATATTATTTCACTTTGGGTTTTCAAACCTTTAATTTTATTATTGGTATAAGTAATTACATAGGTATATAACTAATAATGTAAATAAAATTTAGCATTATATGCACGTTTATGTAAGTTTCATTAATAGGTAAGTACAGCAGAAAACACATTTTCAATGGAATTATATTATTAAAAAAATAGTTTTTTAATTAACATTGGGCTTAACTTTGATATTGAAATATATAAAAAAACATAAATATTTACACCTATTAGGTATAAAAATCTTTGTGATTTCTTCAACCCAAAATGTTTGTACTTGTGGTACAACCCAACATTTGTATTAACAGACTAATTAATATAAAATAAAATAAAACTTATTAACCTTACTTCCACTTAAGATTTTTAAGAAGACTTCTGAGATAAATTTGAAGTTTTAACTTTTATAGTACTACTACTGCACAAGACAAGTGCTCTTCAACAATCTTAATTCTACAGTAACTGTACAGTAATAAACTACACTTGCATCTAATATAAGGCATAGAGCTTTCCAGTTTCCACATCCTACACATTCTTATTCAGAGCAAAATTAATAAGATTTAATTTCTTTGATGTAATCGGTAATTTATACTATTATTGTAGTGGTTTTAGTTTACGTTTACTAAAAAAGATAATACTACGATTTAAGAAAATTTCTTTTAAAACAATATTAAAACTACTCGAAATGTAGACAAGCGCATATAGATCATAGGATGGTTGATTTAAAATAATTTTGGTACAGTCTAGATTCTAGACTGTCTATAGTACCCACTACCCTAATTATAATGTACTCTATGGTCGAAACAGTATATTATGTGTTAGTTGGTTTTAAGATTGGAAGTTGGAAAGGATCTAGAACACAGTTCTCATGATTTAGTAATATGTACTACGAATTCTATTACGGCGCCTGTACATGCTCAAGACAGAGAGCTAATGTGTTCATAGTAGTCTTGTATCAACCCTTTAGAATTTATGTGATTTGTGTTTATATTCAGAGTTTAGACTTAGCGCTTATTCTCGAATCTAAATCTAGGATATGGTCCTCGCTATTACGAGTCTAACTTCTCACATCAGGTTATTTCGAGCATTATTCATATTTGTTAGTTATAGATTATTATATAAAAAATTGGCAATGAACTTCAATATCGTCGGATATTTATTTTAATGAAATTAATATAAAACTTGTTCTACACTGGCAATTTCTTATCTGTACGATATTAACCTATATATCTATGGCACAACAATTGAAATATCAAATAGAGAAAATGGCGGTTGTTGAATTTCCGTAATCAAAAATAATTGTTTCTTCTGAATTGTTTAGTATAGCAAGTAACAAACATTACCAGAAAAGTACTTTTAAATGAAAGAGTTTATAGATAGCTTGCCATATTACCAATGAGTTTTTAAGTCAATAATAGCGCATTTAAACCCAGCGAAACCGTAAGCATCAGACAGTCAGACACATTGTAAACAGATTTTGGGTTATTTAGTGTGATTTATTATAAAAGTTCTTTTCCAACATGATTCGCTATGGTATTATGAGGTATATATTATTATAATATACGGGATACAAGCATTTGCTCGTAGATTACGAGCATTAATGAGAAATGTTTTGATTACAAGTAATATAGATATAAAATGGGTGAAAAGGAGGGATTTAATACCCTAGACTTTGAAAAGAAGTTGGCTCAGTTGAAGGATACACAGGAAGCTATTCAGGGACTTTCATCTTGGTGTTTAAAACAACGGGCGCATCATAAGAAAATTGTATCAAGTTGGTTAAATGTGTTGAAGCGTGTGAAGGTGGAGCAGAGATTAGTACTATTTTATTTAGCTAACGACGTTATTCAATATAGTAAAAGAAAGAATTATGAATTTGTTGAAAGTTGGGGCCTTAATTTGCAAAAAGCTACACCACTTGTCAGGTTGGTACTATGTTTACTTAATTTAAAGTGGACTATATAAAATGCTTTATAATCTAATGATTATATTTGTCAGTTGTATCAACAAAACAAAACAATATGGAAGACACTTATTTTATGAATGTTTGTTACTGTGCACATTTCACTGTTTTCTACTTTACAATAACTGCTTATGCTTATTTACTTTAAGACCCCATTCAGTTATAAAATCTCCCAGTTATAATGTGGCTTTTATGAAATCTGAAAACACAACTGGAATGTGCAAAAGCAATATTATTAATTTAATTAATTTGGTTTATTATATCTATATTAAAATTAATGCTTTATTTATTTATAACCTATACAGGTTTTAAGCCAACCTTACATTATTATATATTTATCATAAAAGGTATTATTTTCTGTAGGGTGAAGAACCCTACAGAAGAACCTTTTATGATTATGAGTGAGTTGATGAGTCTTTTTTACTGACTTCCTATTACTATCCACTTATTACCCCATGGTAAATAACAAATTGTAATATTGTATTTTGATTTAAATTAAATTAAGCATGATAATATGCTTTTAAATAAGTAGGACTATTATTTTAGTTAATTAAAATTAGATAAAAAGTGAATGATGGAATGTTATTAACAATTATATTTTTTTGCATTAGGAGAAGCAGGAATAAACAAAGCTAATTTTTTAATTTCAGAGATGAAAAAGTTCGTCCAAAAATACTGCGCATTTTCAAAATATGGGAGCAAAGATCAGTATATGATGATGAGTTTCTCTCAGACCTCACTGGATTGCTAGTCGCTGGTGCAGTTAAAAAGACTGATGATGATTTCGATTTTCAGGTAAAACAACAATTCATATGCAATTCTAACCTCATGTAAAACTTTTGATAATCTTAGAATCATTTAACAGTTGTAATAATGTCTAACAAGGTATTGTTTGAATATGTTTCACATAAAAAGGAAAACATAGTTTAGTCATATTGTAGCTTATATTTGCAACATCTGATAATCTGAAGTTTTTAAAAACCCTGAAAGTGTCTTGTGTGTTATCTATTTAGGTACATAGTTAAAATATCCACAACCTGATTCTATAAACATTTCTGTTTTTCCACTAAAATAGAAACAAACATGGAAAAAATGACCTCTTAATGAATGTGTTTTTATTTAACTGTGAAATAATAAAAACATAGTTATCAGACATGCTGACAAATTGATACAACTGATTTCAGCCACAACAATTAGTCAACAAAATAAAACAATGTTCGGTCCTTGAAGCAGACACAGATTTGAGACTGAAACATATACACGAGAGTACTTTGGATTTCTCAGATACAGATGCACTTTGTGAAAGCCTTAAAGGTATGGCTAAAATTTGTAATCACTAATATAAAATCAACCTCTAACTTTTATGTTAACCGTTTAGGTTTATGTTAACCGTTTCATGATTGAGTAATGGCTATATGTTTGAATTCTGGTGAATATATTATCCAACTACAGTCCGTTCCGTACAATTAAGCAGATATTTCTGGAGGCAAAGTTTATTTTATTACAATGAAACATTTACGGAAAGAGGCGTTTTTAGAGGGTTTTGGCACTTTTTAATTAATATAATATTTTATTCTTACAGAGAGATGTTTAAAAGATGACGTAGAAAAGGAACTAAATGAGGGCATCGGTTGTATAGAGAGGTATACGCAAGCATTACAAAGAGAGATAGTCGCTAGAGAGGCCTTATTAGCATTACTCACGTCTGCAAATCAATATTATTCTACGCAAAGAGGCGAAGTCAAAGTTGTTGCTTATGTAAGTAGAAAACTATGTGACTATTATTACTATTTATATAAAAAAAAAGCACACAAGAACACTGCCCTTAATAGAGATAGTAAAAGTAGTATATGTAATTGGAGAAATTCTTATGCTAAATATGCTCAGTATTATATGAGGTTAGTCTAACCATAAGACTTAGGCCCTTTATATAAGAAAAGGGTGCGTGTATTTATGTACGTGCGTAAGAAGTTATACTAGTTTGGCATTATTATAAATAGTTTTTCATTGCATGCAAATAATTAATTACAATTATATAATCAAAGACTGGAAAAGGAGTCTAATATAGGACTATAATAGTCAATAAAGTTCAGTTTACATTTGGAAAATTAAATAAATATTTATTATTATTCTCTTATATTAAGTGTAACATAAATTCTATTATTATTCGAATGTTGTTTTTAAATTATGTCCAATGCTGTAGCATCTTCTGTGGGCAACTTCATTCTGTTAATTTTGTGTCACGGTGCGCGCGTCGTAAAATTTCACTCTCATCAATTTTTCATAACGCGCCTAAAGAAGTATAACATCAAAAAGATTTTTTAGAAAAAGATTCCCTTACAAATAGTTTTTCTCAGAATAAAAGTGTAAAAGTATTTGTCGGTTTGTGTTTAAGAAATTAAGAACACCAATCAGAGCTCAATACTTGTTTTTGGAACTTAATGAAATAGTATCTAACTATATGAAACACTGAAAACTAAAATTATTGTATTGACATATACAAATACTTGACATATACAAACTACTTAAAATGTGGAATAAATAAATATTTCAGGCATACAAAAGCTTTGGATCGCGAGTTCGTGTGTTAAAAAGAAAGTTGGACGATTTGACTTCTACTCTGCCTTCTTCAGTTCCATCTCCACCCCTCAGGGATGAGGATGTTCCTTCTCCAGGCCCCGATGAAGACCTGCCTCTACCTAACACGGGAGATAATGATGGTAAGATGGCATTAAATAAAATAAGTCCCGAGTCTCAAATGCTTAATTATTTCTATCTTTTGTATTACTACAGCTCTTAATACAAAGAAAAATATTTGAGACACAGAAGGTGTCACTTAAACTTTATTTCTTCGAATGATTTCGGTTTTAAATTGTATTACAATTATTGTTAAATAATTTGTATGTGCAATATTATAACAATTAATAAACATTAGCAAGGCACCTTTAAATTTTTATTATTTCAGTCACTAGTTCTAAATTATTTATTAAAAAGTTTACCTTAAACTTTTTACTTAATTTATGATTATTATTATTAAATTTATATTAATTAATCCATACAATAATTGTAAAGTTAAATTTTTAGTATAAGGATAAGTTTTGTTAGTGTTCTAGTATTTGTATGGGCCCTTTCGGGTAAAAGCCAAAAAAAATCCGTTTCTCTTTGTCTTGAGCAACATTAATTCATCCGGTTTTTCTCTACTAGTCTCTTCTATTATGTCATCTGTTGTCATCTTTTCTGTATTCATCCTATATATCTCTTGAAGCCTTGAGTGAGTAGAGTGTACATCTGTAAGTTTTGTTTTGTTAAGAATAGCAACATATTTTATTTTGTTTATTCTTATTAACCAAGGTGCTTCTTTCAATTGCATGCTGGTAAGATAGAATTTTTCTTGTTATTTTTCTTGGTAAAAACCCACGTTTGACTTGCGTATGTCTAACAAGGTAGAATATTTGGATCCATATCCAGAGTAGTTTCCTTCAAGAATATCCTTGTGGGCCCAGTACTTCTTCTATGTTTCTTCTTCTTCTTCTGTGTTTCTTCTTCTTCTTCTGTGTTTCTTCTTCTTCTTCTGTCTACTTTGTCTTCATCGCTGTTCTTGTCGAAGAATTGTTTTCCTAAATATACATAGAGTCTGGCTAATGAAAGAAGATAATTGGATTATTTGAAAACTTTCTGATGGCAACACAGAATGTCATTGAATTTCTTAGGTTACAATGATTTATTGTCTTGATAGTTCATGCTAATTGCATATATCATTTTTATTTCTATTATATATTTTTTCCGAATAACAGGTATATAGCCTAAACATTTAGAAAGTTTCATAATCAATGTGAGAGACACTGATAACAGCATTGACTCTGACGAATCTATTCATTATGTTTTTTGGATTCTGATTTTGATTTTTCTGAAGAAAGTAGTGTTTTATAATAAATATTGTTTTAGTTTTCCATTGAAGAATAAAGAATTCCATTTCCATTGTAGAAGACTAAATACGTTACTATCAATGTAAAAAATAATAAAATAAAATCAAGTATCAAGCAAGTTTAATCCACAAAATATATCAAACTTTTAGGGATACCATACTAAAAATTTTGAATTTGCCGCGCTATTTCGTAGTCTTCTTTCACTACCCAGACTAGTTATTAGCATATTCTACTCTACTCGTTTATTACAACACACTAAAAGGTTTATTGTCTACTCTATTTATTATGATTCATACGATAAATGTATACGTTTAATGTATGCCGACATAGTAATAGGATATGCTTTTAATTGAATATAAATATAATTCCAGTGGCCTACAACATAGACCAGACATTCAATTCGACCATGTCAGCTGATGGATCTCTTTACAACTTGGGACTTTCATCATTTCTCACTTCGGATAATCCTCTCTCAATGTTTGGGGATGAGATTGATCTCACTAATGGTAAATATAATAATACAATATTCGATTTATTTGTATATATTGAAGGTATATGCAGTCTGAATGGTGTATATACTTTATTATGTTATTAGTAGCCTAACGTTATGAGATTAATCAAGAAAAAACTATCAAAATTCATCAAAATTAGTTGATTCATCAACAATCGCATTTTAATATTTTTCCAGCCAATAAAATAGAAGTAATAAATACGAGGCCAAGCGATAAACAAGATTTCAGTATAAATGACTTCTTGAAAACCCTCACTCCAGCTGAAAATTCCGCATCGCCAAATGATTCAGGTAAAAAGCTACATTTATATATATATATATATATATTTTGCCATGTATATTATTTCTAGGAATCATTTTTTTAGTTGATATAGCGACTATAATAAAAAATAGGGGTTGATCGTAGAGGGGTGAAAATTAGGGGTTGTATGTATTTTTGTATGCTGTATCATAAAAAATAAAAACGAAAAAAATTGTCTAAAAAATATTTTTTTGGAGTTTGAAAGATAGATAGTAGCCGAATCTCAGACTTACTGATGCAAAAAATTTCATAAGAATCGGTCGAGCCGTTTCGGAGCAGTATGGGAAGGAACATTGTGACACGAGAATTTTATATATTATATAACCTAATTTCTAAAACTGGTATTTCAAGTAGCTTCATACCTCTCTTATACCTGAAGTCGTAGGTTCGATTCCTAGCTGTGCACCAATATTTCGATGTGCGCATTGAAAACTCGTACGGTGAAGGGAAACATCGTGAGGAAACTGGCACAGGAGGCTATTCTTTTCTTTTCTTTCTTTCTTTTTAAAGATAATTCACACCAATTGACCTAGTCCCATGCTAAGCTGGTAAAGCTTGTGTTATAGGTACTAGGCAACGGATATACATACATATTATAGATAGATAGACATATAAATACATATTTAAACAACCAAGACCTAAGCACAACACCAAATGCTCATCACATCGATGTTCGTCTCAACCGGGGATCGAACCCGGGACCCATGGATTCGCAGTCTACTAACCACTAGACCAATGAGTCGTCTATTCATATACTTGCCTATTAAAACACAAATGATAACGAATTAGATAAACCTGAGGCCTAGATCTAAAATGTTGTAGCGCCATTGGTTTTTATTACATTAACTATTTCTGAATTAAGCAAACCGCGTAGCAACAAATAATTTTTTTTATAATAATAATTTATTACAAGAATATGGTACAAAAATATTAAGGTGGTACAATTGCAAGTTCGCATGTTCTGCCACAAACAATAGCGCGCAAATTTGTATTAAGGAATTTCACATTATTAAATAAAATTGTATGTGATGTGAAATATATATTCCAGTGTCCAAAAGTCAAGAGTCGTTGCCCGGTTTGGACCTTCTGACACCGGATAGCACCGGAATACCGCCTCCACCCACTTCCTTCTACAGCGCCATGGACCCAATCACCATATCCGGTTCGTTTATATGTACAACTTATTTATTTATTATAACTTTGAAATTCACAAAGCCAAAAATTTTGTCTGTCAATTTATTTCTTTTAGTTTATGACACAACATTAATTAGCTGTAAATTATAATAGTCACTTTCGGAATCACGTTATTCCAAGAAACTTATCGAAATTCGCCAGAAAGCTTACTACGTAACATAGTAAACATAGAAAATAAAATCTTTTCAACTTTTTAAATATTTCAGTTAGTCGTAATACTTGAACGCTCCCTGCAAGTATTACGTAACGAAGGGCAGGGGGGGGGGTCCTTTTGTAAAACGTTACGATGCGGGGCGGGGATTGAATAACGCGTTAATATTAATTTTATTTTCGACTTTCCAGTACTTTACAGCATAATGGTAACTTTTAGCTATAAAGAGTTACGACACGCGCCGTAACGTTTTTATGTGCCCAATAGTAAAACGTTACGGCGCGTTACACGGGGGGGGGGGTCAAATAATCTCCAAAAATTGCGTGACGTAAACGCTCCCTAAATCTTAATTGTTTTTAGAATATTCTTTATAGCATTTAAAGTTTTAATTGTATATTATTATGAAAATTCAATTTGTTTTACAGAGGACGCGGAGCACCAATATCTCCCCGAGGCAATAGTGAGTAGACAGTGGACTAATGCATGGGCTGCGCCTGCGCCGATTACGGTTCGTTTTTGGTTTTTTTATTTTCAATACACAAAAAAAAATATTATTCTATTTTATGAGAATTAGACAAAGATTGAGACACATTTCGTTTGAATCGAATTTTTTAACATATATAAACAGATGTGACAAACAAGTAACTGTAATTTAAATGACCAAGAAAGCGTATTTTCAATATTAAAACCGATAGTCGTAACAGCCGATGATGTTGTTATTAATAACCTAATACAATAGAATTCAACCGGGACCTTTGGTAAATATAACCGGTATGTTGTTCTAAACGATGTCGTCGTAAACGGTTTTGACTGTAGTTCCAAATACGGCCACGGAGAGCTGCTCAAGTTTTTGTTGCAAATTTATTGATTTTACGTATTTTTAGTGCTAAGTGCTTATTCTGTTTCTCAAACAAAAACGCCAATTCGTTTTATATTCTGTGTTAGACTTTGGTAATAAATTGTCGCCATTTGCCTTTCCTTTACATGTAATAATGTTAAATTTTTATATTGTTACGAGTTAGGGGATCGGATAGAAAACGCTATTATAATATATAACTGTGGAATAATTGATGTATGAATATTCCAGCCCCGTGTGCCAGTGACGAATGAACGGGCCGTGTTCGAGGAGCCTCCCGCGTCACCGCCCCCTTCGTTAGCGCCCCCTTTGCCCGTGCCTACGATTGTGGAAACACACCCTACGGTGAGTGTATATAACACGCACTTCTAAATATGTTTCAATTATTAAACACCTGGTATGCAATTATCTTTTTAATTTTAAACTCACCTTGAGCTTAATTTTTGTAAGACATTTTATGCTTGCTGCAATTGTAACCTTAATACTTATTTTATACTTTTTCCCGAATTGTTTTATGTTTTATACTTCATCCCCAATTTACACTTGCTGCTAACTTATACTTGTTGTATATTTATACTTCCTGCACACTTTATACTTGCTTACTTATGCATTATACAGGTCTATATATTCTAAAGTACTAAAATCTTTGAAGATATCTATCTATTCATCATATAGGTAGAAGATGACCAGTCTACATAGGGAGCGTTCAAGTATTACGTAACGAATTTTAAGGGGGGGGGGGAGGGGCATTTTGTAAAACGTTACGATGCAGGACGGGGATTGAATTACGCGTTATTGTTAAAATTATTTTTGACTTTCCAGTACTACAGTACGTGGGTGGTCACGAAACGTTTCACTATTGGGTACAGAAAAACGTTACGGCGCGTTACATGGAGGGGGGGGGGGTTTTAATAATCTCCAAAAATTGCGTGACGTAATACTTGAACGCTCCCATACTTAATTGTCAAAAATATTCGGTAAAAATTTTAAATCGATTTCAGGAAAGTTCAACGCGTGACGTGGATCACAGAGGCATACTACCGCCGCCTCCGCCGCCGCCATCTTTGCCTATGCTTGGGAGTGAGTATTATATCACTACAGTCAATGCTCTTTCTATATAAGTCTCTTTTTTCCTTTCTCCTGTTATAGTTGTATATCTATAGCATTTGGATTTGACTCGGTTGTTAATACATAGAATAACGTTGTGTTTATGATATAAAAAAGATAAATGGAAATATAACTTAGAAAAGATTCATCTATATATAACTTAGAAAAGATTAATGTAAATATAACTTGGAATAGATTAGTGTAAATATAACTTAGAAAATATTAATGTAAATATAACTTAGAAAAGATTATACAACTAAGAATGAAGACGGCGTAACTAGGTACCTACTGTGCCTAGGCACAGGGTTCGATTCCCAGCGGATTGTTTTGTAGCCAAGGAATGGTGGTTTTATATTTGAAAATTCAAACACAAATATTTAATGATGCTTTTTTTAACAGGTATAGAAGACGTGGACCATAGATTGTTGCCGAGTTTACCTTTGCCTCCGATCACTCCACCCGCAATAAGGCATCCCCTTTCACAAGGTATTTTTCTGATTACTGTATTACGATATTAATACGGTCTGGAATTATTAAATTACATTACATCAGCATTTTTGACATTAGGTGCTAATTAATACATTAGCATAATTACATACATGTAATTAATACTTTTAAAATTAATACATTTAATTACATACATGTAATTAAATTTCAGATGTGGACCACAGAAATTTAATATCTCTGACGCATCAACCGCCCAGACCACACAATGCTGTAACTGATCAGGTAAATTTTATTATTTACTTATAAAACACGTTTATTATTTGATATATCAATGTCTAATAAATTGATGGTCGGCTGGACGTTCGAAAAATATGACCCATTGTCACATTACGCTTATTGTCCCGTTACGCTCATTGTACGCTTGCGCCGCGTCTATCTCTCTTCCACTCGAAGACTTAAGTATGCAATCATTTCATCGATGTTTTGTTATGACGTTGTTACGATAAGCTATCGTTCGATTTTTTACACTTAGTTGCTGTAATACGGAAACAAAGTAAAATTTAAATTACTAAATAAAAAGGAGGGCAACTGGCGGCCTTATCGCTTTCGAGCGATCTCTTCCAGGCAACCTTCGTTTATTTCAAATCTACAATTTTGTTATTTCTTATAACTTTTTTAGTAACTTCGTTCAGTGCCATCTGAACCCCTGTTCCTTTTAATTAATCCAAATTATATTTAATCCAAAAAAACTAATAAAAAGGTTAAAATAGGCACAATTACAAACAATTATGATGATCATCACATACTATTATTATCTTGTTATAAACTATTTTTTGAGGTCGTAGGTTCGATCCCCGGCTGTGCACCAATGGACTTTCTTTCTATGTGCGCATTTAACATTCTGCTCGAACGGCAAAGGAAAACATCGTAAGGAAACCAACATGTCTTAGACACAAAAAGTCGACGGCGTGTGTCAGGCACTGGAGGCTGATCACCTACTTACCTATTAGATTTAAAAATGATCATGAAACAGATTCAGAAATTTGAGGCCAAGACCTAAAAAGAATGTAGCGCCACTGATTTATTTTTATTTATAAACTAGCTGACCGGGCAAACGTCGTTTTGCCATGTATATCATGTATAATAAAAAAATAGGGGTTGATCGTAGAGGGGTGAAAGTTAGGGGTTGTATGTATTTTTTAATGCTGTATCATAAAAAAATAGAAATTAAAAATTTTGTCTAAAAAATAAAAAATAAAATTTAGGGGTGGACTACCCCTAACATTCAGGGGGATGAAAAATAGATGTTGGCCGATTCTCATAGATACCGGATAAGCACAAAAAATTTCATCAAAATCGGTCAAGCCGTTTCGGAGGAGTTCGATTACGCACCCCGTGACACGAGAATTTTATATATTAGACTATGTTTAGAGTTAATAAAATGCAATTTGCAGGATTACCGGGTACCAGCGATGGTTCCCCCTCCGGACATCGTCGAAAGTGTTGATATGGACCTCTCCGAAGATGAAGAGCAACGTGAGTTTATATTATTTGTGGCATTTGTGGAAAATTCAAACAGTTTTCCAAGCTTATTTTTCTAGTTTTCGGGTTTAAATGTGTTAGATATACGTATACTTAAGTTGTCTGCCCACTATCCCGTAGCATACCATGACCGTGCTAGGAACGTATCAGGCACGGAAAGCAATCCGGTACGCTCTATTTCGCCCACTGAAGCGGGCCGACAGCGTTCTAAACCCGTTTACAACCCGTATGTAACCCATATTTAATCCGTATGATGCCCGTATGTGACACGGCAGAAATCTTTTCAATACACTCGTAAGGCATCGGTTCATTCTCGTACAAATATCAGTGTTAATATTGGACATTATTCAGGCACTTAGTTGATGACGGAGAAAAGTTTTTTCAGTACTTCCGAATGTGTACATTCAAATTTAACGCATTTAAAACGGGTTTGTAACGGTCATACTCCCCGCTCAGTCACCGGTCTGGCAACGTCGCGTGCCATGCACGTAGCGTGTCCGCACCGGCAAAATATTCCCTCCGACGAATAGTTGACGGCCCGTGCATGGCACGCTACGGTGTCGGCCGGTGACGGAACGGTCTAGTGGGCATGGTCTCATACTTCTCCATACAAAGAATAGTTTTTTGTCTGAAACGGTCCTAGTACGGTTATGGTTGCTACGGGATAGTGGGCAGAGAGCTTTAACTGAACAATGCAACTGAGGATTTCAAAAGTAACTAAAAAAAAAAACTAAATGCTTATTTGAATGGTCTGTTTAGTAGAAAGAGATCGCTCGAACGCTATAGGCCGCCAGTTGCCTTCCAATTGGGTTTTTGAAAAAAAAAAAAAAATTGAATTTTTTTATGTATTTTAAAACTTTATTGTTAATAATATTGATATTTAATGCAAAAAACTTAAAAAAAAAATTTTTTCAATTAATTATAAACAATTAAAAATTGATGAAATTTAAATAAAAATCACGTGACTATAAACGCGCCATGAATGATCACCATAGTTTTGACGTCATAATGTTAAATCTATTTAATAACAGTACAGCGTTTACGGCTATTAATATATTATATATATATAGTATATTTAATATATTTATATTAATTAACAAAATTAAATAGATCAAAACACTGTATTTATTATTTTTCTATCAACTGCAATGAGTGAAAACTAACATTATGACGTCACACGCGCTCGGGTTTGTTCGGCGTGTTTTCGGTACTGGATTGAAATATTAATTTTTATTTTGAAATAACTTTTGAATTATTGCAAAAAAAAATAAAACAAAAATAGTTTTATATAAAACTTATATATGATCTTTCCATTTATCACATTTTTTTTTTTTTTCAAAAACCCAATTTATTTGATTATTTTAATTGTTCTGTATTTCTGTATACAACGAAGCAACGAAGTGTTAATAAATAAATATTGCAAAATACGCATAAAAAGACATTACACCCGAAAGTTGCTAATTTTCTACAAAATATGGCCAAAATGGTTCCTTTATTTATTTTAAATTCTATGTTAATATGGTATTAATTGATTTAAGCTCGGATATGACATCATTTAATTATGAAATCACTTTATCTGAAAAATAAAGTACTTATCCAAAAAATAATATTCCTTAAAACTAAAAAAAATACTAAATACATATATTATATAATATTAGTTACACAGAATATATAATATAGCACTGTAAGTCGCTCAACATACTTCAATAGACTTCTATTTTGTCTGCGACACAATTCATAATAATACAAATCTTTGCTCTTTTTGTAATATTATTATAGATTTCTTAAAATAAGTTAAACATAAATGAATCTAGAATTCACTTACCAAAATACATCTAAGCTCGTTATCGCTAATTATATAAATAAGTTTAAACTAATGTATTATTATTAACTTACGTTTTCAGAAGGCGGATATCAGAATCAAAACCAAATCGAGCACAGAAGAAATAGCTTCAACAACAACAAAGTTCTCGTCGGCGGTGACGAGAAACGCGCAGACAAACTCACAAACCATCAAAACAGCCATTCCGCGCCCATCTTACCTCCCCTCTCCAACCCCTTCGAAAACATGCCCTCAAATATCAAATTCACAATTCCCCCAGAATTCCCTGATCCAAACATGCAAAATTTCCAGAATTACCCGGACAAAGGCAATCCGTTCGAATTCGATAATCCAAAATTCCAACCCAAAAATTTCCCCGATTCCCCACTTCCCAATATGCAAAACTCCCCGAATTTCGAGAGACCCCAACCTCCCTACGAAGCCAATTTCGCGGAAGACGAGATCTACGAAGATCACGATCAGGATTTCGGTAAAAGTGATTGGAACCGGCAAAGGTACCCCCGAAACTGGGCCCCGCGGACTAACTTTAGGCCGCCGGGGCAATTCGGGCCCCAGTTTTGGCCCCGAAACGGACCCAGACCCAACGGGCCCAGATGGATGGGACCCAGACGTTTTTGGTGATGTGTAAATAGTTTGTGTATCACGGTGTTTTAATAAAGCTAATTAATAGACTACAGATTTATTTTACGATGTTCCCATTTTAAAATATTATTTAAAATAAACTGTGTCAAATTGTCAATCATGATATAGTGCAGTAGTATGTGAGCATTCGCTATATGTCGTTACACATTGTATTCATTGTATATCTATAGTATAAAATAAAAAAAATATTCAAAATATACAATTATGTTCGTTATTTTTTATGTATTTTACAATTTATTCGCCTGGATTGGTGTTTATGCTTAATATTTTATTCTTAAGGGCTGTTCAAGTATTACGTAAGCACTATAGGGCCGAGGGGGGTCTTTATTTTCTTATTTGGTAATTACCTCAACAGTAGTTATTTATTTTTTTATTACCCACACATTGTCTATGTTTGAAAACCAAATGCATTTTCGAGAATTCCTACAAAAAATGAATACGTTTATGTACTATTATTTTTGAGAGCTTTGCTGACAGGGGGGGGGGGGGAGTTTTTTTTTTTTAATAAATTGCAGTAAATATGCTTACGTAATACTTGATCGGCGTCTTATCAAAATAGTCGAATTCCAGATTCGTTTAAATTAAAACATTTGGTTGTCATTTTCAACATTAAATAAAATGTTTAAATTCAATCCCTTTTATCTCCATAGACAATGTTTCATCATATATCTTGATGATCGTCAAAATACGGCAATCCATTCCTCTGATGGCTTTTGGCAGTTATCGATACTTGCCTCTGAAATTAGCTATTTCTCTCAAATACAAAATAAAATATATAATTTATTATGTTTAAATTAGTTAAATCTTTATTAAACTAGTAATTTAACACTCAATGAATATAATGTCTTTATTTATATCAAAATACCGCGATACACATACTAATATTAACACTAGCTTGTTTCATATTATACAGTAGCAAAAATAAATGTTTGTCTCAAGAATGTACAAATTTTTAGCCCCTGTATTTTTAAGATATTCCGTCCATTTTGAAATTTTAATTAGAATATAATACGGCTTTCAAAAGAATATTTAAGGAAATAAAAAATGATTCTACCATTTCCACTTGAAGTAGAGTATTAGGGGTAATTGTCTGAACATTCGAAATAAAATAGGAAAACTGATTTGGTCTTAATTGAAATAGCCTGCTTTAGTCCCATAATACGATAATTACTGTGTGCTGGAATGAGACAGCGATAACTGCCGGTATCAAAAACGCATTGGATTTTGACATGAGGAAAAAATAGTTCACGTTAACCAATAGAAACTTAACGTAGACATAAAAAAAGGGTGCGTGTACTTTCTTATGTACGCGCGTAAGAAGTTATACTTCTTTGGCTTTCTTTATTTTTTTGAAATATTAAATAATTAATAACAAATATTTTTAATGTTAATAATATTTAGTATATTATTCAATTATTGATTAATAATAATAATAATTATTATTTATTATTTTATTATATTATTCATTCAGTTTAAGAACTACGTATGTTTCGTAACCTTTTAACTAAGTAACAATAGGTCTTTGTGAAAAAGCATTGCTAAATTTCTTTGAAAAAATAATGAAAACTCCTTTATTTGTTTAAAAGGTAAATGTCATTATGGTCATTCAAAATTCTTGGCATAGCTGCTAACTTCACGCATATTCTATTTCTTTTTACTTGTAGATTGTCTTATTCCCATCTCGCTCGCGCACGCTATAATCACACTGACAACTTTGTGTCTCAGGTGCGCGCACATCGTAAAATTTCACTCTCATCAATTTTTCATAACGCGCCTAAAGAAGTATAACTTCAAAAACTTTACGAAAACATAGACACAATTAACGAATGCAAATCAAAAGTTGTAGGTGCGATATAGTTCCAAAGTTCACGGTGCGTTGCTGAAATTTTCATATAAAAACTTATATAATACCGCTATAATTTTTTTTGTAATATTCGTGATTTATTCAGTCACTGAAGATACAGGCATAAGATATATAATACACCCTATATCTCGTTTCTGAATATCACCATCAGAAGTGCCTTAAATGTGTCAAATCCAATACGTTTCTGACACTGGTTACACTTACGGCGAGGGAATATTAAACAAAATGCAGTACGCACTTTCCCTTAAGTTTTCATTCCAAGCCAGTGGTACCAAAAACATAAAACTAATATGTGCCTACGTCTCATTCTGCCAAATTGTGTTGACCCTGTGATAGTAAGAGACAGCTGTTATACTTTAGTTAAAACGCTATAGGGTTTGATTGACTAATGTTCGTACGTGGCGGTAAGCGTTGGGTTGTGGTTTAAAAGTTACTTAAACGTTTATTATTGTTTGAAATAAAGTACTAATATTTTGAAATTCGGCCGAACTTTATGAAAAGCACGTGATCATTTTAGCTTGTAAATCGAAAAGCCTCAGGTAGAAAAAAATATTTTTACTAAATTAATCGAAAAGATATTTCGACGTTAACAATTGTTGTTACATTTTTGTAGTCCAACAATTAAAGTATATACTAGGGAATGCAATTCCGACTCGAGTTCGTAAATTCGAGATCCCGCGCGATTAGATATATCAATCCCGAGATTTTCGGGATCTCGTCTAGTTTAAAAACAAATTCCCAAAGTTTTAATTACTGACTAAATTTTTAATACTCGTGTAAAAGGACTTTTAGACGCTCGGAGAGTTTCTTCTAATGTCTCTTGAGGTGATGTATTAGTTTGTGCAGTAGTAGCAAGTGCCACTGCGAGTGATACAATCTTGGGATTATATGTTTAATTTCTTTCCTTATGAGATATGTATGGAAATTGGAAATTCTCGTTGCCTTTCCATTTCATTCATCGACGAAACGAACAAACGAACTTTTCTGAGAATGGAGTTTTTAGGACTTCTAGCTTTCGAATCAGTATATCGACGGCACTCCATATACGCCCAATCTCGTCATATTATGCATCGGGATTGAGGATTTGGTCAAGGATTTGATCGGGATTGCATTCCCTAGTATATACAGAGTTCGAAAGTTTGTCACTTAATGAAATACATTTAATGATATTATATATTTGATTGGTTATATCACTGGCTAAATTATTTACCTAGTCTACTAATAAGACACTTCAAAATTTCATTGAAGGTCATACTATATTGGTACTTCTTTGTATTAAGTATGAAGGTGATAGAGGTATTTCTAATTATCAAAAATGCAACATGAATAATTTTACTAAAAAGGTATCAATTTAAATCTTAGTTTTCCTTCTGATTTATAAAAGGGATTAATTATTAAAAGAATTGTTATTGGTTCGATATTATTTTCATTTAACAGCCTTGAAAACAAAAACAACGTATGAAATTTGACTTGCAGATAATTTTAAAAACATAGCTCTCTAACAATGCATAACAACTAAGAACTTATTTCAAAGAAACTAAAAAAAAATGTTTTAAAGCAAGCGGACGGAAACTCGTAATCAAACTAAACATATTTAAAGCTTCCATAAAAAGAATTAATAATGTAAATAAAACAGAAAATAGAAATTAAAAATAAAATTTAGAACCAGTAACAGTTTATTAGCAATAACAAGTAACAATTAGTAATAAGCAAAAAAAAATATTTAGCGTAACTAAAGTTCAATGGACTGCTCAAATGGACCTATTACGTACATAAAAAGCGTATTTTTTCTCAGTTATGACTTTTTACCGAAGTAGTCATTTTTTTGTCGCGTATTTTTATTTTGGACGGATATATGTTGTTTTAATATTGATAAATAACTACTGTTTAATGGCTTTTATAAATCATAGGAAACAATGATATTTTTTGACTTAATTTGAAAAAATCTTCTATATCTATAACTAAAAATGGTTTACATTTGCATAATTCATATTGTTTACCACATTATCACAAATTCTCACCCCTATCACCACCTTACGGGATTACGTCGAATTACCAGTAACCCTGTATAAGTTGTAATTAAAATATTAAATAATTATGAAGTAATGTATTATAATCCTTTAATATTCTAAAAAGGCAGCTTCCACAATGAAAGTTATCAAAAAGCAAATTTCATCGAGTAGGTAGATACAATTTAATAAATACAATTATATTGTATACAGAATTTTTTAATATCGAAACAAAATTTTTAAATAATATATTAAAAACTGACTTATTGTAATTTAAACAAAGATACTAAAAATATCCAATGGGTGACATTTTTTTTTAACAAATGTAATTATTAAAAAATAATCATGACGTCAAAATTAAGTTTAATTGGTTGTCAAAGAAAGACTGAATAAAACTCGAAACGTCGAGTTATGTAAATAATGTAGATTATCTCGTTTATACTCGTTAAATAATTTAATGTGTATTGCACAATAAAGTATTAAACCAAAGACAAGTAGTAAATAATAGAATACAAGATGAAAAAAGCAATATTTATTTGAGATGGTTGTGAAAGAGACAATAGACTACGGACCATGCGAAAAATTAATCATCAAACTAAATATAGTATATCTTTCGAAAATGCGCTTTCTATAACATTTTATTAGATCATTATATATTTTCGTAGATTAGTCAATACTATATTTTTAAGTCAGGTTTGTATGTTTTTTGTACATTTATATAGCCACTTTGTTGCTATACTCCGTTCAATCGTGTTTTTATGCCATGGAGTGGGAAAATAAGGTTGCAAAAGCGCCGCATGGGCAATATAAACGTAAAGAACGTGATTTAACAATCATTCCTATCAGATTTGTCTTTATGTGTAAAATGGTGGCCATGGAGTCAATGGCTAGACTGATCTAGTACAAAATTATTCTTCCAAACTTATGTATTCCGTGAAATAATTGTTACTTCATAATTTAACAAAATATTAGTGCGTCCTAAATTTTTGTAAGTACTGCTCACTATGTATGTATGTATACATTAGTCAGGAATTTGACATTTAAACAAAACTATCTGACATATTTATGATAAATAATGATGAATGTTAATTGATGAAACTTTAAGTTTTCATACTTTAAGTTTCATTTAGGATTTCAAGTGGTTCCATTTTGTGAAATTTAAAATGTGCAGGGTTGTGATTACAAAAACTTTGGGCGATTTAATTCGAATCTAATTGTTTAAAGGATTATTCATTCCTAATAAATTATTCACACATACTCTGATAGAGTTATAGTATAGTCATTGTAAAATAGATAGGAATGTCATGAAAAGTCAAACGAAATGTTATTGTTTATTGAAGCAAATTACTTTTTGTAATAATTAACATTCAGATTTTTTAAGTTAAGATTTTCTTTTAAAATTAACTATTTTTTTTAAACCTAAGGAAATTTACGTCCTAAGGTCGATTTCAGTTAAATAAATTTAAATTTATTTAAGTGTCTGACGTAGTCTGAATATTATATATATATATTATATAATCGTGTAAATTAATACGCGTGAAGTGTTATCAAGGTTACGTTTGTAACTTTATTTAATTAAAAAAAGACTTGTCTTTATTGCCGATCACTTCTTTCAACATCGGTTTTAAAGAATTCATCAAAAATTGATAAAACATTTTGCCAGAATTCACTGCACGCTTATTAATTTACGCGATCATAAGTATACAGAGCACGTCAGACAATAAAATTTGATTTAAATAACTGAAATCTCCCTGAGAACGTAAATTTCCTTAGGTGGCCGCTTCTTTGCAAAGGAAGCGTTCAAGTATTACGTAACGCAATTTTTAAAGATTTTAGAAGCTCCCTCCCCCCCATGTAACGCACCATAAGGATGTTCAGTACCCCCCACCCTCCCCTTAACGTAACGTAACATTTATATGAACATTAAAGACACAATCATGATAAACAAAGTAACACCATTGTATTAATTGCGTTTTCAGTTGTAATAAACAAAAAAAGAGATTTTTAATTTTCCAAAAACTTTTCTTTGTTATTTAGTTTTTCTTAGCCGTTTTCCAAATTTCGTTAGCATTTTTTAGGCACAATTGTGCGGACAAGTTAATATGACAGCTTTTATATGCCATGAAGAGCTGATGATGCAAATCTCCCGCTTTCGAGGACATTACAGTATTTCCTCAATCTTTAACGTACTGTAACGTTTCAAAAGACTCCCCTCTCCTCCCAAATTGCGTTACGTATAACCAGCGGCACGTAAGTCTAGCGCTGGCCGATACGTGTAGGGGATTGCTGCACATGTGTACTGTCGCGCGGGGGACAAAATGCGACTGGAGAGCCAATCGACGCTCTTCATTCCGCTAGCCCCCCTCAGGTACCTTATTTTTTACTTCTGCGCAATAACGGTCAGCGCTAGAGTTTCGTGCCGCTGGTTATAATACTTGAACGCTGCCAAAAAAGTTTATATCCTAAATCGTAACATTTGAATTATATGTATTTATTTTACTACAACCTAATCGCAATCAGTTGTTTAGAAAATCTACATGACAACTTCAGTAAAGCGTTTAAGTTATTACAATATTAGTTTGGTCGCAGTATTTTTATAATGCTCCATAGTTTCTTAAACAGTGCCCTCTATCTGTAAGATCTGTAAAGAGTATTTGTATAATGTAAATAGTGTAAATATTTGTTTTTAATATGACCAGCAATAATTGAATTGGTAAGAGTGTAAATAAATTTAAATTTTGTGAAAATGTGTTTTATTTAGACTAAGTAAACACCATCTGAGTAACTGTCTAGTGCCGTGTTACTCCGATAAAGAGATACTGATAAATCCATCCAGTAGTTTCCTTAGTTATAATATCGACGAATTCGTAACATTTTGCAGGGAGTAGATAGGGAAGTTGCGTTCTTTCCAAAAATAAAAAAGTGATCTAATTTCATAAACATCAAACACATTATTAGAGAAATGAATATGGCTGAAATGTAAACGAAGATCATTACTATTGACACTACAGGCCAGAATATAGAGATGTCAATCGAGTAGGTACGTATTAGATTAAGTGTTCACAAGAAAATAGATGGTCTCTAAAGATAAGGGAAACCCTTTTCAAAATCCACTCAAGAACGGAAGAACAACTGGGTATGTCTAATAAAGTTTTTTCTTTTCCTATCTGTTGCATGCCGAACTATCGATCGATACCAAGAGAAACGACTATTTTACTTAAATACAGGTTATACAATATATAGGTTATCGTGGGTCATGTTACAGTTTCCCCACCCATGAAGAGACAACTTAAAAATGGGAATCGTATGTAGAATATGTAGTTGGTTTTGAAATTGGCATTTTGTCGTTCAAAATGTTGCCATAGCATGGTCTCTTTTTTATGTAGGTATTATTAACACAAACTCGTGATAGGACAGTAACTTTAGATTTTGTTACTTGACCAGCGCTTCGTAAATACGAAAATAAATTGTAATAGCAAATAGTTCTTGTAGGTAATATAGCTATTAGTGTGGTCTTACTAGCAGTTTGTTTCGGTAAGGGATTATTAAATAAAACACAGGTATTACGATTACATTGTTTATTTTACAATGCATAATAAAGAACAGACAATTATAATTAGAAAAGTTGTATACGCTATAAAATTGTGAGGACAAAGACTAGGTAAAGGGTGGTATAAGTTGAATTAATTTGTACTAATTTGTTTTATTTTTGCTCTAAATTTGCAATATTAAGCGCCATTCTTATTGTTAGCGATACGGAATAGATAAATACAGACGGATGGGCACTGACTGAAGCGAGTATGAAGCGCGGACATATTTGTTTAGGCGTAAAATGCAATGCCGAGTAAATAATTGTACCAAAAGCCCTATCCACTTTATTTATCTTTTCTGTGGTAATAGATGGCGCTATTTCAAATTTGTGGAAGTTTTAACATTTAAAATATAGATGGCGCTACAAGGCAATAATTTTAGCTATTTGGGGATTTATTATAACAAAACATTATATCTATCTTACTATATAGGTAGCAAGTCCTACTTTGGTCATTTCAGTGAATATTTGTGTTATATGAAGCACTAAATAGCAAAAGTACAATAACAATCGAGATATTATATATATTTTTGCATCTGTTTCACTCGTTTTTTAGGTCAATGATACAATATTGTACCTAAACAACGGAAATTATATAATTACAACAAAAATGAGGCCTAATTGGTGGTAATTGGTACCAACAAACTATTGACATAAATTGGTTTCTTCATAATTAAATGCATACATTAAACAAATATCATATGCACGTTTATGATTCGTCCATAATGTGTTTTCGCAACTATATCCCCCAATGGGGAATGGGGCACACCTATTTCTTATCTGTTTCATTCTGACACGTCAATTTTGTAAAATTAAAAATCACCGCTAAAATATCAATTATGACATATGTCATAACAAATGTTATATAGGAATAAATTAAGAATTGTCAGAGTGCATCATGCGAGACTAAATTTATGCGAAATTTCTTGGAGACAATTTTACTGGTAACACTAAAAGGAAGCCATATTTTAATGGCCATAGACAAATTGCTAATAACACATTTTCCTAACTCAGTCCATAAGGTAAAAGGGACCCAAAACATAAAAATATCATTTCCACAGATTGGGTATATAAAAATAATGAAAACGTTCATAACCATACAAACACATATCACGATTACATACACTTTGCTTGTGAAAAAATATTAATTTCTTTTTTTTAAATAAGTAGTAGCTGCCATATATTTAAAACAGTTTACATTACAAAGCTTTTCAAGAATACACACAAGCCGCGAACCTTAGAAATTAAATTACATAAATTTTAATATAAGGCAATGAACCTATAGGTATTACATCCCATCTAGACCACCAGGAAGGCTGAAAATTTAGTAATAATTACACATAACTTTTATTAGTTCTTTAACGGCATAAAATATTTTTTAAGTAATATAATTAAATTAAAAGCAGCTTAAAATAATTTAAATAAATTATAATACAATAAATTTGTATTATTTATAAAAGTTAAAGTATATAATACCTATATAGTAAGCCAATTTAGCAAGCTCCGATAATGATGATGCTTGATTTGTGATTTTTTTTTGAATATCATGAAAATGTGTTTATAAATATACTTTAAAGCAAAAAGCTTTGAAACAAATCTTGTCAAATTTGCTTATTCAGTCGGCGCAATTGAACCTGTCACGTAGTCGTCAATTATAAATAGAATAAAAAATGACAAGCTAAAGCACCCCCGTGAGTGCGTAGGCGCAGTGCGTCCCAAAATATATTTTCACAAGCAAAAGCGCCCCGCGAAGCACTGAGCCGGTTTGAACCGGTTATGCGCGGCGATTTCCAGTTAAAACCGGTTTTTACCAGAGTCCTGAGGATCTCCCGCCGGGCGGGTTTCGCACGCGGACAGACGTCTTCGTATTGAGACCTTCCATTTCCTCTGAAAATTTAAAATTTTGTGTAAATTTAATATATTTAACAGTCAGCCCCAATTGCTCCAACCTTTTAAATAAATTTAGATTTCGCGTACCCTCTAGACCTCCCACCATCTCATTGTCCCTTTCAGAAGAACGTGTTTTGGCCTATTTGGTTTTGGTATGTTGTTAAGTGCTTGTAACATTAAAAATTGTATTTTATTTTTCTTGTATCAATGTTGTGTGTTGTTGGCAAGCTTTTATTTGTATAAAGTGTGTTTCATAGATCATGTTCGAGTGGTCACTTCTTTGTGTATGTGTTGAGCAGTGCTGGCCTAGGCTTCAGAGGGGTCCCCATCTGAGGCCGTAGGCTCATATCCTGACTGGCAGCAATGGTCTTTTTGTGTGCATTTAACTCTTGTATTGTGAAGAAAATGACCATAGACCAAAAAATCGTTGTGTCAGGCACAGTAGGCTGATCAACTTGTCTATTCATTGACATTGTTCGTATTTTGTGGCTAAGAACATTTGCTACTAACGGCTGATAGAGAAGGTGGAGTTCTGCAGGTTCCTCTGCGTCGGCTCCCGCATCTTGCGGCCCGTGGGAGTGCTGCAGCCCGATGACGTCACCGACATGCCCTCCAGCTGCTTCTGGGCCACGCTCAGCTCTGCTGATTATATTTATAACTGTAGTACTCGTAAGTATGAATGCGCTTTGTAAAGCTATGATTTCCTAGAAAAGCGGTGCCGTTATCTAGCGGCCGTAATGTAAAGTGTCTTTAAATAACATCGGAGTAGGTTTTCTAGAGAACGTTGAGTGTCACCGTAACGGTGATGTGATCAAATAGTGGTGCTGTCATTTGCATGACGGCCGTCATAGCGGTGATAAACATTAGTTCAACGTTTTACGCGTGTAGCGGTGCGCATATTTAATTAATACAATGACTTGGACGAGCGAAAATGATGAACAATTAATTGATTTTGTTAAAAACTACTAAGCTTTGTACAATATCAAATCCAAAGAGTACAGACAAGCTCAGATGAAGCAAAATTTGTGGAACGAAATTATAATAACAATTCAAAAATACGGTCGCACTACTTTCTAGGAAACTGTAGCTTAAGGGCCGAACCGGGATTCGAAGCTGTTACAATATATGTTATTTTAATTTATTTATTTATTAAAGTTTACCAGATCATGTACATAGTACTAAATCTACGGCATATGTTACAAACTCTTTTATCTAAAATATATGACAATTTAAGTAAACATAAGAGTAACAAAAAATACAAGACAAAATAAGCATACAATAAAGTTGCCAGAAATTTTTGGTAAAATCATCAGCCAGATAAAAACCATCAGCAAAACAGCGAATTAGGTTCAAGAAAGGCATCCCACAATGCTTTCTCCAAAACCGAGCCCACACCGAATATACTCAGCTCCGGATAAGCTGTGTTCAATCCGTTAAAATCGCGAAGAATTCGACCGAGAGTTGCCTGAACTCCTCGGTTTGTTTTGGCAGAAGGAATTTGGAAAATATTGCTGATTTTAGACCTAGGGAATGAGTAAGGGACGACAATTTTAATCTTCTGTAAGAGGTCACTACTCTGTATATGATTATCTAGCAATTAATTCATGAATGAATTATATAATATATATGTGTATAATATATGTTATATAGAATATTAAGAGTTAAGTGTTACCATGGGAGTCGTGTGTGGGTGTCCCGTTGGTAATCTTCGAGGGTGTGACAGGAACCTCGAGGTTCTGCGTCTGTGGTGAGCGGGACCTTTCTTCTCCATAGATGAATGGGCAGTTGGGTGGGGTCTTCAGGTATTTACCCAGACCTGGACAATAAGCCGAGCATTTTAAGAAAAATCCTTACGTCAACATTATTTGTACACAGAAATGCGTGATATACAAAAGCTACTGAACCGATTTTGATGAAGCTTGACCACAACTAGGATTATAGTTATGCTATTGAAATCAAGGTAGGTTTGAAAAACTGAATTTTTTGTGTAAGTCATTAGGGAGCGTTCAAGTATTACGTAACGCAATTTGGGGGGAGGGGGGAGTCTTTTGAAACGTTACAGTGCATTACATGGGCGGGAGGGGGGTTATTTAAACAACGCGTTACGTAACATTTTTTATTTTAATAAAAAAAGGGGGGGCTTAATTAGCAACCCTTTTTATGTTGTACAGAGATTCCCTGTATTGTATTGTACGTTACTTTTATTTTTGCTTTCCTAAGTTTATGTTTCATCCCGTGTTACAGAGAAACGTTATAGTGCGTTACATGGGGGGAGGGGGAGCTTCTAAAATCTTTAAAAATTGCGTTACGTAATACTTGAACGGTCCCTTATGCCTAAACACATATATAACTATATAAAATTTAAAAAAAACTTTGTATATTAATTTACTATCGGTTCACATATTCTTAATTCTTGTGGCCAAAGCCGTGTACGGAAGGTCTTAGGTGAGATCTGGTAAAACAACGCTTGGATCGGGGATACATAAATAAATGAAAATGCCCCATGCCCCAAGTTGAATTGTTCCCTATCTCACCTTCAACGACTCTAAGGTTCCCGTCGTCCAAGCACACTCGTCCGTTCACTATCACGTACTGAGGACTACCCACTACGTGTTGACCCTAAAAAAAATTGTTTTTTAAGATGGCAACATTAACACAGTTTAATAGGCCGGCAACGCACTTGCGAGCACTTTCGCAATGTGAGTGTCCATGGGCGGTATCACTCAACATTTGCCTTTTGCTTTAAAAGCCATATAAATCTAGTATTAACACGGTATTATTTTACCTTAAATTATTTTCAAACAGAGAATTGGCAAAAGCGCCATCTATATGTATTTTGTAAACACAATCTAGTTAAATACAGTATAAAATTAACAGTTTAAAAGGCCGACAACGCACTCACAAGAATATCAGCAGTTTGAGTGTCATACATATGTACATTTTGAAAACAAAAACAACGAACGACGAAAACGACTATACAAAAAAAAACATTTAATTGTAAATCTGAAACATAAATTTAATCAAAAACGGTCCAGCCGTTTAAGTTTAATGACAAACACATCATCTTTTGCCTGTCAAAATTTTAAATTACTGTACCTCAAATATATTAAAATCAACAGCATGATGGTGCGTAGCAGCAGAAATGGTTCTCTCCAATCTCGGGTCCCAAACCACCACATCCGCATCACTGTTGACCGCGATACGACCCTTTTGGGGCCACAGGTTGAAGATACGAGCAGCGGTTGTGCTCGTCACCGCCACGAAACGGCACGGGTCCATGATACCTATAACATATATATAATATATGTTCTAATATATAAAAGTCACGTGTCACAATGTTCGTTCCCATACTCCTCCGAAACGGCTCGATCGATTCTCATGATTTTTTTAATAATTATTCAGTAAGTCTGAGAATCGGCTACTATCTATCTTTCAAATCTCTAAGTGATAAGGGTGCCCACACGACGGATATGATATGATACGGAATACAAAAATACATGCAACCCTTAATTTTCATCTACCCTCTACGTAAGTTAAGAACTTATAACTTGAACTCTGAGGTTTGAATATAGAGAAAAATCGAGAAAAATCACAGAAAAACCTAAAAAGTTTTCATTTCGGAAAATCGAACAGTCTCCGGGGTAGCATAGCAAAATTTTCCATGTTGGTATGTACTAAAAAGGTAGGCTAAGTAAAATCACATTATGGAGAAACGAAGTTCGCGGGGGCAGCTAGTTATAATTAAAAATAAATGAAAAATAGCGTTATTAGAGGGGTGGCACAGTTATAGTGAAAAAACACATGATTATTCGAAATATTACGATGGAAACGAATTAATTACACTGTTTAGTAAAAATTTAAGCACTTATTTTCTATTATTATTTTAGTCAGGAATTATTTCGCTAATTATGTCAGTATTTAGCCGCCCGTTATCTCATAATTTATGAAACCTGTTTTTTTATGTTTAAGCATTAGTTTATATATACCATTCATATAATTATTAAAAAAAAAATATAAACAAATATATGTTTTTGCAAAAAATTAAGTATGTCGGCGTCACGTTACCAGTGTTAACAGCCTTCTGCCATAAAATGGCCATTCGATCTTCAACACCGTTCACACCATTTGGGATTTTGGTGAAATTGCCTTTGCCCAACTCTTTCTCTTTCTCATTGAAAGTGCAGTTATCACTGCCGATTAGTTGAAGGTCGTCACTGAAATATACAATTTTATAGAAATATGACGCGTCTAGAATAATAATTACTAGAAACATCGACTTGCAGTATGGGCGATGTATTAAGGAAAACATGATTATGCCTAAGACCCAAAAAGTTGACTGCGTGTGACTGGCAGAGAAGGTTGGTCATCTAAGAATGGTTGGTTAAGAATGAATAAATGATCACTTAACAGTTACAAAATCTTTGGGCAAGACGTAGGGATGTAGAGCCACTGACATTATTAATAGTAATAATAATTAAACCCTTTTGAAGTTATTTGATGAGAGTGAAATTTTACGATGCGCGCGCACCGTGACACAAAATTAACAGAATGAAGTTGCTCACGGAAGATGCTACGGTATTGGACATAATTTAAAAACAACATTCGAATAATAATAAAATTTATGTTACACTTAAAGTAAGAGAATAATAATAAATATTTATTTATTTAATTTTTCAAATGTAAACTGAACTTTATTGACTTTATTGACCTTTTCCAGTGTTTGATTATTTAATTGTAATTAATTATTTGCATGCAATCAAAAACTTTTAATAATGCCAAAGAAGTATATCTTCTTACGCGCATACATACACGCACCCTTTTTTTATGTAGTCCATTATCAAAATTTATAACACAGGTAACATTTAACATTAATTAGAATGTGTTGTTTTAAATTAAAAATATTATTGACTACGAAAAATGGTCTCAAAACGTCAGGACATTAATAATTAAATAAAAAAGTAATAATAAGCGACTAAAACCACATTTATCTGTGAAAAATATTGACACAAAACGCATGAAATTAAAAAATATAAATGTATCTTTTACTTACTCAGCGAGCGCCTGTACGATGGCTTCGGGAGTGGAAGGATCAGGTCTCAGAGGTGGAGATAAGACGTGAGCGGCCGCGTGACGGAAGCAAGCGTTCTTGTAATGGGTACCTGCAATTTTATATAAATATATTAAATCGCCTTTACGCGGTGTAGGAACTAACACAAAATAAGAAAATTTAACAAAAATATGATAAAAAAATAATTTTTCGATTAACATAGATATTTATCATTCATTTTGTATTAATTATATTTGGATAAATAATTAATACAAAATAAATGATCAAAGTCTAACAAGTTCTTGAGTTTTTGACGTAATAATAATAAGTATAAAATGCTATCAAACGACTTGTTTAAGATATAATTATTTACCAATATCATAAATTTCATGTCTTAAAAGGATCACTTCGATATGGCTGAGTTTTCGATATATTTAAGGACAAACATATACAAGATTTAGTACACGCGCTTCTGTGTAACTTAGATCATTTTTTGACACAAATTTAAGTGAATGCGTTGGTGGTGGTTTTATTTATTATTATTGGTTGCTCAAGGAGGACTCTTTTTAAACAATTGGAGGTAGTTTTTTCCAAGGAAGGCCACCACCGGGAATGATTGTACATGTCTAAAATACTGACTAAAGCGGCCCGAAGGCCCGTAATATTCAATTCCAACAATATCACATACATACAAATTGATATCTTTTTTTTGGAGTCGGTTAAACGATTGACGACTTTTACTTGAAGTTAATAATGTTTTTCATCTTCCTACGGTACTCCTACTTGACCGTAAAGTTGAGTTAAAATAGTCCAAGAGGATATCCAATATAAAATGGACTCACCGTCAGTACCAACTGTAGCGGCCAAGGTTTCACCGTACACTGGTGGTCGTTGACGTGTACGCGCGATCCGTAGAGCCTTTACGGCGCTCTTGGACATCATGTGAACGATGTATAGGGGAGAATTTGCCTGAAATAACAGTAATGTTTGTAATTAAACTTCTTCGAAATGGCTCGACCGATTTTCGTGAAATTTTTGTGTGCATATCTATATCATATCTGCGAACCGGACATATAAATGCTAAGGGTTCACCCCAAAATTTTTATTTTTTAGACAAAATTTGTTTTTATTTATTTTTGTTGGTATAGCATACAAAAATACATACAACCCTTAATTTTCACCCCTCTACGATCATATTACCACCCCTATATTTTATTATGATAGTAATTTTTATTAACCTAAAAAAGTTTGCTAGAATTAATATGTAACTGAAAAACAATATTGCCGGGTCAGCTAGTATTTTTATAGAAGTTTTGAATGTTATGTTCACAAAATTCTTTAAAAAATATTATCTAATTTCATTAATATTGTTAACGAAATGAGAATGGTGAACGATTAAATGTGAAGGAAACGATCCTGGGTTCTGACCATAGGACAAAGTCAAATTAAAAAAAAAAGAAATTCAGTTCTAACTTTTTAATTAAAATATTAAAATTAATCTTGAACTTCGATACGAAATATTAAAAATGATGACCAGAAAGCACACAAATCATGAGAAGAAATCGTACCATAGAACATGTCGTTGATAAATGTCTAAACACAAGCTAAAACGTACAGAATATATATTTATGGCCTAGTCGCACGTCTATCAACCCTGAGGTTTTGTGTTTGATTCCCGGCAATAGCAATAAATTTTTCATCGCAATTAACACTTGCATTTTTATGTATTTAAAACACAGTTAACACGTTCGCTGCGTTACGAGATCTATCAGATCTCTTGCAGGACTTTTGTATTGTGCGTTGAACATAATCGTGTTTTTTCACTCCTTGCGGGAGGGTCTAACTTGTAAAGTTCTTTAAGGATGAACAGGACAAATATACATATTTGCTTCCTACTTAAAGCTGAATTCAAGGACATTAAAAAATAAATTAGAGATGGATTAGGTCCCTAACGCACAGTTTTGTAATTATTTTAATTCCTTGCGTTAGGAGATATGTCGGTACTCGTGAAATCGTACGCCTCGTAGACGCAAGAGATGGAGGACGGGATTTTTAGTGTTGTCCTAGAATCGACATTCGGGAAGTCGCGGGCACGTTTTGGAAATAACACTCGCGTATATACCAGCGTGTTGATTATTTTTGTATGATAAAAAAGTGTAAAAAACCTATTTTATTGCTGAGGTTTCTAACAAAAAATCAACGCCGGATTATACTGCTGCATCGTCCAGTAAAATATTTGTTTTGGAAAATGTTCAAATTTGCCCCCCATTGATTAATAATGACAGTGATTCTGAATATGAAATATTTAACGATAAACCTTTTTCGTTGGAGCACACGCAGTTAAACAGCACTGACGCTTCTAAAAAAACTAAACGAATTGTTACCATTTGCGCGTAATGTACAAGCAATCAATGTGCTTACCATGTTTTAATGAAAAACACTTTGCATAATTAATAAAACTTTTAGAATCGATAACTGAGATATTATTTTATTCCCATCACTACTTACTACACATATTGAACTATCTTCGGGTGCGGTACGAGATACAATCGATATCTAATTTTTTTTTGGTATTTGTAGTTTATTCAAATGTCGTAACTGCGTGCGAACCTAGCAAAATATAAAGCAATTAGCTATCTTTCACCCACAAAAAATTCAAAATATATGTCATTGTTTTTTGGAAGATATAAATTATTTTCAAAAGTGTATTTTTTGGAGACTGATTAGGTCTCAAACGCACCAGGGGATAGGCTTGTTACGAGATCTTTTAGGTCTCCAACGCACCAGCTGAAAGTTCTTTAAAAATGATGGCGCAGTGAACGTGTTAAGAACAATATATTTCCATACAAAAAAGTATTGTTATTATTTTGAGCATCATTTTTACCATCAATTTATTTAGATAAGTTAATTATAAAATACCTGGTTGGCGATCACACAAGCCCTGTTGACAGCTTCGGCTTCCACTTCCTCATCACGCGAGAGCTGGTGACCCTCGGGTCCTGTCACTCCAGCCTCGAGGAGCTTCTCGGTGTTACGAGCTATAATGTTGCCATTTTCCGCGTGCACCTGTAATTACGTAATGAAAAAGTTTTTAACATAAATATATATATATTGACGTAACTTCAACCAATTGGATTCACAGTCAAAATCAAACACAATGTACACTTATAAACGTCAAATATATATATATATGAAATGCTTCTAATTTTATGATTTGGCATTCTGAAAAGGTAGGAGCTTGTAGTTTATTGTTTATCAGAATGCCAAATCATAAAATGACTGCTTCACGACTGATTTGAGAGCGACCGCCGATGCGAAAACCGCTGTGTGAGTTCGTGAAGTGAGTTAAAGAATCGTAGGGCAGTTTTTTAAATAATTAAAAAAAACTGTTTGTTATGTTTTAAACATACAAATGTATATTTTAATGTTATTTGTACGGTTTTATTTGCTTTATTTGGTTTATGTTGATTATCAAATATGAGTGAAACCTCGGTAAAATGGATTTTATTCGTCGCCAATAATGGATTGTCTTCGTAGGGTTTGGTTATTGGGATGCAGATAGGAGATCGATCGACTGTCACGGTCTGATCGCAGATTGTTTTCAATCTGACATTGTGGATTCATTATTGGGTTCGGGCGTTAATATGAAATTAGATAAATATAATCAGTATCAAGCAAAACTTGCATAAGATTAACTACTAACGCGACATACCTGAGCCAACGCCCTCAGCTCAGCACAGGTTTCCATGGCAACCATGAGATCGTAGTCCTCCAGCATCCAAGCGTCCTTATATGCCATGAACATCTTGAAGGAGTTCACTCCGTGTTCAGCCACCAGCTGTTCCATCTCTTTCTTGACTGATGGTGACCACCAAGTCACCCCTACGTGGAGTGCGTAGTCGCAACATACCTGTGTTACAAGAAATAATGCTGTTGAAACCTTAAGTTAAGTTAAGGTTTAACGGTAAAACTATATTTATCTCGTACAAGCTGTTTTAGAAAACTAATTTAAAATATAATAATTTTAATAATTCCTACTTTAACTTTGTTTTAATAGATATTTCCGGTGACCCCAGAGCTGCTTTCTCACTCAACGAATAACTAACGCAATACAAAGAGGAAATGCCAGCATTTAAGGTACACTGCCACAGGAACTAAACTTTTTAAATTTGTTTTAATTTTCTATTTATTAATTTTTAATAATATTACTATGAAAGTTAGGAATATTGTTAACACTATATTTGTGTGTTGGAAATAAATATAAATGTTAAAAATATCATAGACAGTTTTAGTTGCGATGTTTCATGAAACTTGTTTATAATTGAATTTAATTAATTTTGTTTAATATTCATTATTGGTGCCCTCGACTCGCGTTTTAACTAAAGCGTAGTTGTATTCTTTTAACAAATACGCGACATTGTTTTATACTATGTAGAGAGCAATAATCAAGTATTAATATATTAAATGTATATATAATTAAAAAATAAATCACTTACTTTATTGTCAGCTTTTTGTCTCCAATTGGAATATGCTTCTAATAAGGACTGACCCTTATTTGGAAGCACGAAATCAACTGAAAATGAAAGTATTACATTACATAATTTTATAATAACAATATATATATATATATACAGTCAAAATCGCTTATAACGACATCGAAAGGACTACTCATATTTGGTCGTAAAAACCGATAGTAGTAACAGCCGATGACGTTGTTATTAAGTACCTAATACAATAGGACTCAGCCGAGACCTTTGATTTTGGTCAATAGCTGGTATATTGTTTTAAACGACTGTAACTGCATATATGTGGGTAAACACTGTCATAAAATAAATATATATTTGAGGCGCAAACTGTTGTCTCTGGCAGAATGATCAGCGCTGTGGAACAGTTTGCTCCTCAGCATAAAGCTGAGACAGGGCCAATTACAACCACAGCATCCATGCTGTACACACTTAAAACGTACAATGTTCCTTTTTTCCTTCCATATTGTTTTGTTATGTTTCCTTATTATTATTTTGTGTGTTTCGTTAGTAATGTTATGTTATGTCTAAATCTATATTTTACAGATCTACAACATACTTCAGCTATAAGCAAACTTAACAATGATAATAGTCAATAGATATTTTGGTAAAGTGAAAAAACATTTTATTTTTTAAATCTTACAAAACTAACTGTACCTTCCCAGTTATATTTTATGTGTTTGCTACGCGAACTTGGGTTCGCTTTATTATTTCTTTACTTAGCCTACCTTTTTAGCGACACAACATTGGAACATTTTTCTATGGCTACCTTATAGAAACTGTTGCTTTTCCGGAATAAAAACTGGTTTTTAGGTTTTTCCGTGCAACCTTTCTTCCTCAGACGTATACTTAGAGTTTAGGAATAAATTTAAAAAAACATCTCGAATTAAGTTAGCCGCCTTCGAGTTTTTCGATTGATTTTTATATATATACTAGCAGACCGGCCAAGCGTTGCAAGTAATTTCCAAGTACTGTTGAAGATACTCACTGATGGTAGTAGTACCACCAGCAACCGCAGCCTTAGTACCCTTGTAGAAGTCATCAGCAGTCTTGGCTCCCATCATCTCCAGTTCCAAATGAGTGTGAGGGTCGATACCCCCCGGCATCACCAGCTTTCCAGTCGCATCGATAGTGCGGGTGCCCCCAGGAATTATTAGGTTACGGCCGACTTGTCTGAAAAGTACAATAATTGTCATTATTAAAAATGTTTGCACCTCGACGTGCTGAGGGAATAATCAATCATACTTCATGATGGCAATAATTATGGCTACGGTACGGTTCCTGGGTCATCGGGCAATTTTGGGGTGCTTTAAGGCCCTATCCGAGACACTGACACAGCACGAATTGCTGTGTCAGTGTCTCGGGGTGGACTGCGGGGCGCAGTGAAGAGCTGGAGCACTGAGGCGCGCCGGCCCGTAATAACAATTAGTTATGTAAACATTAAATTAATGTGATTTTATAAATTTTTTTTCTGAAATGGATTACTGCTTGCGATAAAATATATCGTGTAAATTTTAAAATCATGTTCCAAATACATTTTCGTCATAAAATGAATTCAAAGTGTAAAAAATTGGCTTGGAAAATGTTTGGATTGTTTTTCTATCGAGCGAAGTTATTTAAATCGTGTATCGATCTTTCAAAATGGATACATAAACTACTCAACTCCACCATATATTTTTTCCATTCGCCCTACTTCAAGAAACGACGACGAAAAATGGAAAGAAGATGTTATTTTTACTCTATATTAACCACTCGCGTACAACAATAGAAAATAAGCGAAATAATTAAATGTTAATTGCTGTGACGAATGAATGCAATGTAACAGTTGAAGAGAGAGCCTACGTCTGGATACTCTCGGGGCATTACTCGGACCATTTAGGAAATCGCCACGCTTATAAAATTAAGAAAGCCTGAATGAGCAAAATGAAATGCTTGGCTCTTAGCAGTCTTGTTTAGGAGCGCGACAAATGCATATAAAAGTAGTTTTTTAATTTACTTTTTATGTTGGGTAGTCCATTTATTAGCCGCGGTAGCAAATACCTTCACGTTCTCTTGCCATATAAGTTGTTTGCTCTCGAGGACAGAGCCGAACTGGAAGACATTTATTTACTTTTCTGTTTTTGGCAGTATTTTGCAGTGTATAAAAATGCATTTAATTAAATTATTTATTTACTTTTAAAACAAAGTGTATACATAAAATTATACAAAGAAATATGACATCACAAATTTTACACACATCAATTATATTAAATCATAAGCAAGATAACAAGGGAAAAATTAAACAAACATAAAAAAAACAATAAATAATAATAAAAAAATAATAAGTATGAACCGTCTATTAACAGTTATATACGACACATAAAAGAAAACATAATAGAATATATATATATAAATATAATTTATTGGAAATTGGCATCTGGAATCGTCGCAAAAGTACTATTAGTTGCACTCCCTTAAACGTCAGCATTATAGTCTCATAAATATTTCAAATGTGATTTAAACACTTGGTTGTAAGACGAACTCCAAAACATTAATGTAGAGGGCGTTGCAAGTAGAATTACAAAGATTCATGGAGCTCAGGAACTATCCCCTATCGTGGCTTAGTGAGAAGATTGAATAGGGAAAACATTTTTATAATCTTAATATATTTAATTACGTGTTACGTTGTTTGTCCGCTATGGTCCTAAACTACCGAACCGATATCAATCAAATTTGCACACCGTGTGCAGTTTGATCTAACTTAAAATTAGGATTGCCTACATCTCAATTTATACCCGCAATATTATTTTATTGAAAAATATTTCTTTATTATTTAATAGTCACAATTCTAACAGATGGCGCTGTGTTGAAAGTACCAACGTTTCACATAAGCTACAATTTAATGGCATAACCACCAATAAAGCATGGTGGTCCTGGTGTTCTCCTACCGTTTCCCTTGAATACTTTGCTACTATGTAATATAACAAAAACCTTAGCCACACAACGCTTGGCCGGTCTGCTAGTATAGTATAGAACACCCCAAAGTATAACTATTAATTTGCAAACTATTAAGTAATTTATTTCACCTAATTATCAAATTCTTTTCATAGCTCACTGGACCGAATTCACTTTTTCTTTAACATTGCTGAGTCACGAATCGTTTGGGCGTGATTTATTACCAAACAATATAATTAAGGGAATTTAAAAAATATTAATAGGGTTAATAGAATGTTTGGCCCCATGAAATTATGCGGGAATGGGCCTAATGATATTAATGTTGTACTATTATATGTGGTATTTAGGTACACACCACATATTCTTATTTAATTTATCACCCTTGACTTTATTATTATTATAAAATGTCGAAAATTAAATAAATCCCAACCCTTTTTTTATTTTATATATAATTTTATATCGCAGCCCATTGACAACCATTTTTAGTAGGTGCGTTGCCGGCCTTTGAGGGAGGAGTACACTCTTTTGAAAAGCTGGAGGTCGTATCACTCAGGGAAGTCCCCACCAGGAGTCGATTCCACAGTTCGCTAGTTCGCAAAAGAAAGTGCCTTGTGAAACGGACTGTGGATGACTTCCAGCCATCAAGGTGATGTTGATAAAAATTTGTATTGATACGGCTCGTACGGTATTGAAACGAGGCAGGAGGGATCAACCCAAATAATTCTTTGTATTACAAAATTTTACTTAAGTAGGTAAACGAGCGAGACTTCAAGCGGTGTGTGTCCCTTGGCGGTATCACTTAACATCAGTTGAGAATCCTGCCCGTTTGCCAATGTACTAAAAAAATATTTATAACTACGAAGGAAGATTAACAGTTCTGTGTCATATATAGGGCATACAGACACAAAACTTATTTTCACTCCTTTCTGTTGCTACATTATTTTTATTCTATGTATAAAAATGTTCACAAAATAAGCAGTTTTAACAATAACAACGTCAAAACATGAACAATCCAGTTAATGATATAAATAGCTCGTATTATGATTAATGACAACTGTCACTTGTTTCTCATAGCCCATAAATACGACTATTTTATAATAGCCATAAAAAAGCTATTAAAATTAATGAGGCTTAAACACTGATTTATAAATATACCCTTTATGTTATGTAATGAGTTAGTTTAAACAAATACTTTATAATATAGCTGAAGAGTTTGGTCGTTTCAATTATATAACCTACTATTTATCAATAAAGCTTTTTATAAATTTGAGGAATACTTAAATGATCCTAATCCTTGGGATTGATTTGCTCCAGTTCAAACAATTTGATGACAATACTTGGCGATTAAAAAGAGTGGCGGAAAGTTTCTTGCCAGTTCTTCTTACCCGCTCTACGCCCTTGACTTGCGTAATGGTAGTAAATGTAAATTTACAATTAATGTAACTTATTTCTGACAATTCATAAGTGTACTTAAACAAGTACACCTACATGAATAAAGATATTGAGTTTGAGTTATCATTATATTTATGTATGTATATATCAGCAGTGTCGGCCTAGTGGAATGAGCTGATGCTGAGCTGGTGCTTTCGTATCATACGACTTTCTATGTGCGCATTTAATACTCGCTTATAGGGAGAAGGAAACCATCGTGAGGAAATGTCTTAGACCCAAATATTGTTGGCGTGTCAGGCTGATCACCAACGTGCCCATAATAAATGATGATCACGAAATATACACAGAAATCTGACACAGATAATCACAGCCAGTTATTAGAGATATTATCTTTGATTGTATTAAGTCCCCCGTGGTAGTTAGCATTGGAAAAAAGGAAGGAATAATTGGAAAAAGAAAATTAAGAATAATATTATAATTTTTTTTTATTTATTTAAATATATAGTATTCTTAGAGGACATTGGCGTGCAGACTACATCACCTGATGTCATTTTGACGGGACGGGATATTGCGAGTTGACTCACCTGCTTTTTCCATTCCATTAGGCGTCCGAATGGGTGGTTCGACGGGAAGGCCGAGATAGATAGATACTATATTGATTTGTTTTCTTAATTAAATACCCTTGTGATCGCAAGAGTATGTTATATTCATGTTTATAACGTGAGTTGAAAGCTATAAATTATGGCAGATGATGGATGTATGGGGAAAGTGTGTTACATTTAATAGCTGCGTCGATCAATTTAAAAATATCAGTATGAAGAAAGAACGTTTGATCCGAGAAATGTATTATTTTTAGTAAACTGTTTTTTTTTAATTTGGCTCACGAACTAGGGATAGGACTTTGGACAACTATTCTTTAACAGACTACAACAAAAAAACCCAAGTTTAACAAATATTGAGTGACAACATTCTTACCGGATAAAAGTTTTCAATTATATATTTAATAATTAAACAATAATATTATCTACTATATAAAAATAAGTCGGGTTTTCCTTCCTGACGCTATAAGTCCAGAACGCACCAACCGCTTTCCACGGTTTTGCATTCGTTGGAAAGGTCTCGGGCTCCGTGAGGTTTATAGCAAAAAATCAACAGAAAAGCGGGATCACCAAACGAAATGTTACATAAAACGAAGCCACCTGGTGGCGAAACGGAGTTCGCCAAGTTAGCTAGTAATTACATATTTAAAATATAAAAGTTCTGAACGCGTTTACCTATATGGTAAACAGAGAAAATCATATTTTTCAAAGTGAAACTCTCTGTTAAATATTTACTTGCTTTAAACTGTCCTCAATTTGTTATTATATTCAAATACAATGTCACTGTGACACTTGAATGTCAAAACTGACAGCCCATATATGGGGTTGGTGCGGATGTCAGCTTGTTACCGCATTAGCGACTTCCGGTGATGCGCGTGCGGTATGAGCAACGAATCGCGTCTGTGTTCTTAATTTAAAATAGTTGTTTACGACGCTTCCTTATTAAAATTACACATTTACTGTACATTGTTCTCAGATTAAACCTTGTGGATGATGTATTGCTTAGGAGCTGTTTACTTAGGAACCTGCTCTGAAATACATAGATTATAGATTATGCCTTAGGCTTATTGCAAGATATTAAAATTAATGAATAAGTCTATAGGAAGGAAGTTTGTGTTTGTTGGACTGGACGTTAGAGGTATTGGGAACTACGGCGCCTCCTTACTACTAGTAAAAATAAAGGCCAAATTAGCAATTCTATGGGCTTGGCAAGGTTACGTAAGAAAATTACGATATTTTTGTCAAGTATTTGTATACAAGTGACCATTTCTCGCTTGAAGCCCTTGATTTTTATAAACTAGCTGACCCGGCAAACGTTGTTTTGCCATGTACCTATATTATTTCTAGGAAACATTTTTTAGTTCAATAAAAATAACTATCTACTATAATGAAAAATAGGGGTTAATCGTAGAGGGGTGAACATTTAGGGTTGTATGTATTTTTTAGTGGCACATTATAAAAAATTAAAATTTCGTCCAAAAAATAAAAAATAAATGTTAGGGGTGGACAAACCTTATCACTTAGGGGTATGAAAAATAGATAGTAGCCGATTCTCAGACCGACTTAATATGCATATAAAATTCGATAAAAATCGGTTGAGCCGTTTCGGAGGATGGCAACTAACATTGTGACATGAGAATTTTATATATAAGATAAACTTAGACAAATTTTTGAAAAATGATGTTCCATACAATTTCTTTAGACGAATACTGTAATATTAGAACGAAGTGTTTTTTGTTTTGTTCTACACACGCCCTCAAATCTCTGCTAAAGTTTTTCATACAAATATTGATTTCCATAATTGTTAGTGCTTAGCTGGCTTATTACTACCACCTACTTCGTAGACTAAAAATTGTCAGCCCATTGAGGGGTTAAGTGAGTTCACCGCATTATCACGAGTACTTGCGTAAAATTAGACCGGGAGACGCAGCATCAGCTGGGCTATTGATTTTCCGGGTTTACTACGCGCATGCGTATAAGAGCTAGACAATATACAGATTTTCTCTTTTGAAATCTGGTAATTCAATCAATAATATACATAATTTGAATTATGTATCTTCAAGAGAATGAGAAAAGTACTGAAGTGAAGTGTCTAGAATGAAGTTTTTCAGACATCGAATAATCACAAAATAACTTGCCCAAAAGAAATCACTTAGCAATAAAGACTAAAATTTAGTAATACTTTAAATAATAGTATTTAAAAAAATGAGGGGTAGAAAAATACGAAACAAAAGAAATTTCAAAAAAGGAATTCATATGATTTCATATATATATTTGTTTTAAAAGCAAAACAAGATCGCGTGTTCGAATATAAGTTGAGGTAATCTTGTAAATTGTAACTTTATGACACACACGCGATTTTATCCTCTCGTAATATATTTATAAAAGTATAAATTCAAGATCTAATGTTAGGGACTAATGGTAAGATTAAGAAACGAGACAGCGCTAAGTCCGGCTCCCGTACGTAAGAAATAGTTCACGGATAAATATTACCTAAAGACTCTTCCTAGGGAATGTCCTTATCACTGATTGAATTGGAATCGCTATTAAGACATACAGAGCTGCTACTTCAGGTACTTGTTGGAAATTTTTAAATCGGTCTATAAAAAGCAGTTCCAATTGTTTTATATTACATATTTTGTTCACCTTATTTTTTCGACGTTCATAATTAGTGTACATTAAGATATTATAATCATGAATGATAATTTGATTTGATTTAAATATGTAAATAGCATTAAATCTTACATTTAAAAAAGTGTGTGTGTGTCAGCTACGACGCACGATTGGAGTTTACTCCTTACGAACGATAAAATGGCGATAATGTTCTGTGGCTGTCGACCATATTTTCATACTAAAGGTGGTAAGAATATGTTTTTATAATATAGATGTTTGTAGTAGTAATAAAACGTACCTACACCATAATAAAAATAAAATAGGATACAAATAGAATACAAATAGGATTTTCTTTCTGAGACCAAAGTTACCTTTATAGTAAGAGAAGAATAAGAATGAACAATCTTTTAAGTTTTAATTTCACTGACCATTACTATTGACAAAACTCTATGGCACGCTAGACAATCTACTTTTATTTTTTACACCTGTCAACACTGACAATGTTGTAACGTGGCTTTCAAAACGTGAATTCAAACACGTTCAATCCATTTGTCTCTTTCTACATAACGCCTCAACTTTTCGTGTTACATATAACGCCTCAACTTTTCGTGTTACACTTGATTTTACTCCTCATAAAGTTTCCGTACCGGGCCTTATAACTCAAATCGTTTCTTAAGGAGTAAACTCCAAAAACGCACCGGACGTCCGGGTGGAATTTTGAATTCTGCTTTGACATCCGATGATGAAACTCAATCAATGATGATGATCTTAGTCCTCTGTTCACTCTCTGTGGTAAATGCGATAGATGATGCAGAGACCCCACATCTCTACATAACGCCAAGGGATGAAGAAGCTCGGAAGTATTGGTTGTCCACGATTTGATGTACATATGTTTATGCTATTTATAATTACTTTGTTAGAAAGGGAAAAGCCATTACAATATTTTATATTTACATGCGTTGCCGTGAGAACACGCAATTTGCAAGCCTTCGCATAAATAGGCAATGAAAGGGAAATCGATTTTTGAACACGGAACAGAGAAACGTATATTTTCGATAGTGAAAACAAATGAAAACGAACATCGTCTATTTTATTTGAAAATTCGATGTCATCATCCCATAAACTGTCTCGCTGTTTCTTGCTAACCACAACTGTTGAAAAGCATGTATACATTTACCTGACCACCGTAACCCAAAAATATTATCTTATGATTTCTATTAAAGAAATTTAATTATAAATGGATCAAAATACTTAGTATACTCATTAAAATAAAGATTTATTTTCTATTTACTAAAGTTTACCAGAACATACATAATAGGTACTTTAGTATGTATATATAACACTTTTATCTAAAACTAGCTGACCTGGCTAACTTCGTTCCGCCCTACAACCTTATAATATCGTTGTTACTTTAATTTAACTTATTTTAGGATTTCATTAATGTTAAGTATTACATTAATACAACTTTTTTGCAAGTACAGAAATGTTTTATTGCTTGCCATTGCGAAAGAAGAATGGTAGTTTTACACATTAGGCATCTTCTCTCTAGCGTCAATGTGGCGACACTGCATGTTAAGCACTTTCTGATATCCAACATCTTTTGATCAGGATCAAAGCATGGTTATGCATCTCCTCATTCACCTCAAGATCGGAATTTCTTGAACTGACACGAATTCGACGTAAAATGATGCGTAGTTTTGTCAACAGATGGCACCATATGGTTTTTGCATTCGTAAAATTAATTAATTTATTTATTGTTATTCGATAACTTGTCCGATATTTTATTGCTTATTCTGCTATTCGGGACGGAAACAAATCCAACAAATCAAAAACCATGACAATCGGTCCAGCCGTTCTCGAGTTATAAGTGTTGTAACAAACACGACTTTCTTTTATATATATAGACAATTTACATAAATGTTACAAAAATACAATTTTATTTTGTCTTGTACATAACAAGATAAAATAAAAATACCCGAATTTTTTTGATAAGCAGAAAAAGAAGATGAATTTTAATGAGATGAATCTATTTAAATAACTATGAATATAAACTAACATAATTAATATGTAATTAAAAATTCCATCTCCTTTGATTCTTAAGCCGTTGGTCAAATAGAGTTTTTTACCATATTTAAATGTGTCGGTATAAATACTCTCTTTACTTATATTTATAACAAATTTAATAACATTTAGTGCCGAAACATTAAGAATTTTTGTTATAAATACATAAATCAGTGGCGCTACAACTTCTGTATCTGTTTCATGATCATTTGTCAATCTAATAGGAAAGTAGATGATCAGCCTCATGTGCCTGACACACGCCGTCGACTGTTTTGGGGTCTAAGGCAAGCCGCATTCCTCACGATGATTTCCTTTACCGTTCGAGCGAATGTTATATGCGCACATTGAAAGAAAGTCCATTAGTGCACAGCCGGGGATCGAACCTACGAATCTAAAATATTTACAATCTAAAACATTCGATAAATAAAATAAAAATATAATTCAATAAAGGAATTTCTTAAGTTGACAATATATTATTTTTAGATTACGTTCACTAATAAAATTCATTGCGTAATTGAGTTATGTTCAGTGGTAAGTTAACTCCAATAATGAATCGTTTGAATTGAATTGTACCTTTCAGTTATGTAACGAACAATAATAAATAGGATTTTTACGATTTCACCTCAATTCATTTTTGTTCCCAAAAAAAACGTTTGTTTCATCTGTCTTTTAACGTAAAGAAACTTCTTCGTACATTCATTAATTGTAATTAATTTCCTGATATAAAATAGAATCAATCAATATAGAATAGATCAAGAGAAAAGAGCAAAAACGACCACAATACACTTTCACGTTTTGCGCAACCCTAGGAGTACATAGTTAATTGGAGCGGGTGCTTGACCTGCTATTGTTCGGAAAATGGAGAAAATCAACAGTTTCTATACATTGTCGTACGCATAACGCAGTATGGGACGTTGACAAACTTGCGTCTAAGATTTTAGAGCCTCGACTCTATAAATAAAATATATTAACAACGTAAGGTCTATTAAAGAACGTTTATGGGTGAGGGGTCAATTAAACAGACACATAGCCCCCTCTTCTATACGGTAAGGCCGTATAGAACAGGGGGCAAACGGGCAGGGCTCGCGAGTGCGTTGCCGGCCTTTTAAGAATTGGTACTCTCAGTCTTCAAGGCCTCTATGTCATATTGGTTTTGGTTGTGTTTCATTCCGGAGAATTTTTCAATAACAAAATTTATATAATTTATGCAGATATAGTATTTACAATAATCTTAACCGACATTAAGAATACATAGTAATAATAATAATATACATTGATAAATAGAAAATTATAACAAATTTGTGTACCGTTAATACTGGCATTTCCTCGCTGTATTGCGATACTTATTCGTTGAGCGAGGAAAGCACCAGCTCTGGGGTATAGGTAACTATGTACCAGGCGGTAACTTAAATATTTAATTTCCTATATTTTCTTCACGTAACCGTAAGTAGCTGTTCGTGTGTACAACGGCCTAAGCAATTTTTGCTGTACATAGCAATTTATGTTTTTCTAGTCCAATTGTTTAGTTAGAGGTAAATTTAACAGCTATGCGTGTACGCATACCACAATGTTTCTTCGTTTTATACAAGGTTCTTAATTGACTATTATACATTTCGTATATATATATATATTAAGAAAGTTTTAGTATTATACGATTATTTATTTATTAACGGGCAGACTTTTATGGGCAACCTTTATATTTTTATGGGACAGGATGCAAGCGAGCAGGGTCACTTTGACTAAACCGCTGCCCATGGACAACGCCAGATGCCAACGGGTGTGTTCCAGACTTTTTTGCGAATGGTACGCTCCTTTGAAGTCCCCTAAGTCGGGAAAGGAATAACTCTACTAGCAGCAGACTCCATAGAGAAGTCACAGGTCTTTGACTTACTCCAGGCCTCAATCTGAATTATATTTACATTAACTAAAAAAAAAGAAGGTGCGCGGCAGAAAGTTCCTAAGAAAAAATATGTCTAAGCCATGGAATTTTTTTAATCATAAGCTATCAGTTATTACCACGAGTAGGATCTATGTGACAGCATTTAATTCTGCGACTGTTCATAGCAATTATGACTTTAAATTAACCACCGAAAATCACATAATTAGTTCAATGTTAGTTCATAATTTTATACATTGTTGTTAGCTTAGAAAATACGCCGTCAATGCTAAAAGTAAAACCTCCACGAAGCCGGCTTTATCTCAATTATAAAACGGACAAATTGAAGCACTAGAAATGACTAATCAACTGCATACTAGGAAAGTGCTTACCGGAATACCGCTTTATATTGTACTGTATGCAAAACAAAAATAAAAAGATTTTGGTAAGGTTATACACACGTCACTCTGTATCTTCTACCGCTTTACCATGGAAAGTCTTTAGCTGAGTTTTATCATCAGACGTCGAGGCAGAATACGAAATCCCACCCGTATCACATCGTCGTCCGTCGTTCGAAAACTGACCGCTTTTAAAGGCAATTTTAGCAGCACACTACCTCTATGTGGAACCAGCTGCCCACTGATGTATTTCCAAACCGATTCTTAAAAGGCCGGTAACGCACTCGCGAGCCCTTTGGCATTGAGAGTGTCCAGCAGGGCAGCAGTATCACTGAACATCAGATGAGACTCCTGCTTATTTGTCTCCTGTTCTATAAAAAACTAAATATTAAATATTGAATCTTTGGGCATATCTCAAGGAACGAAGATTCTTTACAGATTCATCCACGGCCATGCCAGGGAAAACGTGCGTGATCGACGCGTTGGACCGATTTAATTGCAACAACTGGATTCATTCTGCAACAGTGCTGTCGAGATGCGAAACATAGATAACAATGGATGTCTATATGCGTACCTGGCCCATACCAGCGACATGCCCCCTACCATCTCCTTCAATTTATTATAAGTGGTTAAGACCAGGGTAAACAGCATGTTGGTAGAAGGAAAAAGTCATAGCTTCGTATCGTTAGAGAGTGGTCGAGTATCGAGACTGCGGAGTTGCTGCATCTGGCACTAGACAAGACACGCTTCATGAGACAGCCAACCTCTAGTAATAGAGGGACACCAAAAGAAGAAAATATAGTGATGCAAGCAGCGGTTCCGGGAGTAACAACGATGTGGACCAGAAACCGACCACGATTACTCTTAAAAGAGTGAAATCTTACCTTTAGAAGGCTCATTTCTGGTCACTACGTATAAAAACTGTAAACTAGACGCAGAAATGTTAGTATTTGGACCCCAATACTCTACCCTCATGGCTTAATCTGGTGATGTATGATTTTACTTGCAAATATTTTTCGTACTAAGGACTTTGTTAATTACTTGGTCATATTTTCTCATGTTAAAGTTGACTAGAAATATAATGAAAAACTACGTTAAAAAATTCATGGAAGTTTCAAATTAGCAAAACATTTGTCAACACGATTCTTATATCGTAAAATCCTGACATCTAAAGCCGTTAAAATAGCCATATGCGACCGTGGTTTGACCACTAGTCCGCAGATATTAATAGATGCACTAACAAGTAACCCACGTGAGCTGACGCACACCGTTAGTCATCTGGAAACTAGGTTTAAATAAGCCACCATTCATTGCAGCCAAGGTTAGGCTTTCCCGACTTTTCTTTCACTTCCACGCGGCATCTTTAGTTAAATCCTTTTGAGGGTTAATATATATATATATATGTATGTACATCTTTGCGTTTTTTGAAGAAGATAAATTACACTTTTTTTTCCTATTTGTATAACTATTTCATAGTGGCAAGAACCCTTCCACAGGTGAAGCCCTTTTCAAGGAACTCCAGGTATCTCGGTTTTTGGGGAGTTGCAATCAGCTCGAGCCAGCCGTTTTAGTTGACATTAGTCAAGGATAAATTAAGTTTGGAATACTCAACAACGAAATACAGGCAGGTTCTTCATATATTTCAAGTTATGGAGTTGTTCTGTACAACTCCGTAACATAACTCCACTACGAGTGAAATGAAGTGAGCCGGAGTTCAAACGCACGACAGGGCCTATAATCTAATTTATAACGGGTGTGTCACGGTGTAATTAAACTCCTCCGAAATGGCTCGACCGATTTTCGTGAAATTTTGTGCGCATATCGGTAAGGTCTACGAATCGGACAACATCTGTTTTTCATTACCCTAAATGTTAAGGGTGGTCCATCCCTAAACCTTTTTTTTTCTGATACAGCACACAAAAATACATACAATTATTTATTTTCACCCGTCTACAATGAAGTCCTAGTTTTAGTCAGCTAGTTATACAATAATATAGTAGAAGACTTTGAAAATAATTTAACGGTTGAGTGAATGAATGTTTGTCATGAGTTATCGAACAAACGTTTCTTCAACTCTATTTCAACTGCAAAATCCACAATAAGGTCTTTTGTATAAATGAAAAACTTTACAAGCAATTGAATATAGAATGATTTAATCCATTAGGAAATCCTACAAAGGCGTGGTGACCCTATTCTTGTCGAGGTCAGCGAATAAACAGTGCTAAATTAGCGTTTAAATTTAGTCCGTTGAAAATATTCTTTTAGGCACAATAACTAATTAATGGTTCAGTTTTTAAACGCTTTGTTCTTTTTTTTACTAGCCTATATGATTAGGTTCCTGCTTGAACACATTACTGTATATTTTTCAAGTGTTATGATTAATTGTCGTAATCTTCTCTTCTTCTTCGGGGCTGGTGAACAAGCACTGCGTCGCTACGAGCCATGAAGAGTGCTATGCTTGGTGATTGTCTACACGATCAAAAGAGAAGAAGAACGAATGGCCGATGGATAAAAGAGTCCTGGAAAACCAAGGACTAGCACGTGGACGCATGACTTGGTGAGGAACAAAGAAAGGTGCTGGATGCAGGAATTAGTCGTAGTGGAAATTTAAAGAAGAGGCCCATGTCCAGCAGATACGACAGGTTGAAACGACAGTCGAACCCACGACTTCTGGGTTGAGATCACGTTAAAATACTCTTCTACAACAAAGAGGAAAATGAAAATATGCTTCGTCACCCCCTCACGCACGCAGATCAAAAAACAATCAGATTAATCAAAAAGTGTTGCCATAATTAAAAACGATTACAATCGGAAGAAAATTCACAAGACATAAACAATAAAAATTACATCACCGGGCAAAAATAACGGCACAAACAACCGTTGAATAGCGTGTACAGAATGTATAATTAATTGGTTTATTAATGAAAGTGCAAGAAACTTTTACTATGGAAATGTTTTACAATGCAACGTCATATGTATACCAGATATCTACTATACTTAATGCTCCGGAAATAAGTTTAAAGCTCCAAGGTTAAGTCCAGACTGTATGTCAAAAACTATAGTTCTCGCTTACGAGTCACAGTTGACCCTAAGGCCGCTAAGTCACCGGGATGCCAAGGTATCATCGCTGCCTACGTATCCAAACAATTTGTATTGAAATGTATGGCAATCTCACTCCAATTTGGAAGCTGAAGAATGTATTGCCAGTTCTTCTCTTCCGTTCTACACCATTGAGTTGAGAACTGGCAGTAAATGTAAAATTAGAAGCATTTAATGTACATATTTATTTTTTGAAGTTCATAAGTGTACATTGTATTGTACATATATACCTACGTATATAAATAAATAATTTTTGACTTTTTTGAAGCACAGCCCAAGAGTTCCCTTTGTGGTGTCCGGATACCTGGCACGCTGTATCAAACAAACGTATACGAGCAAGCTACATCTCACTTACTAGTCCATTCTCGATACGGAAACCTGAGAGAACTGACTGCCAGATAGTAGCTGCTGGCAACTTCATTTGGCTACCAAAGGTAGCCTAAGAACGCGTTGCTGTTTACGTAAAGACAATATTTATATTCCTTCTGTCGCCACTATTAGTTTAGAAATCCGACTGAGCTAATTCAAGTCGCTAACCGTAAAAGTATATAACAGAATAAGCGATTTTTCAAACAGAACTTATAGATTATCACGGTCTACATCTGGTTAGAGTGATTAATAGTTGGAATGGTTCATTTACTTAAGATAGTTGGCCCACCCAGATAGCAATACGGAAGTCGTTAAAGATATTCCCTTTTAATTCCATTTGATGTGTATGACATTTCAAGGCAACTCGGTTACGAAACTATTAAAACTAGCCTACTAATCAACCATACCAACATATGGAACTATTACTAGACCCTAAATATAATAATCTATTAACCAAATAATTCTTTTTTAACACTTTTCCAAGTTTTCTCTGCATAAAAACCTACTTCAGAGTTAAAAAAAAAATATAGTCAAATTGATCCAGCTGTCTTCGAGTTTTACGCTTAGCAAGGTATTGTGCGATTATTTTTTTTTTATATATAGATATATTTCATTTGATACGTTATTATTAATTGTTTTAAATCGAACCTAGGTCTAGAAGGAAAACATCGTAAGGAAATCGGTTTGCCTTAGATCCAAAAAGTCGACGGCGTGTGTCAGGTACAGAAGGCTGATCACCTACTTGCCTATTACGAGTAGATTGACAAATGATCACGAAACAGATTCTGAAATCTGAGTCCCAGACTTTAAAAGGTTGTAGCGCCGTATTTATATTCGCTTAATCTGTAATGATGACCTGTCAAACCTTGACATAAAAATCCCTATAGCGGAAAAGCGTGAAAATGTACAAGTTTAAAAGGATTGGCCCTAATCAGTCAGCTGCACATTTTCAATGCCAGTGCATTATATACCCGTTATGTATTGAAGAATATCCGCTCGAACCTATTATCCCACAGACTGTAATGGTCACAGATGTCAATGCCATAGCTGTATCCTTTTGTTCATAGACAAGTAATAAATCATAGTTTTGTTTACATTCAGTTTTGTCAAAACCAAATGTCAGATAAATATTAATCATTAGAGATAAACAACAGATAACATTTAAACCTAGATAATATTATCTAGATAAAATGACTAGTGGCTTGGCACTGGGCATTCATTATTAAAATATTTTGCGAGGAAGCTGATATTTTTGTTTTTCCTCCAACTTCGATTTTGTTCCCTTTGGAAGAGACTCTTGGGCCGTAGGGTTCTAGTGCACTGAGGCGCTAATTAGAGATTTAAGTTGGCGTCTGGTAGATAATACCGGTGACCCCAGATCTGGTGCTTTCCTCGCTCAAAATGTATCGCATTAAAACGAGGAAATGCTGCCAGCGATAAATATACACAGGGACGAAACTTTTTAAATTTATTTTAATTTTCTTTTTATTATATTTTTAATTATTTTTAATATTACTATGTAGGTTAAGAAAATTGTATTGTAATTAAATGTTTAAATAAACGAATAATTCTCTCTTTATAATATTTGTATAAAAACACAGCATGTTATAATTTTATCGTTATTTTTGGATTTTAATATGACTTTCACATAACAGCTTAGTAAAATGTATGCTGGTGTATATACATATATTGATCTAGAAGAAGTTCGTACCACCCGCCGCGTAGCGTCGGTGCATGACTGCTTTAGTTATTAGGTAACGTTAACATAACGTTTTTGACCTTCGGGAATCATATATAGCGTTTAGGGTTTTCAAAAATCGTAGCGCAAGGGGCAGATGGGCGAGACGGAAACTTTCAATGCCAGAGGGATAGCAGGGTGTTACCGGCCCTTTGAGAATCCAGCTCTTTTCTTGAAAGACTCTAGGAATTGGTACGGAAATACTTCAGTGGGTAGCTGGTTCCATAGAGTGGTGGTGCGTTGGAAAATCTGCCTTAAATACGCTCCGTTGTAGCAACGTCCAGGTGATACTTCGTATTCTGCCTTCACGACCGATCAGTCAGTTTAGCTAAGTTTCGTTGCAAATCTTACCTAAAGACGCACGCTGAAGCCACTAGGCCCACTGCTTCAATGTGTTCATATACATTTCATTATAACAATATAGCGTGTAATTGACCATTTTGGGGTACCCATCAATATACTGAACTCGGCAACTATTGCTTTACGTTTTCTATCGATTGAGATTACATAACGCTTGTTCTTTATCTGCAGTTGAAAGAAAACTGAGCAAAGAGGTTTTATTAAATACAGTTTATTAAATTAATTACTTACTTGATGATTCCATCTTCGATGTACACATCAGCGTCTTCCATTCCATCATCATTGATGACCCGGCCATTCTTGATCAATAGTCGGTTTTGGGAGCTCTGTAAGAAATGGATTTCATTTAGCAACAAAATAAGCTGAGTTTCTAATATTCAAAATTCGTATTATCAAAGCACATTAATAATAGTAATAATTAATTTGCAAGAATATGGTACAAAATATGGTACAAAAATATGATGGTGGTACAATCTAAACTTCGCATATTCTGCCACACAAAATGGCGTGCAAATTTGTATAGAAAGGTAGAATTCATAGAAGTTAAGTTGCACATTAAATTATAGTAAACTATTATATTATTTATTACATCATCACATTATTTTCAAATTAATATTAATTATAATGTTTCACTCAAATAATTATTAATAATATTTTTTTAAAGTAGTACATTTCTTGTATACATACGTTTGCAAAAATAATAAGTAAAATTCTTATACTTAGATTTCATTTATTTATTTAAAGTTTGCTTATTCACTGTTAATATAAAGCGTAACAAAGAAACAGGATTTCGTACTAACATTAGAAGTACAAATAATAAAGAGGCTATTTAAGGCATGCAAAAAGAATAGAAGTATGAAAAAAAATTCGATAAAACATGTATTAAATACAACAGTTCTTAAAATGATTTTTTAGGAATGCATAAAATCCTTTTTTTATTATAGACAAAGTGACATTCCACCGCTTCAATGAAAAGAAGGCAATAATTTTAATATCTCTCTTACTTTTATATTAATTCCAGAGACGGTATTGACAGGATCCGGCATCGTAGACAAAAGAGCGGGAATTTAAAAAGTATAAAATGTCAATAATCACTTTTTCAAAATGGCGGACAATATGGCGCGCGCCGTCCGCGGGACGCAGACTGAAACTGAAATGCGCCACCCGAAATAGAAATACTCCCCTCGTGAAGCATTTGCACGTAACTATGCGTTTTCACGCATGTCCTTTAAATATTATTGAAATTACAGGGAATTCCCTAAAAATCACTATTTCAAACTGTTCTTGGAAAGAGAAACATAGATTGAGCAAATAAATGTATTTTTAATCTGTACAACTGTATGATCTGTGTAGCTAGTATTTAATCAACTAGGTATCAAATTGTGATTATTAGCTTATATTCTATGTATAATATTCAAGATTATTAATAAATATTTATTTATTGCCTACAAATTATTATTAGATATTACAATACTTTAAAAAATTAAAACAAATAAGAAAGTTTCGTCCCTGTGGTAGTGTACCTTTAACGCTGGCAGCATTTCCTCGATGTATTGCGATGCTTATTCATTTAGCGAGGAACGCACCAGCTCTAGGATCATCGGTACTATCTACCAGGCGACAACATAAATCTTTCATTAGCGCCTGTGCACTTGAGCCCCGGCCCAAGATTTCGTCACTCAAAGGGAACAAAATCAAAGTTTGAGGAAGGACTCTTATCTGAGCCGTTATTATTTTATGAGACTTACACCTATATCATTTAATTTTCAAACATGTAAACATTGGAAGTGGAATCGCATACGTGAGTGATGTATACATACAATACCGACAAAATGTTAAATAATGGTATTTCGACTGTATGTATCACATTAAGGCAATTATTTTCTTTGAGATATTGTAATTTGTTTTAAAATGAAGAACCCTATGTCGAATCGGTTTGCAAATTCTTCAATGAACATATAGTTACAGATAGTAGTGGTGCTTGGCTAACGCCCGAACCGAATAACCTATCTCAATCCATAATGCTCCATCTGAGATAGTAATATTAATCCAAATGTTGTAACAAGTGTGTCAATAACCAATCGACGGGTTGTAATAGCCATCTGCCGATACAAGATATCCATGGGAGGTCGGATCGGTGTCTGTGGATAGTCTTTTGTATGAAAATGACAGTTGACGAAAGCTCGATTTCAACAGTTAATTATTTTAACAGTTTTTTAAATAATTAAAAAAACTGTTTGTTATGTTTTAAACATATACATGAATATTTTAATGTTATTTATACGGTTTTATTTACTTTAATTGGTTTACATTGATTATCAAATATGAGTGAAAACTCAGTAAAATGGATGGACAAAGAGCATTTTATCCGTCGCCAAAAATGGATTGTCTTCGTAGGGTTTGGTTATTGGGATGGAGATAGGAGATCGATCGACTGTCACGGACTGATCTCAGATTTTTTCAATCTGAGATTTTGGATTAATTATTGGGTTCGGGCATGAAACTGCCATACGAAACGCTTAGTTGTGGAACGACGGACGTCGAGGTGATCCGGGGGAAATTCGTATTCTGCCTCGTCCGAACAACTCCATTGAATACTCTCCAATGCGGTAGAAGATGCAGAAAGACCCCACATCTCTACGCATTCACAGTCTCTATTTTATTCAGTTCATACCAATTTTAACATTAAACTTTTGAACCACGTAGTTCCAAACGACAGTTCCTTTCAATTCAAATGTTAAAAGCTAAACAGAAAGAGACTACGGCTGAATAGTAAATACGTATTTAACGATCGTTAACCGCAGAACACCAATTAAATTCTTAAATAAATCGTTAAGACAATGTTACCAGTTAGAAAACTTTCCCTTATTCGTGATAAGAACTGGAATGAGTGAAAACCGAACACTTTCCCGTTCGATACGGTCAATTCCAGTACGAGTTCTACTTCTTAACAGTTTCGCTTATAATACGGATTTGACAGTTAACTGACGTAACGTATTGTGGGGTTATATAAAAACGCAAAACGTAAAAAAAAGTAAATTGTAACACAATATAGCGAATAAATATCGAAATGATTTTTTAAATCACAGATTAAAAACTCTACAGACGAAGAATCCTTTTGGCAGACATAGGTTAAAAAATAATTTCCCACATTAAAGGTACAGGTAAGATAGAAACGATTTTTTAAATCACATATTAAAAACTCTACTGATGAAGATCCTTTTAGCTAACATAGACACCTCTAGGTATATTAAAAATAAGCGGCATGAGTAATACACATGACCCAGCCCTTCAAGCAATAATATCTGACATGAAATTATGTATTCAGCACGGAAATGTTTAAGACCTGCTTAATTCCATACACGCTGCGCAGCTTAAATCAGGTTTAGGGTGTTTACATACGTACCATTTTTTAGGCGATCATTTATATTTCAGTTAAAATTATTGTATATGCAAACATGAAATAAAGACAGTGTCTTATATTGAAGCCTTGGCTTAAGTAATCTTTAATTCAAATATATGGGCCAATGGTGCAACTTTCATTAAAAAAAGTGTGTGTACTTATGTACAAGCGTTAGAAGTTATACTTCTTTGGCGAAACAAGATAAAATTTTTTTCAAAAATATTATCTTTCGCCTTATTCTACGTTTGTAGAAAAAACGACACCAACAATAGAAAAAAATTACTCTCATCATTTTTCCCTAACCCACCAAAAGATAACATTTGGTATGTATAGTATAACTTCAAAAAAACTAACATGTTGACTATAGCTACCTTCAGGATGTGGGTTTTTTTTGCGCGCGCGCATCGTAAAAATTTACTCTCATCATTTTTCCCTAACCCACCAAAATATAATATTTGGTATGTATAGTATAACTTCAAAAAAACTAAGATGTTGACTATATTTTTCCCTAACGCGCCAAAAGAAGTAGGGATAACATAAAAAAAATCTACTAGTAATTTTAGTCAATAAATTAAATTAAATTTGCGTAATAAAGGTGAAGCAATTATACTATAATTAACATAACATTTAGTTCGTTGGGATCGACAGAGTGGAGGAAGACCTGCTGGACTCCTATCCTGTGCCAACTTCTACCAAAGCCAGCAAGTAGGAATTGGCACAGGACAGGGAGCGCTAGGCACGGATTAAGGGAAACTGTTACCGCGCCTCCCGTCCATTGTGAACAGATGGGGCTGTTGGATTTTAGTGGGTAGGTGTCCATTGCACCATACGGACTGACACCCACACTCCCTGCGTCACTTTTAAATCGTTGCCCCGGCGCGGGGATCAGTAAATTGATTTCCGAACAAAAAAAAAAGGACAGGAAGCTCTAGAAGTTTCTCATTTCGGAGGCTAAGACTTTTTAAGGAGCAGAGTCAGTATTGGCATAGTTAGATTTGTATTTATAGCACGAATGCCTTTTTGTCTTATCCGTGAATTAAACGCCAATGTGTTAACGGCTTTATTTTTGCAATTACGCAGTGCGGTTTTGCCTCACATTAGTTTTGAAAAGTTTTCAAGCAAATACTAGGGGTTTTTAATTTTGTTGCACGCTCGTTTGTGACACCGTTTTGAAAAATAGTATTTATTTTGTTGAGTTGTTGATATTTCAAAAGTTGATTTAGTTATTAAAGTAATATACAAGCATTAAAAGACTCTGATCTCAAATAATCAGAGTTTAATTTAGTTTGTTTATTACGCTTTAGATTTCAGTATTTCAAGCAGAACATGTAAAAATTTTGGCGTGGCGGCTAGGTCTGGACAATATAATTATTTGCTACGCGTACATAAATGTACAAAAATTACATACTTTTAGTTTTATTTTAAAAGTATTAAGACTGTCAACATATCAAAACAGGTAAACCACTGCTGCAACCTCAAATCCCTTTCCGCAAGACTACAAGATTGTCAATAAATTTGTACACGAGTTAGAAGTTAAACTTCTTTGGAGTAAAAAGAAAAAACATTTCAAAAAATTTAGTCTTCGTTTGTAGGAAAACCGACAGTAACAATAGAAAAAAGGTACTTAATACATTGATAGTTATATTATAACGCATTATCTAGTTAAATAAAGTTTATTTAAATATCACAAAAAATTATTCCTACATATTTAAAGAAATTGACATTTTTAGTTAGCATGCAACTTATATTTATTGATATTTACTATTGAATTCACCTCCATTGGTTGGAGTTCAGTACACATGTGAGTTACAAAAGGCTTTACAAATATTGTTGTAGAAACATTGTCTAAATATCGTACAAATACAGCATCAATAGTTGTATAAAAAATTCTGACTATAGCTTACCTCAGGGTGTCGGATTTTTGTGGCGCGCGCGCATAGTAAAAAATTACTCTCATCGTTTTTCCCTAATAGAAGTATAACTTCAAAAAATTAGTTTATAAAAGCGACATAAAGAATCAGAATACAAATTACGTAATTTAGAATCGAAAGTGTTAGTTTAGCTAAAAGCTAGTATCGTGTTGTGTTTGTTTAACTTGTTTGTTTAACCGAGTTAAAGAAAGTGTTTTCCGGTCGCGAACTACGCTGACTATTATTCAAACGTTAAAATATTACTATAATTTTAAGTTAACTTTCAGGGACGAAAATACCCACAAAAAATATGAATAACAATTTTGCATGTAGCATATAGTATTCCGCATCCACCGTATTCTACAGATTTTACCCCCCAGTGATGTTTTCCTGTTAACTTAATAAAATTCTCAGACAAGACATTTTGCGCTGTTGAAGTCATCGCCGAAACTAAAGCCTATTTTGTGTTCAAAGACACTACTATAAAAATGGTATGCAAAAATTGTATGACCGCTATTATATTGAACAATAAAATCAAATATCAAAAAAGTATTTTTTTCTATATTAGCCTACGAACTTTTCAATCCGATTACATTCATGCTATGTGCTCATTAATTGAAAAGCCAAAAATATATCTTATATACCAAACATTGTCAATTTTAATGTAATCACAAGCTTTATATAATTCATAACAATCAAAAAACTTGTATGGTAACAATTTAAAAACAAAAACTTTTGTCCATGTCGCAAGATACAAAGATGCATGGAACGAAGACGGTATCAAATAGCCACTTCTTACGTCCTTATTCTTCTGTGAAACATTATTATAAGCTTATAAGCTCATCCAAAACACAAACGCTACTTTGAATAAAAAAAATAGAAATTTTACATTTCAATATAATTTCCTAATATCTTTACGGCTTGATTTAAGGTAGATTTGAGGGTTACTTATAAACTATGGTAGATGACAAAAAACTTGCAAGAAATCGTCGAAAATGATTTGAATGAATGAATGTGAATGATTTGCCACTGTCATTCATTTGCAACCAAACTATTTATCTGACAATCACCTGTGCAATTATACCTGTTAAATACACCTTAGGAAGCAACATTTCCTAGTTTGTATGTTAGGTAACAACAATTGCATTGACATAACCTATGCAGGCAGATGTTTAAGTTCACATGGTACAAAGCAGTAGGAACAAGTCTACATCCGTACTCAGTAGACATTAGCAGACTTATTATATAGACTATATTAGCTTTGGTTTATTCTCCGTGGTGAACGTAAACCACGACTTTATATCTGAAGAACTTCTCTTCTCTTCTTTAGTCATCGCTCAAATAACTTTGCTATGCTTGGGCTTTTGATTGAATCAGTAGTAGAAGGCCCAAATTAAACTACAATACTAGGTATGTGTATGTGTGGTTTTGTTGTGGTGATATGTTAAGTAAATATTTTTTATAACTGGTTTTTTATAGAACCGGAGGCAAAGGGGCAGCGGGCTCATCTTACCATCAGAATAATCATCTTATCAAAGACTCGCGAGTGCGTTGCCGGCCTTGTATATAATAATACGTAGTATTTAGTTTATTGTTGTTTATTTTTATTGTATAATTTCTTTTCACTTTTATCATAGTAATGTTTCCCCTTAAATGGTGTGCACACTTGTCATTGATTCACATGTACCTATTGTGTTTTTGTATGTCGTGTATTCTCTGTGTGTTTAGATTAAGGTGACCAACTATTTTTAGTTCAAGTCGTTTCATAGGTGAAAAAAAATAAGAAAAAAACGATAAGAACTTTATTTTCTTTTAAAAACATATTTGTCTTCGGAGTGGATTTTTTAAGCTAAATGAGGATGTTCGTCTAATAATGTAGCCACATCCGCATCTACAAATTTGATTGTTAAGACGGCAGATAATGTTTTTACAGAAAGTTGCGACTTCTCAATGTTACAATAATTATGATATACCCTTTCAACAGCAACATCAGTGCCTGGACATCATAGGGAATTTTCTATTAAAACTAAATTATAGAAATGAGTACTTTCAGAGTACAGGATTTAAAAAGAGTACGGTTTGCGAAAAAAGAGTACAAAACTCAGTAAATGAGTATAGTCACCTTAGTTATAACCAGCGGCACGTAAGTCTAGCGCTGACCGTTATTGCGCAGAAGTAAAAAATAAGGTACCTGAGGGGGGCTAGCGGAATGAAGAGCGTCGATTGGCTCTCCAGTCGCATTTTGTCCCCCGCGCGACAGTACACATGCGCAGCAATCCCCTCCACTCCTCGGCCAGCGCTAGACTTACGTGCCGCTGGTTATAATATATTGTGTTTCTTTAGTGTGCCTTTTTAAAATAAAGTTGATTGTTGAAGTGTGTGTGTTAATATGTGATCTTAAAAATCCATTCGTTTTGCTTATTTCCTTCGAAAATACGTTTGTGAAGCAAACACGAAATTTTTCTTCAAGTTTGTTTCTATTATTCGATTCAACACGATTATCCAAAGAACCTTGGTATTCCAAATAAGTCGAGACTCACAATGCTATTGTACTAACTTACGTCACCTGAATCGCGATGCCATATTCGCCAAGTGCTGTCTTTAGAATTACATAGTTCTAAAACATATAGTATTTATATACTATCTTCCCATCGGACAATCCAAAAACCAGGCGTGGCCGCAGAGCCGTCGGAAAATAATAAACGGCTAAAATATAAGAGTTTCTCATCTAACTTCGATTTTGTTCTCTTAAAAGAAGAGACTCTTGGGCCGTGGGGTTTAAGTCAGCCAAGTCAGTTCAGGCGCTAATTAAAGATTATATATATTATTAGATAGTACCGGTGACCCCAGAGCTGTTGCTTTCCTCTCTCAACGAATAAATATCGCAATTAATTGAGGAAATGCTGCCATCGTTAAATCGGCCACAGGGACCACACTTTTTAAATTTGTTTTAATTTTCTATTTATTAATTATTATTACTATGTAGGTTAAGAATATTGTAAATACTGTATTTTTGTGTGTTGGAAATAAATAAATAACTTATATGTGTGGGAAATATTGCTTTTTAATTATAAAAAGAAATACTTTTAAGTTCAAATTAATCTAGTATTTTGATAATTTATAAACACTAATGTTATGTTATTTTAAAGTAGTATGTCAATGTACGCAAAACATTAACAACAGTAATAACAATTAAGTAGAAACAAGCGTAACATCCGCACTCAGAGTACATCATTATATATAGCAGGCTATATTTGTTTTTAAACGATACAACTAGATTTGTGAACGAAATCACATCTGTTAATGTATTAGAACATCTCTTCTCTTCTTTAGTCATGTGTATGATGTATAAAAGTACCTACTGTCTATCCGTCCGTAGCAATACACTGATAACATATAAATCATATAACTTTTATTGGTGTAATTACAGAATAGCTAAAATAGAAAAAAAATTACTCCAAATGCACTTCATATAATATTTCTTATTGGTAATAATTCGTTTTGTTCAAGAGAAATGTATTAAACGAAATTTATTTTGGGTATCGGTGCCAATCTATTGCAGTGTGTGTCTAGTGGTTGCGTGTGGCTCGTCCCGGAAGTCGAAGGTTCGAGCCACGGCTGTGCATCACTGACTTTCATGACATTCAATAATTAGGAAAATCATGAACAAACATGGCTTGGCGCCTTAGACCCTGAAGGCTGATCTTACCTGTTAAGAAGAATAAATCACGAAACACATTCATAAATCTGAGGCCCAGACCTAAAACGTTGTAAATTATTGTAAACCTTAATGGCTATACTTCTTACTTCAACTTCTACATTCGACTCAAAAATATGTATGTTTCTGTGCACGAAATCTAAAATATAAATACAGAAAAGGGATAAAATTATGATGGAGGAGCTATGCTGGAGCATGCACTAAAAACTTAAATTGATAATGGTACAATGGTGTAATGGTATCATGGTAGTTTTCCCCAGACTAATAAACAATAATATTTAAACCATATCTTAGAAGTGGCCCGCCATATTTATTATTCACCCTTACTATGTCCCCTCATTGCGGTCCCCCACATTTTAAACTAATGGTTTTTGCAGCGAAGTAGCCATTTTAAAACAGAATTGCCGACCTTTTAAGTCGCGAGTTGAATGCTTCAAAAGTGTTTTGTAAGTGTTAAACGTGGATATTTTCTGTTGGTAGTTTTATGAATACTATATTTAAAAATGATATTAAAACATATTAAATACATAAGAGCTAGTGGTTTCCTCGCTCAACGAATAAGTATCGCAATACAGAGAGGAAATGGTGCCAGCGGTTAACTGGCACAGGGACCAAACTTTTTAAATTTGTTTTAATATTCTTTTTATTAATTTTTATTATTACTATGTAGGTTAAGAAAATTGTAAATACTGTATATTCGATTGTTATGATTACTCATAAACGTTATTGTTATGTTATGAATCTTGGAAAAAAGTTTTTCTAGTTAGTCTATTCTAGATGACAAATTAATGTTTTAATATCCTGAGTATCGCATGCTACTATTTACATAATATAAAAAAGATAATTCCAGCCGTAGAAAGCCTAGTCTATCTTTACTAATATAATAAAGAGGAAAGATTTGATTTTTTGTTTTTTGAAATGAATAGGTGTCGAAACTACTGGACCGATTTCAAAAATTCTTTCACTGTTGGCAACATTACACACATTATTCCCGAGTGACATAGGCTATGTTTCATTTTCAAAAAAAAATAGGGTTGCTTACTAAAACTTGAATAATCTAAAGGTGTAAAAAAATAAACAAAAAACTTCCTTCGATCGCGTGCGCTGCGAAAACTATTAATGATATAACAAAATGATGTAGTACAATTTTTCAGGACACATCACCATCTATAAAAAATGTTGCGACAGCATGTCTCTATCTTTTATAGTTACGTCACGACAAGCGTCCTTTTATTTTTATTTTTTAATTAAAATACCACCGCTAGAAAAGGCTCTTCATTCGTGCCTAGGTATTGGATCCTTGTCAAAATAAAAAACAAAGTTCACATAAGCTACAATTTAATGGTATAACCACCAAAAAAGCATGGTGGATTGGTGTTCTCCTGCCGTTTCTCTTGAATAGTTTACTACTATGTAATATAACAAAAATCTTAGCCACAGCAACGCTTGGCAGAGTCTACTAGTTGTACAATAAATTTAAAACATAAAGCGAACAAACGACAACGAAATATATAAAAACTATTTGACTAAAAGTAAACAGAATATAAACTACAAGTACAAAATTAGTCAAAACTGATGAAAATGAGTGTGGGAATGAGGCTTTGATGAAATAAAAGACTTCATATGAATATGTACTCACGGCGGGATATTTGAATTTCGTAATTATCACGTACGTGACGATTAGCGCATGCGTAAGATGGTGTAAGATGTTCACGGTTTGGCCGAACACGGCACGTTGTCTAATTTCTAAATATTTAGCTCTGATCCCCGAACCCACAACAATACGTTTGTTTAATTGATAATTGACAGAGAACGCAGAGCAGTGTCGGTCTAGGCCCTAGGGGCTTCAGCGTGTAATTTTGAGGTCGTAGGTTCGCATTCCGGCTCTGCACCAATGGAAAGTTCATTTTGTGTTTGCGTTCTGAGAATCTGAGACAACATAAGTAAATTAAGTACATAAAACATGAAAACTGGAATTAAACATTAAACAAACAAAACTTAATATTTTACAGAAAAAAGAAATTGTTACTACTGTATAATGTCAAATTCCACCCGCTTCCTAAATTATTTCCTCACACCCTTTTTGGCAAGGTGGAAAATTTCAAAATCATCATAAATTGTATTGTAGCTAAAACGCGAAACATTGGCGAATTACGCAGATAATTCCTGTTCGTACAGTTTGTTCGTAATTGATCTGGAGTCGTACCAATACTGATTCTATTGTTTTTATGTTACAGGAGGCAAGGCAGGAGGCTCACCTGATGTTAAGTGATCTGGCCGCCCATGGACACTCGCACTAGCAGCCTTTTAAGAATTGGTACGCTTTTTCTTGAAGGACCCCTAAGTCGATGTTCCAATGTCTTTCGAAATATGCATTGTTTCGCTGTATACAGTATAAAATACGGTAGTAAAATATAATTCTCTCATGACTGACTCAACAATTTGTGTGTTGATACAAATCGGATTGCAGGCAGACAAATTTCCATAGAAATTCTCCTCTGCTACGCGGCGAAGGAGGGTACTACAGGCACAACAACCCCGCAATTTTCTAATTCGCATCTCACACTCTCGTCTCTGACGCGATATATATGTCAGTACAGCATGTTGGCTAGCTCTTGAAAATAGATTTAAGTTTGATTGGCTTTTTAGAAAACTCTCTTAGGATAAAATTAACTAATCTGTTTTGGAATTTATTTATTTTTTCATTTATAAAAAAAACATAATACATAAAAATTATAATGGATGCAACGGGTGGCCTTATCGCTAACAAGCGATCTCTTCCAGGCAACGCTAGTAAGACAAAAAAGAAATATAATTGCAAGAAGGGCGTAACCAAATCTTATAAAAAAATATTAATAAAACCAATTAAAAGCTTATCTCACGGATTCATAAATGGCGATGCAATAGAAAAGAAAAGGAAATACAAGAGTTACAAAAGTTACGATTGATCAGGATAGGATATGGTTAAGAAATGTTTAAGTAGAAGAGTTTTAAAAGATGTTAGGGAGGAAGCCAATCGTATGGAGCCTATTCCACAATTTAATGGTGTAACATTGTGTAAACCAAAACACTTGGCGATTAAAAAGAGTGGCGGAGAGTTTATTGCCAGTTCTTCTCTTCCGTTCTACGCCCTTGATCTGAGAACTGGCAGTAAATGTAAAATTAGAAGCATTTCATATATGTATATTTATTTTCTGACGTTTTGTTACCTATATGAATAAATGATTTTGAATCTTGAATGACGGAGATCCTAAACGAATTGCCTAAGAAGGATGAGCTGTAAGATGGAATTTCCAAAAAGCATTTATTAGAGGAGCGTAACAGTTATAAGGGCCTGAGAATTTGAAATGATTTAACAAGTTATCAAATGTAACATGCGTAAATAAATGTTAAGATTCTTCACTTATGTTACGGTTCGTAAGCGTTACGGCTACCCGCGCGTGAAATTGGGTTACGTCTTGGAGTAAGGTACTTGACCGTTTGTCTAGTAAACAGAGTCATAATGAGCGTAACACACGGTCATTTTGCGCTAACTCCCTTCGCTACATAATAATAATTAATTTCCGCGGAACTATTAAAATAAATCATTATGATACCAGACTCATTAGTTTTTTGTCTATGAAAAGTCTGTGTCTAATCCACATTAAGTAATCTCACAATAAAAAAGTGTAAAGCAATGATACTTGTAGGTGTATTACGTAAAAATTGATAAATATAATCTTTGCAATATGCACTAGAAATATTGTTTGATATAATCCGATAATGTTTATTTATATATGATAACGTTCACATATACAAAGGTATATAATATGTCATACACAAAATGAAGAAAAGGCGAGTGTGCAAATTGTGTTTGGTATGCATACGCACTGTATGTGTTTCGTGTAAAAAAATTTAAATAGTCAAGTAGCCTGACACGCCGTCGACTTTTTGGGTCTAAGATGTCGGTATCCTCAAGATGTTTTCAAACTCAGTAAAAGCGTTAATTGCGCTCACCATAGGTGCCCAGGCGTGATTCGAACTCAGGGTTTGTATACAAGCCAAAAGAACTACACCAAGAAGAAGATATATCTGTGAAGTGTGTCAGCTTGCGAATCTCATCCGTGAGGTTTCATTCCCCGTACACCAATGAATCGGACTATGTGAAATCATCCGCTTGTACGGTGAAGGATATATATTATATGAAGAAACCAGCATGTCTCAAATACAGAAGTCAGACAGAAGACTAACGTGTCAATGAAATAGAATTACAAAGAAACGGATGCAATCCGAGGGTTGTAGCGCCACTGGATTAAACTCAAACTCAACGTCAGAAAATAAGTTAAATAAATTCTAAATGTACAGTCCGCAAGTTAAGGGCGTAGAGCGGGCAAGAAGAGCTGGCAAGTAACCACTCTTTTTAATCGCTAAGTTTTGAGTCATACCAATTGTTTGAACTGGAGCAATTATTATTATATGTGAATTTCTCTGAACGCGCCATCACCGAGAGCCTAACTTATGAATTATTTCATGAAAAACTAAATTGGAGAATTTCTAGCTAAGACCTAAACATTATACATTTTAGCTTTTTACTAAGTTAGGATATGTTAAAAATAGTCATATATTAAAACCTCATCATCTACCAATATTGGTAAGTCGGGTACTAAGTCAGAAGCTCAAACTATACTTAAAAACTTAAAAAAATATTCATATGGAAAATCTTACAGTGGGGATTGATGTTAAGATTTAATACGTCGTTCTTCAAAGACGGAACAAACATCAAAACATCTTAAGACGCGGAAATGTGTATGCCACATTAAAGTATACAATTTTAGTAATAAATGGTGTTATGCTTGTGTTAAAATATAACACGGACTGATTGGAATTTCTCCTATTGTGGCTCCATTTCCCACAACCACAACTATGACTTAACCCTAGAAAGTTATTAACCACAAAACATTGTATATATTACGCATTCCATCTTTGGCTATATCTTTAGTATAATTGTTTTTTGTTATATATAATCTATGGTCGCTGTATTACGAAATCAATGAATGCAGTAAAAAGTATAATAGAACGCATTTTATTAAATGAATAAGATCTATACGAGAAAATGCTGTCAGCTAATAAAATCCATTAAATCAGTTTATTGAAGAGAAATTCTTTAGGCGCATGAGGGTATTTTTTTACGGAACGTCACGAAGATGTGCAGCGTTTTTGTCGAAGAAATAGGGGAGAGAGCGATTGGGACCGATTGAGAGAGAGTGAGAAGGGCGAATTACCATATAGAAAGTTAAACTTTCGTAAAGAAAATTTATGTTATATTACTATTTTATATTTTATGCAAAATATTTTTTTGAAATCTCAAATGACGAATTGTAAATTAAGATGCCACGTGTTTTAATCAGGCGGGTTTAAGATTTCTTCACGATTTTTTCTTTCACCGTACGAGTGTTAAATGCGCACATAGTCAGAAAGTTGGTGACACAGACATCATTGGTGCACAGCTGGGGATCGAACCTACAAAATCTAAATAAAAAATATTTTTTTATTTCTGACGAAGACTCGGCTATCGTTGAGATAATGAGGACAGTAAATATTAACAGTGTACACAGTACGTGTGCTGTTTCACAATAAGATTTAGTAGATTTTATTATGATAATTTAAGTGGCCTAAACAGAGAACAGACTTAGGCGCGAAACACACAGAAAAGCCGTAAGGTGAAGGCGCGGCGCAGGCATCTTGCCGCTTCAAAACGCGTCAATACAAAATGTACGTAAGCGGCACATTGTTAATTATACTCAAGCGGCGTGGCACAGGCACGTCACCAATATCTTCGGTGTCTCTGCACATTAATGAGTTGCATCTTCGTCATCTGAAGAGGAAGACAGGCTATCTCGATAAAGTCAGCCGGCGTTAATGACTCTTTGTGCCGTCTCTTCGCCTCTTTGATATAATTTAAGTCGCATCCGTACCTTATTGTTCCACGCCAGCTCTGCGCCTGCGCACCTTACGCATTTTCTCTATGTTTCGCGCCTTAAGAAGTATTTCTCGTTACCTATGAGCGCCTAGATGTTCCGCGATGTTGGTACGCCTAAAAATAGGAAAGCGTGTTTTTTTTAAACAACAGGGGGTAAACGGACACGAGGCTTACCTGACGCTAAGTGTTCATGCCCATGGACACTAACATTACCGGAAAGCTCGCAAGCGGCCTTTTTAGAATTGGTACGCTCTTTTCTTGAAGGTACTTAAGTCGAATAAAGGTCTACGGAATAAAGGAAACCGGCTTGCCTTTTGGCGTCTGTCAGGCATAGGAGTCTGATCACCTACTTTCGTATTAGATTGACAAATGATCATGAAACAGATACAGAAATATGAGGCCCAGAATTCAAAAGATTGTAGCGCTTATGTTTTTTTTAGTTAAAACTAAAAGTCAACACATTCCGACCGTCAAAAAAATATCATATTGACAGTAAATACTTGACGAAACAGCCATAAAATTCGTCTTTACAGGAATGTTTTAACAGGGTTTTAATACGGGATTCAGGGAAACCTGCGCGCGCGGCGTCGTCCATAAATCATTATTAATCACCCTTTGTACCCTCAGAATAGATGTAGCGAGAAATGCAGTAAATGCACTTCGTGACTTCGCGTGTTTTAATATGGGCTAGTTAATTACTTTTTAGCGAGATGACAGCGGGTATAATTTAAAAGCTATTTTTTTTTTCACTATCGCAAAATAGTTTATTTTTGACGTTATACTTCTTTTGATGCGTTAGGGAAAAACGAAGAGAGTACCTAAACGATTTACGATATTTTTACGCGCGCACACCGTCACGAAAACCCGACACCCTGAAGTTAGCTATAGTCAACATTATAGTTTTCTATTGTTAGTGTCGTTTTTTCTACAAACGTAGAATACAATTTTTGAAAATATTTTTATTTTGTTACGCCAAAGAAGTATAACTTCTAACGCGTGTTCATAAGTACACACACGTTTTTTTGTTGTTTCATTATCGCACAATTATTTTTTTGTCTTTTGTTGTTTTGCTATCGCAAATTTTTTTTGTATTTTTTTTCGTTCCCACTCGTCATTGTTAGACGTTCTTTTAACATGCGAAACTATATAGATATAAAAATTAAATTAGTTCCTTGCGTTTGTAAGTAATTTTTGGTTAATGAATAACCAAAAATTTTTATCCAAACTATGCTTGTTGTAACATTTTAATATAGGATTGGCGTTTTAATGCCAGCAAAAAACAATTGACAATAAAAGCACGACCATCATGAGGCATTTGGAAAATCCTGAAAACTGCTGATGCTGCTGATACTGTTCTGCGCATGTCACAAATTGTTGCCAAGTACCACCCTTTATATCGAAACCACTATAGAAGGGACAGCAAAAACAACTCTGTATAGATTTTATCAGACTTAAACACGTATTACAAAAGTTTTATGTAAAATGAGGTCCGGTAAAATGTAAATAATAATTTTTCATATATAATTATTATTATTAGCTTCATAATCTGAAGGTTTTTAGAATAAAATCTAATTCAATTGAAAACCTCTGCCTCAAAGGCATATTATACCAAACAATCTATAATTTTTCGCCTGTTTTATATGTTTACATGGACAGAATCGCTTTTCTTAACCTACAAAGTTCAATAAAAATAACTATCTACTATACTCAAAAATAGGGGTTGATCGTAGAGGGGTGATAATTAAAAAATTATCCAAATATATAAAAAAATTGTTGGGGTGAACACCCCTCATCACTAAGGGGTTTGAAAGATAGATAGTAGCCGATTCTTAGACTTACTGAATATGCATAAAAAAAATTGTAAGAATCGGTCGAGCCGTTCAGAGGAGTATGAGAACGAACATTGTGATACGAGAATTTTATATATTAGATACTAAATAATATTTATATACGTATTTAATAAATACCCTAGCTAAACAAAAAATTATGTTGCGGACAGTATATATTTTTCTTAAGGTCATTCACCGGAACTAAGGCAAAGGACGTATCACCCTTTTGTTTATGACATATTATGTATGGTTTAGTGGTGACTGATGAGTTAAGACCCAAGAGGTGTTAAAAAATACATTTTTACTTCACGTATAACGAACAGTTGGCAATTATGATCTAATTTATGGAAAATTTGACTACATTTTAGGCAATCGCATACAATTCTTATTGTTTATATAGATAGATGATTTTGAAATAAAAAATATGTAAGTTATATTTATGTATCTATTGTGTATTAATTACGTTAGTAATGTATAGCGCCTGTCATTAAGTGTCCTTTAGCAACTATTATATTTAAATAAGTATAATTATTACCTATACACTGTGTTTAATAATAAACTTAAATAATAATGATAAAGGGTCACACGAGGTCAGTGTATTGCATAAATTATTTAACACGTTTTTGACAATATGCAAATAACGTCAAACGGAAATCGCAAGTAGTACTTTTATTTGAATATCGAGCAGTTTTTACGGTTGAGTTTTGCAAATGTAGGTAGAACAAACGTTAAAAATAACTGCCGATAAAAACTTAGATTTTTACCAAATGATAAGCATATCTGAGCGATATTTCATTTAGTAATAAAACTTTAACAGTAATAAAACACGCATAATGATTTTCGTTACATATTTAAATATCGAAGTCAGATTCGAAAATTTGATCTGCAACGAGGAAAAATTTCTTGCAAGATTAGATGAAAACATCACAATAAACACAAGGTAATAACACTATGAAATATTGAATAATGTTTAAAAATAAACCAAGAATATGTCAACATAATCCTAATAATGAGATAATTCAGATCAAAAGCGGCAACTGCCAACACCCAGGTCGATCCAATTCTATTACAAATTTGGGTCAATTTTCGTTGATGTGTTCTCTAAAAGTGTGCAATAATTTTAGAGAAACAAGCACTACATAATAATAATTCTAATTTCAAATGTGTATTAACATAAAAATTAATTCCGACTAACCTGTAAATGTATGGGCACTTTTTTTACTGGTGCGTTGGTCATTTTTAATCTATTTCACTGTCACAAAACACGATTGTTTATTTATAAAATGTGTGTAGGCGGAATTTTGTAGCTGGCCGAAATAATTTATACGCCCGCTAACATACAAAATCCGTTATGAACTGAAGTTCGCTCGCTGCTCTATTGCTCAATGCTCACGCAGTTGATGTACTCTGTGCAGGTTTTTCTTATCACTAATTGAATGAACTTCTCTACGCGCATGCGTATAGAACTTTAGTTGATTGGTTGGCGGAGTAAGGTGACATGGGAACTTACTATAAATTTTACTATAGGCTACACGCAGCGGTATTTTATCGTAGTTTCGACAATACTCACTAGATGGCAGTAAACTCAAATATTGTTTAAGATATTCTTTTCATTGTATTATATAAAACAACTGCTGTTAAATTCTGTAGAAATCTAAAAATTTAAATTACAATTTTAGGAATATTTACTTTCTAGATCACTTAAAGATAGGACTAACAAAAGTATTGCGTAATTCCTAAATAGCTTCACAGATGGCGCTTAAATAAAGAAATAGAAAACGTCGATTATTGCGACAGGGGAGCGTACTATTTCGTCCCCGGTCCCGGCGAAGACCCGACCAAAACATTCAATCGAACGCGCCTACATGACGTGGTGATATATTTCGCGCTTTTCCAATGTAAAATTTTCTAAAAGACTATATTTTTGATCGGAACCTTTAAGTGAAGTGCCTGTGATTACACGATTGCGACCCCATGCCTACGTTTCATCTGAAACCAGGATTAACCGTGAGCATTATGCTTTATTTATATGTATTTTGTTTTTCGTCGTAAAAATAGAGAGCGCACAACTGCTATATCGGCGAAGGGAAAGCCCTTTGTATATTAGAAAAATATAAAACGTTAACAATATCAATTAATTTTACGCGTCCTACGTATATTCTTCGATAAATTTATATTTAAAGACCTATATATTATCTTTATATAAAGAGCCTCGATACAGTTTTTGATTTACTAATGAAATTTAATAACTAGCCACTTGGTTCGGCTTTGCACAGCAAAATTTTTTTTGGAAATAATAATATTGCATTTTATGTCTAGTAGTTTTTGCGGTATATACTTTATACGTATAATATACTTTTTATTTTTAGTACCTACAAATAGATTAAAATTTTAATTCATAACTATGGATTTTCTAATTTCAATTCAAATTTGTGGATTTGTTTCGAGTTTAGATGATGGAGAGAGACACCTTCAAACAACCGTTGGTTATTGTATATATATATTCTCCTATATACTAGAAAATATAGCTTTATTATTGTTACAATCAGTTATTATATAGATAAGATATCCAAGTTAAAAGCTTTCTATCAGTTAATATAAATTATATCAAAATGTATCATGACTTTAATAAACGAATGTAACAAGTTATTCAAAGGTTTGCATGGATTTTTTTCTTGTTATTTATATACAAGAGCTCTCCCGGCCTAGGAATATTTAAAAGCCTTTTATACTTGATGGTGATTTTTTATGTAATAGGAAACGGGCAGGAGGTTCATCTGATGTAAAGTGATACCGCCGCCCATGTACACATTGCCAGAAGGCTCGCAAGTGCGTTGCTGGCCTTTTAAGAATTCGTACGCCCTTTTCTTGAAGGACCCTAAGCCGAATTGGTTCGGAAATACTTCAATGGGCAGCTGGTTCCACATAGTGGTGGTGCGCGGCAAACACCGCCATAAACTGTGATGCGGGAATATACGGAAAGTTGGCTAAACTTTAAAATATTTCAGTTCGACACATAAGTTAGTGAACCTACAGAAATAGGTATTTTTATATAGATTATATTTCAAGTTTAACAAAACCAAAGACAATTAAATTAATTGTCTCTTATTAACACAGCGAAACATAGATAGATAGGTTCGTTAATAATATTAAAATATTTGGCAAATAAGGTTGTGTCTTAAAACTAAACTGTAAGGAACAATTTCTAACTAACAGAATATTAAAACGTCAGCAATTTCAGCATACAAAATGCAATTGTGGACTGGCTTATAGCATTTAATTATTACGCTGAGAGAATCTTGAATTATATGCAATAAGTAAAAAAATATTGAAATTTATACTAATTTGTTTTATTTTTATTTTATTTATAATAACTAATCTAAAGTTGAGGAGAATAAACAAAATAAAAAATGTTGACATCGGTGAAAAAACAAAACTTACAGATGCACTTGAACAAGCTTTAAGGCTAAAATGGAAATGGGCAGGTCATATTGCTAGAGCGCGGGATAAAAGATGGACACTAGAAATAACGAAATGGACTGGACCTACTGGAACGAGTACCGAGAGTTTTTTACGCCGGCTTTTTCTTTCGGCCTACACCCTCAGTCTTCTTTGCCGATGAGTAGGGATGCCTACAAATTCAAATTTAATGACGTGGAATAAATGATACATGTATCTTATGTTCCATAATAAACATATTTTATTTTATTTTATTTTAAAGAGATGTATAAAAGATGGACAGATGACATTGTACTATTGAGATTGAACTAGCGGGGGAAAACTGGATGAATGTTGCTCAAGACGAAGAGAAATGGAAAAATATGGAGGAGGCTTTTACCCTAAAAGGGGCCATACAAAAACTAGACCACTAAAAAATTAAAAATAAATCTAACTTAAAGTTTAAAACTCATACTAACTTAACTAATACTAATATTAAGGAACGTAAACTAACCAATTGTTGTATGGATTAATAAAGCTTTAATAAAAATAATAATAATATTCAATAATCTATATATATATAAAAGAAAGTCGTGTTTGTTACAACACTTATAACTCGAGAACGGCTGGACCGATTGCCATGGTTTTTGATTTGTTGGATTTGTTTCCGTCCCGAATAGCAGAATAAGCAATAAAATATCGGACAAGTTATCGAATAACAATAAATAAATTAATTAATTTTACGAATGCAAAAACCATAACCATGCAGTGCCATCTGTTGACAAAACTACGCATCATTTTACGTCGAATTCGTGTCAGTTCAAGTTATTCCGATCTTGAGGTGAATGAGGAGATGCATAACCATGCTTTGATCCTGATGAAAAGATGTTGGATATCAGAAAGTGCTTAACATGCAGTATCGCCACATTGACACTAGAGAGAAGATGCCTAATGTGTAAAACTACCATTCTTCTTTCGCAATGGCAAGCAATAAAACATTTCTGTATTTGCAAAAGTTGTATTAATGTAATACTTAACATTAATGAAATCCTAAAAAAAAAAAATTAAAGTAACAACGATATTATATGGTTGTAGGGCGGAACGAAGTTAGCCAGGTCAGCTAGTTAATAATAAGGGTCTGTTTCACAATGTACGGATAACTTACCAAATAGCTATGCAACACATAAATTATTTGGAAGATAAATTATGCTATTTGACATTAATCGAACTCATAGCTTATGATGGACTTTATGTGACGAATAGCGATAGGTATCTGACAGTCGTGAAACGCAACAATAGTGTTTATCCTACCAATAAGTAATAAATAGCTAATTTGGAACTTATGTAGAACTTATCCGTACATTGTGAAACAGACCCTAAAAGTAATATTTACTTACGTTATTAGAAATATCTTATATAACTGAACTTGGATTTAAGCGGTAAAGATCAGACTTAAATAAAATCAAATATTAAATATTGGCAAAAAACGAAATGCCATTTTATTTTCATCTTTAATTGTGTATAACTTTTGCAATTTTTAATGTGCTAATACACGCTTTTAGCACATTTTTCTAGACGTCATTCCGGATCCAATGAGCTATCGCACATAATTTTAAGAGCAGTATCTCTATTTTGTACCATTTTCAACTTGTCGACTAGACTATAGCACTTGGGAGTCGGGGCATAATGTTCTGCTCTTCTATCGCTCGGGGCATCCCCGGGTTTTTTTCATTAACTCTTGTCACCTTGGAATTATTTTGGTTGCAGTATGATTTACAATCGTAATAATATTAATATTTGTAAAGTCAAAGTCAAAGCATTTATTTCAATTAGACCATCTAAAATGGCACTTTTGAACGTCAAAAAATAAAAATATATATATATATATAGAAGATTCTAGTAGCCCCTTCCAAAAGGTAGTTTCGTGTGGAGAAGAATGGGCAAGAAACTCCACACTTACTCTTTTAAAATAGGTTTACAATATTTGTTACATTTGTTAAATAATTATATGTGAAGACAATGTAATCTTAGAATAAACTACTATACTAAAAAAAGTTAGTATACATGTTCCTCACATATTACACAAATATCGAAACCGTAGAATATTAACATTAAAGTGTAATAACAACACCACAATACAACTTCAAACACACGCATCTGATCACATACTTTTCACGAAAGACAAAGGGCCTCGCAAAGACCTGCTGCCCGGAGCCTGGCACTGAGTCAGAATAAAATAATATAATTTTAACAAATTTATCCAATAAAGATTATATATAAAAACGTGTAGTTTGTTGTTATGTACAAAGTTAATATTTCTAGCACGCAGCGCGTAATCAGTATTGTAATCTATTTATCTGCCCTTGAAAGTCGAAGATCAATACGTACTGCCAATGTTCTAACCCCCAATGGTATTGGTATAACCACCTAAATAAATTCATTACCGTTTCATTAACACTTGGGACAGTCTAAAAACCCACATTTATACACGAAATGTATAGTTCTCTCAATAAATATGGTAGTTTTGGATTTATAAATTCAAAAGCTCAATATTGAATCTTCGGCTGCTATTGGAAGTTACGGGGCATCATCAATCACTTGATGGTAAGAAAACTGACAGAGCTATTGACACAGCGCCCAGCGTTGTCGGCCTGTTAAGAATTGATACACTCTTTTCTTTTTCTGATAATTCAATACTTCTTTATCATATCCAGTGGACTCTTGATAACTTGACTCGTTTATTTCAATCTTTCGATACTTTGTTTTTTTTCGGTCCTTCGAATACTAGATAGATTTTAATAAAATAACTGTTAATTGGTACCCTTAGTAATTTGAAGCTGAAGGGCTGAAGCTAGTATCTCTATGATTTGGTTTTTATCATGCACACACCTGTCCAGTCTTCTTTAAAACGTTAATAAGTTATGTTAAGACAATAATAATAAATTAATAATAAATTTTTATTCGTTATCTCAAAGATTTTACAATAGCTGATAAGTGATTGGGACCTCCTTTTAAGCGCATAAGCACTTGTGTTAGGAGAACCCGCTCTTCCATTACATAGGTGTACTAACTAATTATAATTTAATTTAACACGTATAGCTAAGCTAAGTATTACAATTTTACAGTTTACTAAACATAATCTAAGGTTAAAATGTGAATAATGATATATGTGTGTATGTGTATGTGTGTGTGTGTGTTTGTGTGTTTATGAGAATGAATTTTCATGACTGATTGTAGAAGTTGGCTATTTACTAGTGTATTATGATTCATTACCTACAAAGGCTTCAGTGTCTTCATAGCTAAATGTTTCTAGGATGTTAAGTAGCGACGTTTTACATTCATGTTTATTCAATGTGTATATATTTAATATTTTATTTAATTTATTATAAAGTTTAGCAGCTTGGCATTGAAATTGTCTCATAGCAAAAACTGATTTAGATCTCTCAACAGGAGCAACAGTATATTTGCGTCTTTTGCTCAGTTTGCGACCATCATATTTAAGAGACTTGTGCAATCTTAAGGTAGTGCAAAAAATGTACAGTTGCCTGACCGATAAGACACCACAAGAGGCATAAAGATCAGAGGTGGAAAATCTATAAGGCTTAAACATCATTACTTTTAGTAAAATTCTTTGTGCCCTCTCCAGTTCCAGGAACTTCATCTTTGTAGCACCCCCCCAAACTGGGATACAGTACACTAAAATTGACTGAGCCAGCGATGTGTATATCTGTATTAGTAGATGTTTGTCAGCGATGTGCCTTAGAGTTTTAAATGTCCAAATAAGCTTTCGAATCCTACTTATAACTTGTTCTAGGTGCTCATGCCATGACATTCTTTGATCAACTACCACTCCTAGATATTTAGTGTGATGAACTTTATTTATAGTTTTACATGTACAGTTTACTCTGGTGCTACAGTTATGTATTTTTATTTCTAGATCTGTTTGAGGTTGGGCGCTATTGTATTTAGTGAAGAAAATGTAGTTAGTTTTACTTACGTTTAATGATAATAAGTTTTCTCTTAACCAGTTATCTATTTTGGAAAGCCCTATTTCTGTATGTCGACGCACCGAGTCAATAGTTTTCCCAGTGAAGACAACAGCAGTGTCATCCGCGTAGGAGTAGACTTTCCCACTATCAATTCTTAAATCGCATAAGCTGTTTATGTAGATTAAGAATAAGGTCGGCCCCAGAACACTACCTTGTGGGACCCCATATGTGACGTCAGATTGTTCGCTGATGTATTGACCTATTTTAACTGCTTGCTTTCGTTCACTGAGGTAATCAGCGAACAATGTGAGTGGAATACCCCTAATACCAATGTTCTCTAGTCTCTGCACCAGAATAGGGACAGAAACCGTATCAAATGCCTTTTTTAAGTCGATAAAAACTGTGATACATTTATTACCTTTATCAACTTCATTAACAATATGACAAGATAGTGAGGTAACTGCATCTTCGGTTGACAGACCCTGTCTAAAACCGAATTGTGAGTCTGAAAGTAGACTATACTTCTGGAGGTAGGTAATTAGTCTTTTATTAATTAATTTTTCAAGTACTTTTGATATGGCAGTGAGAACGGAGATTGGGCGATAATTTGAAACATCTTCTCTGTTACCATTCTTGTACACAGGTGTAATAATTGCTTGTTTTAGCGCAGGTGGAAACACTCCCTGTCGGAAGCAGAGATTAACCAAATGAGTAATTATGGGCACAACTAGCTCCCTAGTATATTTAAGAAACTTGGTGCTTATACCATCCCAGCCAGGAGCACTGTCAGTTTTGAGACTCACAATAGTCAGGTATACTTCATGAGGGTCAGTTTCTAGAAGCACAAAAGACGAGACCTGGGAACAGTTGGGTCTAATCACATCTGTTCTATTATGTAACGTCGTAACTGGAATTATCTCTTTAGCTAAGTTTTTACCAATGTTTGAAAAATAATCGTTTACCAAATTAACCGAATTTTGAGGAGAAACATTCAAATTTAGTAATTCTAGATTTTGCGTTTTAGGTTGGTTACGATAAGTGAGGGTATTTATTTTCTTCCACAAAGTTTTCGGGTTTTTTATACTCTTAGCAAGGTCTTCTTTTTCATATTTACGTTTGACTTTCTTTATTAAACTATTGCAGAAATTCCTATATCTCCTGTATGTAATTTTAAGAATTTCATTATGAGGATCAGCTCGGAGTTTTGCTTGCATAGCATTTCTATTACGAATACATCTAACAATTCCTAAGGTAATCCATGGTTTAATAAGGCGTTCCTTATTCGGGATAGCTCTAGTGATAGTATTGGATTGAATACACTGCTTTAAAATAGATATTAATTTATTAGTTAAGATTATAGGGTTATTATAGTAAATTAGATCATTTATGTTGCTGTTTTTTAAATAACTTAAAGCGCCTTCCATGTTGATTGAAGATTTAATTTTCGAGGTATTGTAATTCGACTTAGCGAGGTAGGATAGTTTTAAGAATAACATTTTGTGATCAGTAACTGTAGAATCAATAACGGTAATAGACGCACACATACCTATGTACCTATCAAGTTTTAGTATGAAATGATCTATGCAATTGCTATCTCGAGTAGGCAGTGTATGACCCGGGAGCAGGCCATGCATGGCTAGCATATTGAGGTAATGTAATCGGTTCGAGCGCTCCTGAGATGTTTCACTGGATTTTTGTATTAGATTTATGTTGATGTCTCCTGTTATTATAATGTTATTCTGAGTTTGTAAAGTTACTAAGTGACTATTTAATGAATCTATAAAATTTTCAGCGTTAAGGTTAGACGGGGAGCGATAAATACACAACATGGTATAGTTACCTACTTTGACTTGTAAGCAAGATGCATGTTTTAAATTTATTTCTTGAACGATAGTTTTATGGTTGCATTTTATGTAGACAACTACGCCATCACTACGATTTAGATGGCGGCTTGTAACGAAGTGAGTGTAGTTATCCATTTGGGGTATAGGCTTGTGTGGATCGATCCATCCCTCGGTCAGTGTTATTACATCAGCTTGAAATTTGAACTCAGATAAAGTTATTAAAAGATCATCAAAATTATTGTAAATGCTTCTTATATTTTGTGATATTATCGTGAAATCAGATTTTTGTATGGTTGTCTGTCTTGAAAAGTCATTTATAGTATGGACATTAGATTGGGCTATTTGTATGTTGTCTAATTCGTACATGATTGTAGTCTGACTATCCATAAATGAGTAACCAGATACTTTCCGTACACTTCGAGAAATTATAATTTACTTGGGATAAGAAATTCGCAGTAAAGCCGAGATTGAATAAATGTTTATAATCACTTGTGACGTGTTTGTAGCCATGAGCCATGAGATAAAGTGAGATCGCACTAGAATAGTGTTTAATATATGTGAGTGTATCAGTGCGTGAGTGTAAATAGTATATGTAGTGTAAAGGTTTGTGACTATTGTTTTTTAGAAAAAACTGTTTAATAATGGGATAACAAGAAAAAAATTTTACAAAAAAAGGACAATAGTTAAAGAGTCATGCCTGCATGAGGCTGTGTACCTGTGATTCGTTTTTGACCTTAATTACCGGGGTGTTTTCATTCTTTCTTAGGTAAACACGTCCGTAAGTAGTCCAACAGAACTTGTAGTCTTTTGATTTAGCTAGATCGCGAGCGAGAAAGTGTAGTCTAGCGCCTTTCGCAGTGAGCTGCTCGGAGATAAACACTGCAGTTTCTTCATTTTTAGTAGCTCCCAGATGCTTCGCTCGTAGCTTTTCTTTATTTTTGATGTTGTAGGTTTTACAAGATTTTAGTAAATCTGATTTAAGAATCGAGGATGATAACTCAACAATTATTGGAGTATTCGTTTTATTAGAATCTCTTTTCCCTTTTAGCCTGTATATGTCTTTGATATCATCTTTTTTAATACCGCTATTCAGGGATTTTGATAAGCTTACAACCATGTTTATTAAGTCTTCCTTTGATTCTGTGGGTAGTTTTGGCATATTTTTTATTTCAATATTAGCCTTACGTTGTTCCCGCTGCAATTCCTCAAGCTTGTCCTCTAAAATTATAATTTGTTCTCTGTCTTGCTTTAAACGTACTTCAAGCTGTTCTATTTTCTTCCTAAGGTCTTCATGTTGCGATGAGAGGAATGCAAGGCTACTTTCTATGTTGGTATTACTCTCTCTGATCTCTACTTGGGCAGACGTTATTTTTTTAAGCTCTTTTTGTTGTTCCGCAAACAATGACTTAATCATACTTTTCATCTCTTTTTTAAAACTTAATAATTCATCCTCAAATCCATGCTCTCTAGCCCTTTTTTGACGTTGTTGAACATAGCTCGGTGGTTCATTGTCACCGTAAAGGTCTGTGTGAAAAGTTTCCATTTTGTCGACGTTTGGCTCAGAAACACTTTGTGATTTATTGGCCATAGGAGAGCGTTGAACTTTTGGCATCTTATAAATTCACTAATTGGGAAAACACAAAATTGAATATGAATTTATAATTGGGCCAGACCCTTATTTTTGCTCCGCTACCGCTTTCGCCTTTAAATTGCACTAAGCGATTAATTAATATGACTCACGCACAGCTTTATTCTAGCGTCGCATCGGCGCGTACGCAAAGTAAAGCGTAGCTCACGAAACTGTTTCGTTCACTGTTGTTGTCCTTCTCACCCGTAGTTAATTGACTTCTTGCGCGTTATGGGCGCCTGGTACTTCACCAAATTTGCGGACAAGATATTATATTTAATTTTTATAAAATATTTTACGTAAGCTTACACGTCTTAACGCTTTCGCGGTCCGAGGGGAAGAGGATGACGAATATTGATCAAACTCGTATTTACTTGAGTCCCCTCTCCCCCGCGTGGTTATTTAAACGCTCATTATTTTGGTAATTTGAAATTTATCTCTGGTTCCTAAATTTCAAATTATCTAGAGTCGATTGTATATATTATACACTTACAGAATTGTCTTCACCAATTAAAGGATCGAGATTTAAATCCATCCAGACAGCTCACCCTGGAAAAAATACGAAACAGTCGAAGAATATTGCGTACTTACGTACGATGCGTATGTTGAAACTGTACTTTTACAGCAAATCTACTCGTACGACGGATTGGATATAGAACTCGGACGGAAGATATTTCCGAAATAACGATGACGTTATTTCGTCCGAGATGGGCTCTTCCCCATAATAAAATTATTTTGCGAGTCACGCCTACGCACGCATTCGGATGGAGTTTATTGTTTTAAACTGTTTAGTATTAGGCTTTAATGCGCTATTAAATACTGAATTCGAGTATATATATACTTGTGTACATTAAAAATTAACTAAAGATATATTAGGCTTGTTTTGAAAGTGCTGTTTTAAGATCAGGTTTGGGAGCCTCCAACTTCAGTTTGAGTGTCATCTATGCTGTTTTGTTTTTATTAGTATGGTACTGAAACATTGTAAGTTTTTCTGAACAATGTCACATTAAATTGAGCTAATGTAATTGCGTTGTTTTAACATAAACTTTTATTCGTCATAGAGACGTCCGTCGTCCCACAACTAAGCGTTTCTTAAGGCAATTTTGCCGCGCGCCACGTAGAACCAGCTGCCCTCTAAAGTATTTCCTAATCAATTTGACTTAGGGTCAAGAAAAAAGCATCTTGAGAGTGTCCAGGGGCGTATCTCTTAACATCGTATGCTCCGTTGAAAAAAAAGAGAGGTGACGGAGAACGTGACAATTGCGTAGGTTAAAGAATTAATCAGGACATTTTTTATATTTCAGATGGCGCGGTATAAGAAGACTGGTTTTATGGATGAGGACTCCGGCAGCGTCAGCTCCATACAACTCAACGAAGGTGTCCGGTCGGATGGCACACACATTCGATATCACACAGTAAGTAGCTTTACATTTAATTTTAAGAACTAATTTAAGTTAAGGATTCCTAGAAGAACCCAAATCACTGACAGCAAAATGAGTGTATAAACGTGATGGCCGTTGGGGCAATAGAGTCCTGGAATAGAGGATGATGCCAAAGCGTTGGACGGCCTTCCACTAGGTGGATAGATAACCTTCACCAGGTTATCTGTCCACCTAGTGGGAGGGTGGAGGGAGGGAGGAGAAAGGGAGGCGGACGTACTGTATATTTAAGGTAGAGACTTATGTCCAGGAGTGGGCGTCAACAGGCTTAAAAGAAGTTAAGGTATCTTTCCTATTTGATCAGTTGAGCCTTTACTGAGTGCTTCGCTCACTGCAGTGAGCTTCCGTCCTGCCCTTCAGGCGATTGACCACCCCGCGACGGCCCAAGCCGAGGTCCGAGTCCCACAGGAGACGCCCTTGCGCCGCTAGCCGCGGGAAAAACGCCATTTCAGGCCGAGATACGCTCGCCAAAACAGCCCAAGCTGAGCTGTAAAGGCCCTTATGGCCAATAGCGAGATTCCTTACAAAAAAAAATCCTATTTATCTTTGCTAAGGATGTCCGAAAACCCTCATCTGCAACTCTTCATGAAACCAGACTATTCATTATTGACGTATGTATTTAAAGTTGGGTTTGGGGATGAGTAGGTTTGCAGCCTATTGCGAATGAAAAAACCGCCATTCTGAGAACTAAGACTGTTCTCGACTATGACTAGGTCAAACTCAAAATAACCGTTCAGGGCATTTTCGACCTTCTTACCAAGCAGAATGGACAAACACGGTATATTTCAAATTTAATAACTCCGAGCGGCTTGATCCTTTGGCGTTGCGTAGAGATGTGGGGTCACTCTGCATCTTCTACCGCATTTACCATGGAGAGTGTTCAGAGGAGTTGTTCGGATTAATACCTGCAGCTGAGTTTCATCATCGGACGTCGAGGCAGAATACGAAATTCCACCCGTATCACCTCGACGTCCGCCGTTCCACAACTGAGCGTTTTTCAAGGCAGTTTTTGCCGCGCACCACCACTTTGTGGAACCAGCTGCCCACTGAAGTATTTCCGAACCAATTCGACTTAGGGTCCTTCAAGAAAAGAGCGTACCACTTCTTGAAAGGCCGGCAACGCACTCGCGAGCCCTCTGGCATTGAAAGTGTCCATGGGCGGCGGTATCACTTAACATCAGGTGAGCCTCCTGCCCGTTTGCCCCCTATTCTATAAAAAAAAAAAAAATTTAAGAATTCTAGTCAAATTTCTTAGTTTTGACACTGACTGACTTACCGATAACTCTTAGGTACTTCTAGGAGATGGCCAAGTCAGTGTATTTATTTTAAACATAAAATATTTGTAATATTGATGTTGTCACTTGTCAGTGTAAGATGTTGTTAGGTTAGCTAATTACGTAATACCTTAAGACAGAAGTTTCTTTAAGTCCCTATAAATTGACCGACTTCGGACTTGGTATTACATAGATCTCACAACTTTGCAGCCAAACTGCGTTGCGGGATAAGATTTTTTACAAGTTATGTTTTCGATGGCATTATTATAATCCCAAGAATAACATTATTATAATCCCAAGAATAACATTGTTATAATCCAAAATACCACCCGTATCACCTCGACATCCGTCGTTCCACAACTGAGCGTTTTTCAGGCAGTTTTTGCCGCGCACCATAACTGTGTGGAACCAGCTGCCCACTGAAGTATTTCCGAACCAATCCGACTTAGGGTCCTGCAAGAAAAGAGCGTACCAATTCTTGAAAGACCGGCAACGCACTTGCGAGAATTCTGGCAATCTATAGGCGGCTGTATCACTTAATATCAGGTGAGCCTTCTGCCCGTTTGCCTCCTATTATATAAAAAATAGGCCTATTATGGCGAAGTAGCAACGAAAGTCTAAATGCGAATTTTCTTCAAGATTGGCTGTAGAAATATCAAAGAAAACTAATTACTTACTTCCCTATCAATGTGATTAATGAAGAGTCACGAAAACGTATCCCCATCCACAATAAGCTTTAAATCGACGAACAAAATTGGAAGGAGTGTTCACAAAGTGATGTTTATTGCTTGAACCAAATCGATAACGCCTCGGCGACGCGATTCAATTACTTTTCCATCAGGCGTTAACTCTTAACAACCCATAAAATTCTCTTTTATTTATTAAAATTGTAAAATGTATACTATACTATACTCACAGCGGTTAAGTAATGTATTTTTAAAGCAGTGTTGGCCTAGTGGCTTTCGCCTGTGACTTTCATCCCTGAGGTACGCCACGGGGTTCGATGCCCGGCCGTGCACCAATGGACTTTCTTTCTGTCGCAATTAACATTTGCTCGAACGATGAAGAAAAACATTGTCAGGAAACCGGCTTGCTTAAGACCCAAAAAAATAGTGTCATGCACAGGAGGCTAATCACCTACTAGCCTATTAGATTGACAAATAAGCATAAAACATAACCTATTGCGGTTGCAGCGCCGTTTTTTTTAAATATTGTATTCATGCCTCTATTGTGAACGCAAATAAAATGTAATTCAATTAATTAAGTTAAACTTATTTTGAGTATGTAAAAGTGAATTTATTTCTTTATTAAAATTTCTGACGTGTCCAGTTGTGGTCAACGACAGTTGTCCCATCTTATATTCGAGAGATATAGTCTTTTATTGCTATATATATTGCAAAAACGACCTTGGCGTATAAAGTAATAAATAGAAAACTCAAATATAGTCTGAGGGTAAAGAGCATTTGTTTGCAAATTTCTAGCTTTCTTCGTAATTTAATGCTTTTAATGTTTAAGCGTGTGATTGAAAGCCTTGGAATCGTGTCTTCGCCGTATTCCCATCCACGATTCCCACCAGATCCAGATTTGACGTTGGATCCGCATATTTTAACTGCCAAACAGGCCGGAGGAGATTCAACCCGGATTTTCCGTTCCAGCTGATAAACCGCCTTCAAGTGTCGTATACGTCTTCTATCCTTTACTTCTTTACCATCGTTTACTCGAGTAAACAGAAGACAAACACAGAAGTATAACAAGTTTTTAACTTTTTACATAATTATATGTGATGTCACATGGAAATATACGAGTACTAAGAACAAAGCAGTGGACTAAGTTCTTGAACAAATATTAGTTGCTAACAAGTGCAAGACACGACAGGTGACTTGGATATTTTTATGCAAATATTCTGTATACATTGTGCCGTCAATTAGTGTAGGTTAATAACTTTTTAAATTTGCATTGAATTAAAAATCACAATATGATTTTATATTTAATTTATTATGTACGAACTATATATATAAGTGCTGCTTAGACCATATAGAAAGAAAGAAAAAACATTATACATAACTAGCGGACCCCACAGAAAGAAGCGATTATGAAAGTACCGACAGCAGCGCCATCAGCCGGGCTGATTTGTGAATCTAAACCATCCAGGGCGTCACCCAAACGCGTAAAATATCATTCAAATGGGTCCAGCCGTTTAAGAGCAGTGACATACACACGTACAGTAGAATTATATATATATGTAAGCTATCCTATCTTTTAAGTTAGATCAAACTGCACACGGTGGAAAAATTTGATTGAAATCGGTTAAGTAGTTTAGGAGACCATAGCAGAGAAACAACGTGACGCGTAATTTATATATTTTTAGATAAAAAAGGATGTTTAGTTTAAATAAATAGTGCACTAGAATTCCCTGTGTCGCAGCAACAGCCAGTCTCTGCTTGATATATTTACGGTACTTGACGTAATAATATCTACATAACACTTACAATTTTATAATAAAACTATTTTTGCGCAATAGTTGCAGCCCACTGAAGTATTTCCGAACTAATTCGACTTAGGGTCCTTCAAGAAAAAAGCGTACCAATTCTTAAAAGGCCGGCAACGCACTCGCGAGCCCTCTGGCATTGAGAGTGTCCATGGGCGGCGGAATCACTTAACATCAGATGAGCCTCCTGCCCGTTTGCCCCCTGTTCTATAAAAAAAAAGAATACTTTCCGTTTCAGCATAGGACAGATTGAAGATGTTTTTTAAGATTGTTAGTGAACGTATAAAGTATGGAATCGTTAGTGAAAATTTTGTTTTTAAGAAAGTGATTAAAGACGGAAGAGGAAAAGCGTTGAGCGAAAAAAGAGTGTTTTTCGGTTAGTTTATATAATCTTACTCTACCAATTGATATTTTACACAAAGTTTCTTATGATGTCATAAGACTTCCTGTTCAATACGAGGTCGTTTAGTATGGTTTTATTTACAAATTATTAGAATAACTATATTATTTGGTATTGTCGACTTCAAACATATAGCAAGCGATAGCGAGACGCAATACAAAATAACATGTCTTATTGAATACAGAAGAAACGCAGTGTTTCAAAAAGGGACGAATAAGATCAACGGTTTGTTGACATTCACTTAACTCATCCCTCCATTCTAGCAAAATTAGGCGGCGATACTCCTCCTTCCAGACCTTGACTACCACCAGAGGTGGGTCAAAACCACCACTCCTGGCTTCAGCTCTTCTCCAAAAAATTTTACCCAAAACCAAAGCTTCCAAATGCCAAGGCGGAGTGGCGGCTATGACACATGCCGCGCCTCAGGATACGGTACGGTATGCCCTCGCAATTCTTATGGCAACTTTAAGCTGTGACCGTCTCAGTAAAGCCTTGTTGTAAAATGACAACTTATCCTCCCATAAAGAGCCTTTGCACGCACCACTCCAGCATAAAGGAGCCTACAGCCCCCGCCTGGCCCACCGATATTTGGCATTATACGAAAAGTTCTAACCCCTAGCGTAACAAAAACAGTGGCGCTACAAACCCTGATCTTAGCCACAGGTTCTGTTTCAAAAAGGTAATCCTTTTATGTCTACCACACGCCGTCGACTATTTGGGTCTAAGTTTTTCTTTGCTGTACGACGGAGTATTAAATGCGAACATATAAAGATCCATTGGTGCACAGCCGGAATCTACGAATCATCTCATGTGAGTCACATGCTTAAGCTACTAGGCCAACACTGCTCTTTTCGTATCATAATTAAGGCCTTCTGAAGCTTTCAGTACAAAAGTGTTAAACAATGAAATGTTCTGTCTTACGTTAGTTATTTGTATAAATGTTGTGCTTAATGCCTAGTGATTAAATAGGTCAAAGAAGATGCAATTAGCTGTGTATTCAGGTGTTCAAATTCGCAGTATATGCTGTAGTACCTAGCTAGTTGGCTTTGTAAATATTATGCGATATTTTTTATCGCTTACGTTAAATAAGTTTGTCAATGTTTGTAAGAAGATATGTGTAACCCTGGCAGCATTTCCTCGCTGTATTGGGATTATTCGTTGAGGGAGGAAAACACCAGCTCTGGGGTCATTATCATTTAATTTTTTATACTATTTTCCTTGCTGACTGCAAAATCATGGATTAACTAAGACTTTGTACTGACATTGCGTTGTATATAACCAACGTTAAAAAGTAACAAGAGGTATGGCAGTGTACCAGTAGGGACCAAATTATTATTATTATTATTACTATGTAGGTGAAGAATATTGAAAAGTCAATCATGTTTTTTTATAATTTAATAACAAATATTATACGCCATTAAGGCAACGTTCTTTTATACACCTTTAAATTTTGTAAAGCTTAGGTTTCCTAGAAAAACGGTGCCGTTAACTAACGGCCGTCATTTTACGGTTGTTAGTAACGGCCATCTTTACTTTTAACATAATGCAAAAAAATCATTTTTGCTCGTCCAAGTCACGTTTTCACTCATTGTATTAATTAAATATGGCCACCGCTACACGCGAATAACGTTGAACTAATGTTTATCACCGCTATGACGGCCGTCATGCAAATGACAGCACCGCTTTTTGACGTTACGGTGACACAACGTTCTCTAGAAAAAACTACTCCGTTGTTATTTATAGACAACGTATAGCTGACGTCTCCCAACGTTACATTACGACCGTTGGATAACGGCACTTTTCTAGGAAACCTAAGCTTAACTGGAAATAAACGCGAGTAAAACTAATTTGAATAAAACAAATTCCTACTTAATTATATTGTTTACAACCTGCGTTTCTAGTATTTCTTTAATTATGTTAGCATTTATCCGAATTGAAGACATTTCTATTTCACCGATATTCAAATTGTTTACAAAGATTATGTCATAACAGTTATCTTAGTCAACTAATATAATACATAGTAATCTGTGATACATATAGATCACATCTGTTACGTGATGTCACGAATTAATTGTATATCTCCATTGTCTTAATATAATTGTTTTATTTGTTACGAGCTATGTGTATTGCGTATAGAATGGTGGTCAAATTAAAAGATGGGAGGATTTACCAAGAGGATGGAGAAGGTCTGCCAAGGATAGAAAGACGTGGAAACGATTGGGGGAGGCCTACGTCGACAGACATCCTGACCAAAGTGGTTGCTAATAAATTATTATTTTCGCTATGTTAATTAGATTTAAGATACTACTGTTAAATAAGAGTAGCATGTAAGTTTAAAGGTCAGTGAATAAAGGGCTTTTATTATTATTATTACGTGTTTGCGTAAGATTGTTGTTAGTGCGAGCGTTTCGGCCTTTTAAGAATTGGTACCCTCTTTTCTAAAGCACCCTAAGTCCAACTGTTTCGGAAATACTTCATGGGGAAGATGGTTATCTAAAAACGGTGCTATCATTACCGATTCACTTATGAACGCCAAAAAATCAATATTTACATATACATATATAAAATGCTTCTAATTTTACATTTACTGCCGGTTCTCAAATCAAGGGATTTGAACGGAATAGAAGAACTGGCAATAAACTCTCCGCCACTCTTTTTAATCGCCATGTTTTTTGTTTAACACAATGTTTGTAAGGAGCTGCAACCATTGCACCATGTTCTACATGACATCTTAAATAATAAATAATAATAAAATAAATTAATAAATAGCAGGAGGCATGGAGAAAAAGGAGCACGCACTTACATTCTCGTGGGAACAACACGCAATTTGCAAATAAGTACATAGTCAAAGTAGAGGACGCTTAGTAGTACTTGGTCAAACTAAACCTGTGATGCTGCTGTTTCTGATAATATGAAACGGAAAGGTAGTTCATTTTTGGTTAGCGAAGTACATATACATATACTTTTAATATTAAGCTAAAGAATTTGATGAACGAGGATGATTCTTAGCTCGCTCTACTAGACAAATTCAAAAAAATCAGCAGTGATCTGCTGTTTTGATTTTTTTGAATTTGTGTTAGTGCATTTATCGAGGACAGCTTCGACCGAGGGAATCGGCAGGGCACAGCTAGTAGTATAATACAGCATTTTATTGCATGTACCAACTTTGCAGGGCAGGCATATTTTGGTTATAAACACATTCATTATGACTAAATCACTCTTTGAACGAAAGTACTAAAGGTATGTCTCTTTCTGTCAAATTGGGTTTACGCTAGGATAAAAAGAGACAGCGTGTACTAGCGTTTTAATGGTGAAAAAAATTGAAGTTTTTGAGTTGATTTGTAAAAAATACGAATATTTATAAAAAAAAATTAGCTTTATCTTTTTATCATTGTACTAGTTGGCTTGGTGAACATCGTACCGCCTAACAGTAGATTCTTTATTTTTTTTAAATACTTATTCTTCTATTCAGGACACCGGTCTAGCTAGTAAGATAAGAAAAAAAAGAAAGTTCATAATACAACAAATACATTATGTCAAAAAATCAAAATTTACCTTCCCGGAACCCCTCCACTAACACTTGTACTTTATGAAATTGTATTAAAGTTCAAATTGCCTTTAAATATTATTCCGAATATTTTGTATGGGAATAAAATAAAAAATAAAAATAAAATATGTTTATTATGGAACATAAGATACATGTACATATCACTTATTCCACGTCATTAAATTTGAAGGCATCCCTACTCATCGGCAAATAAGACAGAGGGTGTAGGCCGAGAGAAAAAGCCGGCGTAAAAAACTCTCGGTACTCTTTTAAAACAGCAAATCATCAAACAACACTTATTTAAAACAAATATCGCAAATTAATTAGAAGCAGCCTGTCTAGCACTAGTCCCAGGCCCTTTTATCAACTAGATAATCGTTGACTTTATAGTATGCCTTTTTACACAGCTTTTCTTTAATACATTTCTTAAATTTATTGAAAGGCAGTGATAAAAGAGCCTCTGGGATTTTATTAAAGAAGAGTATCCCTTTCCCCAAAAAAAGAATTACTAACTTTAGATAGTCTAGTACGGGGAAATTGCAGCCTGCGTTTGTTCGTTCGTTGTAATATAGAAAAGTGTTGTTTTTAGACTTTTTCACTCAATTTTTTTTTTAATTTTTCTCTCCGTAAGAACCATCCTCGTACTTCAAGGAATATTATAAAAAACGAGTCAGACAAATCGGTCAAGTCGTTTTCATGTTATGTCGTGACAACGGAAAACGGGTTTCATTTTTATATATACAGGGTGGCCAAAAAGTCGTGGATCAAACGCAAATACTGCATAGATGAGGTCATCAGCGGCAAAAAATTGTTCTACAGGAGGTCTCTAAGGTCAACCCCTGCAAAGTTATGATTTATTTTGCGTTTTATAAGAAAATTGACTGTTTTTACTAATTCTTATTAAAATTCGATAAAATCTACATCCTGTATCTTTTTCATAATATCCACTAGATTGGTGCTGATGAGTTCTTGCTTAACACATACTATTTATAGTTGTTTATTGAGTGTATTGAAGATAATATTAAGTTATACGATATAAATTTTTTTCAAATCAAAACTTTTTGTTTACTTCGGACCCCACTGTGAAAAAAAATTACTTTACCGAAAAGTGACCCTGTATAACAAATTTTGGCGCATTTAATATGGATTTTGAAAAGGTATTACACATGACCATGAGTCGCTCTAATATCTTTCTAGGACGAAAAAACAACAACGATTCGGCCTTATGATAGATTATTGACCTACATGGGACCAGTACTGTGTGAATCGGACTAGATTCAAAAAATTGGACAGATGGCTGGAGGTTTACGTAGGAATTTGATTAGACGTTGCAGATTAAGTATTATGGTCAGAGTCAGGAATTTTGAGCATATTTTATTGTAAAATATTTTGTTTCATACAAACAACCATTGAGAAATAATTGTTTTAATACAATTATTATTTCACAATCGTTGTTTGTAATTCTTCCTAGAAAGATATTAGAGCGACTCATGGCCACTTGTAATACCTTTTCAGAATCCCTATTAAATGCGTCAAAACTTGTAGTACAGGGACACTTTTCGGTTGAGTAATTTTTTTTCACAGTGGGGTCCAAAGTAAAGAAAAATTTATGATTTGAAAAAATGTTATATCGTATCACTTAATATTATCTTGAGTACACTCAATAAACAACTATAAATAGTATGTCTAACGCAAGAACTCATCAGTACCAATCGAGTGGATATTATGAGAAAGATACAGGATGTAGATATTTTCGAATTTTAAGAAGAATTAGTAAAAAAAAGTCAATTTTCATATAAAACCAAAATAAATCATAACTCTGCAGGGGTTGACCTTAGAGACCTCCCGTAGAACAATTTTTTGCCGCTGATGACCACATCTATCCCCTGTTTGCGTTTGATCCACGACTTTTTGGCCACCCTGTATAGATAATGTGACAGTTGACTTATTTCTAAATTAGGCTGGGCTGTAATTTACGATAAAATATTTCAACGGTCGTTAAAAGATTCTTAACAAAGGACCTTCTGTCTTATCTCATGGTTAAGCTGGGTTTAAAAAGGTCAATGTATTGTGTTAACGGCCCTTTAACTTTGAGCGCTTATACTCAGACTTATAAATACTCGTTTTTTAAATATCTAACTTTAACAACTGATCTGATTAAAGTATTTGGATAAATAATGGTATACAAATAGAGAGTTAAGTATGTATTCACAATAGAATATTTTTTGTTTTTATGTTTAACAATCAAATATATAGTATTACATTTTTTCTTTACGTACATAGTAAAAAGAAAGATAATTAATAATAATTAAAATCAAATTTAAAATGTACCTTGAACGCTGGAAGCAATGCTTCGCTGTATTGCGATACTTATTCGTTGCGCGAGGAAAGCACCAGCTCTGGGGTCACCGGTACTATCTACCAGACGCCAATTTAAACCCCAAATCTGGTCCTTTAGTCACTCAATGAATAAGTATCTTAATACAGCCTTGCGATTCTGTAACTCACTTTTCGAACTCTCAGAGCGGTTTTCACGGCGGCTGTCGCGCTCAAATTAGTCGTAAAGCAGTCATTTTACGATTTGGCATTCTGATAAGGAGCTTGTAGTTTATTGTTTGCGAAAAGTGCTGTGAGAGTTCGAAAAGTGAGTTACAGAATCGCAAGGCAGCAATTAAATGCTGCCAGCATTAGGTACCTACACTGCAAAAGGCACCAAACTTTTTTAATTTGTGTTAATTTTATATGTATAAATTTGTAATTATTATTATTACTATCTTGGTTAAGAATATTGTAAATACCGTATATTTGTCTGTTGGAAATAAATATAAATATTTGTTTTTTTAATTATAAAGAGGGTAGACAAAAAAAAAGCTACCCATTCAGCGGCATATTTACCTCTAACCAACAGATTTTATTTTTTAATTTACAAGCAGACCGGCCAAGCGTTGCTGTGGCTAAGGTTTTTGTTATATTACATAGTAGCAAACTATTCACGGGAAACGGTAGGAGAATACCAGTCATGGGGACCACCATGCTTTTTTGGTAGTTGTGCCATTAAATTGTAGCTTATGTGAAACGTTGGTACTTTCAATATCAACAGGTTACCATCTGTTAGAATTGTGACTATCAAATAATAAACAAATATTTTGCAGTAAAATAATATTGTAGGTATAAATTGAGATTTAAGCTATCCTATCTTTTAAGTTGGATCAAACAACACACGGTGTGGAAATTGTGTTGATATTGGTTCGGTAGTTTAGGAGTCCATAGCGGACAAACAACGTGACACGTAATTTATATATATTAAGATTAAGATAATCAGCTAGTATACTATTAACAAAAATAATAATAAACAATAGTTTCCTTTTGAGTTTAAAGTGCGGAAGTGTGACGCCATAGTGACGCACAGAATCCAAATATCGCCGAATGTAGACCTCTCTTTATTGACGTCATTAAACTACTAAATAACAAGTATTATTATTAATTACTGGGCATTTCAAAGTATTTTTAAGTGTCTATACAACACTCAGAGTGGTTCAGATTCATCATTGAGTTGCATCTATCTATGACTACCTTATTCTCTCATTAAATTAAGAAGTGGTGACCATTTATTAATTGCTGAGATTCAAACTACATATTTTTGATCTGTATTTATTAAAATAGATTAAATAAAATAATATAAAAATATTAATATAAAATAGTAAAATTAATATGAAGATTTATACTTGAAACAATATTTCACCAAAATATAGATTATTTTCAACGATTTAAATTAATGGAACCAAATTACGTAATTTTCTATGACCTATCATTAATTGTCACCTATTATGAACATAAACACGACTAATTAAAAGATACAGTATGTGTTACACACAGAAAACCTACTCTCACAAAATGTGAAATATGGTTGTTTTCAGCTAACGAATCACCTTGTATGTGTTCTGTATCTCATTTTAACTTCATAGTATGCGCCGCCGCTGTTATATCGCTAGTCCCGTGTCGCGACCACAATCGTGCGGACCTACATCAAACAAAAAACTAAAATAAATATAACAAACGCGATGTATCACAAATAAGTAGTGTGAAGTGTTTAATTAATTAAAGTGCAATAAAATGTCGAATATACCAACGCCTGAGGTCACTCCAGACACACCAACTGTGGAAATAAATAAATTTAACTGGCTGAAACACGCGAAAAATGCCCGGAGAAATCCCTTTGTTCAAGCAAGGCCGACCCTCACGAGAGAAAGTTCCAGTTCGGAACTGTTTTCAAGGGAAAACTCGAGCGCAGATCTTTTTCAAAATTCACGACTGAATCTCTTCGAAAGTGCGCCGAAACCGGAAAGTACCAGTTATAGCAAGGTAAAACCCTTTTATCGAGTTTTTTATACAAAATTTTATGTCAACAGTTTTTAATAGCTATTGTGAACGACTAATTTTACTAATTATCCATTAAATTATCAAAAATATAATAAAGTCAAAATCAGAAGAATAAAAACACGAGACCAAAACATATGTACAATAGATAAACATTTTATTACTTAGAAAAAAACTGTTATAACTTTTTCTACAGCTGTGATACTTTTTGACCTTCAACACCTTTTGTCTTCAGTCACCGTGACCATGCACGCTGTAAAGAACGCGAAACATCGGTTAAATTTAAAATTATGTAAAATAATTGTAAATTTATAATAAAACATAACTTCAAATCCGTTAAAAAAGTGTTTTTCTATGTCTAAAAGTTATGTCAATAAAAGACACTACATATTTTATTATTTTTTGATGCGTTCGGACAGCGACTGTACTCTGATAGACTATGTAAACATTATCGGTAAACCAGAGAGCAGAGCAGTGAGCAGATAAGACTGCAAATAAAAAAAACACGTGGAATTGTAACCACGAGTTTATGATATCATTTAAAAAATATTCAACAGAAATTATTCAAAATAGTAAATAAGATGAAAATTCCATGTCGCTTATCACATACCTATGCTTCACGTTTGCTTTCTTATCACTGTTCTTCTTATGTAAACGTATTAGCGAATAGAATATATTTTCAAGGCCCAATTTATCAATCACTTAAGAATACCTAAACTGTTATTGATAATCGTTTTACGGCTGCACTCAAAGACGTACATTATCTGTAATTAAAAACTATTTATTAATAAACAATTCTTACCGCGCGATTGATTGTTTTACGTCCAATTGAATTTCTTATAAATAATTATCAATTAAAATTAGTGTGTCATAGGTTTTATCACGTACAGTATGAAAGTGACAGAAGAATGATAAGCACAAATATTTGATCTGAAATAGAATTTACGAAACAGCCCTGCGATTCTGTAACTCATTTCTTCTCATTCTGTAACTCCAATTATCATTTTATGATTTGGCATTCTGATAAACAATACAAGCTCCCACCTTTACAGAATGCCAAATTATAAAATGACTGCTTCACGACTGATTTAAGAGCGACCGCCGATGCGAAAACCGCTGTGTGAGTTCGAAAAGTGAGTTACAGAATCGCAGGGCTGTACCAAAAATATTTAACGTGTAATACACCAATCGACTTACAATTTCATCGATCTATTTATTTGTTTAATATTGCATCTAATCGTTACGTTTAATAGTATTTAATGTCTCTGATACCTGAAGTCGTAGATTCTATCCACAGCCGTGCACCAATGCACTTTCTTTCTATGTGCGCATTTAACATTCGCTCGAACGGTGAAGGAAAACATCGTGAGGAAACCGGCTTGGCTTACACCCAAAAAGACGGCGTGTGTCAGGCACAGGAGGCTGATCGCCTACTTGCCTATTAGATTGACAAATGATCATGAAACAGACACAGAAATCTGAGGCTCAGGACTAAAAAGGTTGTAGGGCCACTGATTTTTTATTTCTCTCTGAACTTGATCGATAATTGTCTGTGATTAAATTAATTATTCACGAAATCGTATAGGTACTGACTACTGTAATAGAATAAAGTATATTTTCTTTTGTATGGAAACCGCCAGCGCCGTGCCGTGGCTGTATTTTGAACTACGCGGAACTACGAACCTTCCCGAATTAACATTCCTGAGTATCTATAGAACTGAATTTATCATTATATTTTACAGACTATAATGATATGTAGTATATAAACTACATTCACAAAACGTTTAAGCTCGCCTTGTTTATTCAAATTTAATTATCTGAGATATACATTGACTCGATATCCAAAAAAACAACAGACATTAACATTGTTATTTGTTATTAATGTTATTATTTAATTAATCACTAATACAATTATTAGTTAAGGAAAGGATTAAACCTTCTTTTTATCAATTTTTTTTTCATCTTAAGAGTAACTATAAATTCCGGATATTTCGAAACTTTACTAAAGTCACTTATATAGGAAACATGAGTCCAACTGCACCATTATAATAGAAGTACTCAACTGTTCCTTTTTACAACAGCGTAAACACAATTTGTCAGAAAGAGACGAAATAGTGTTTTCGTTAAAAGAGTGCATTTTACTGATTTAGTATAAAACATTTGGTATCTATGCCAGGTTTCTATTTAAGGAGGGACAGTCAACTACCTAGAATAGGCTTTTTGACAAGATTTAAAAACAATTTCAGATTATTTTTAATGACTATAGAACTTTTACAAATTGTTGTTATTGGTCTCAACAAATCTAATTAAACATTCACAATTGCAAGAACCCGCCAAAACTCTTCTCTAGACAAAATGGCGTCGCACCATTTTCTATGACCTATGGTTGTAATGTAAACAAACAAATTTTTTACCTGTTAATTTTTATGTTACGTTCAATTTCGATCAGAAACAGTCTTTGATGAAATTAAACTCCAAGATATAATTATACCTCACTAGAGTTAGATTCGGTGGCGGTAGTTGTAGATATGTTCATATATATTATGTATGTTAAATGTAACACTTTGTTTGAAGCAAACAACTGACTTTAATCGTTTAAATTAGGAGCTTAAACTAACGTTATATAAGGGGTTGTGACGCTGGACTAACAAAAAAAATCCTTGTATTATTTAAAGGTTTATAAATCTAAATAACAGAACAGACCTTTTTGGACAATATAATATGGAAAAAAACGGCTCATTTTGGCTTCAAGTACGCGACTATTCCTATCATTTACTAAACTTTATATGTGTATATGTCTGTAACTTATCTAATGTTGTATTACATAACTCTAAAAAAGACATATTACTTGTAGGGTATCGAGATAGCTGTGACCGTTTTGTCACGTGACAAACGTATCCGATTTCACTCCAAAACGCGTTTTAAATTCAAGTTTTATACAGATTGTTAGAGATACAGTTGCTATAAACATATAGTTTATTATTAATTTAAAAAAAAAATCCCTCCATAGTAGCTAAATCATTTAAAAATTTATTATTATTTGCTTATCTTGCCGATGCCGCGCACAAATTCTTTGAAGAGTTCTTAAGTACTTTGCACATACGTGCAATTATTTATTCAATTACCGTCCAAAATTCGTTATATTAGCGCGTCTAACCAATTCAAAAGATTCATGTCAGAATGAGCCTAGTAGACTACAATTGGGACGGCTGATGGCGACGTGTATCTCTTTCGTATATATTAAGTTTCTCATGTAAATAAAATACATTATTTTTGTAATGAGAAATAGAGTTCTTTCCACAAACTTTATATTTCATACTGTCAAATTGCCTATTAGTCTATCTATATATATAAAAATTAAACCTGTTTTCCGTTGTCACGACATAACATGAAAACGGCTTGACCGATTTGTCTGATTTTTTTTTATAATATCCCTTGACGTACTAGGATGGTTCTTACGGAGAAAATTAAAAAAAATTAAGTGAAAAAGTCTAAAAACAACACTTTTCTATATTCCCATACAAAATATTCGTAATAATACTTAAAAGTCAATTTGAACTTTAAAACCATAGCATAAAGTTCAAGTGTTAGTGGAGGAGTTCCGGGAAGGTAATTTTTTATTTTTTGACATAATGTATTTGTTGTCTTATCAATTTTCTTTTTTTTATCTTACTAGCTAGACCGGTGTCCCGAATAGCAGAATAAGTATTTTAAACAAATAAAAAATCCACTGTTAGGCGGTACGATGTTCGCCAGGCCAGCTAGTACTTAATAAAAGCGTCATAAGACGAAATATTACTACACCCCCTTCAAGGTTACAACTAGGTTAATAAATCTAACGTACAGATGAAGCTTGTAGAATCGTGATACATTCAGAATGACGTTAGTATATAAACGTCTAAGCGATAAATACATTCGAAACGGCAGAATGATTTCACATTGTCAATTATTACGGATATTTGATTTATTCTCAATAAGGTATTTGAACATAACTTATATGTATGTGATTGATTAGTATTTCTAAAGTAGGTTATATTTTTATTTTTTTTATTTTTTTATGTTTCCTTTATAAGTTTAGTTTGTTTTTTGTTCCTGTTTAGTTTCTTTTTATGAACAACGATATGTAATATATGTATTTTTACACTTCTTGCCAATCTTATGTAATTTAATACTTTATTTTATTTTCTCACAGTGGTTGCCTGGAAGACATCGCTCGTAAGCGAAAGGGCGCCAGTTGCTCTCCTTTTTATTTAATTATGTCAATTGTACTATATTAATGTATATGCAACGAAGTGTTTATAAATAAAAATAAATAAATAAATAGCTTTGTGCTGTTCGACCGTTTAAAACCTAAATATTTTAGCAATAAATGTTATTTTAAGTAAAAAATTTAAGCAGTATTGGCCTAGTAGCTTCAGCGTGCGACTCTCATACCTGAGGTCGTAGGTTCGATCCCCGGCTGTGCACCAATAGACTTGTGCGAATTTAAAATTCGCTCGAACAGTGTAGGAGGACATCGTGAGGAAACCGGCTACGGCTTAGACCCAAAGAGTTGAAGACGTGTGCCAGGTACGGGAGGCTGATCATCTACTTGCCTATTAGATTTTTAAAAAAATATGTTTATTATGTAACATAAGATACAAGTATCACTTATTCCACGTCATTAAATTTGAATTTGTACTTTGAATTTGATTGTCAAACGATCATTAAACAAATACAGAAATCTGAGGCCCAGCTCTTCTATAACAAACTTAATAGTAATTCCATAACAAAGTAAATCTAACTGATATTTTAAAATTACTATTTTGAAATTTTTAATACTTTTTACAACAATGTCTTAAACAAGTCCCAAACAATATTACGCGACGCGTAACACGCGTGAGTGTGTGGGTGTCTATGTGAATGTAGCAGTAGGAGTAGCATCTCCAATTCTGCGTAAGGTGTGATCAAGTCAGTCCTTTAACATATTTTTAAATTATATACTAATATTATTATGATTTTTTTTAAACGCACACTTCGTAACTTCTGGTTCCTTCTGGCCTTAATACGCTACGTCCGAATTGACGAGGCTCAAACAGCGTAGCCCGATTACAATTAAAATAACGTGGTAACCCTTGGACTTGGCCTCAGATTTATCTGTTTCGTTTAATAGGCAAGTAGGTGAAGAACCTGCTGTGCCTGTTTTATATGCCGGTTTTCTCACGATGTTCGAACTTACGACCTCAGTCGACCAAGCCACTAAGCCAACAAGCGCACACGACTATATAAACATACAATTAAACGCTTTTTATTTCTGGTAACATATATTTTCTCTTGAATATATTATATAGAGAACGAGCACAACTGGAAGAGAGAACGTTAAAAAGGGAAATTGATTGATGCAATAACGGTTGCGATGGAATAGGACTCATCACAGTAAAAATGCTGGTATTATTATGGGACAAGTGCTATTTCCTCATTTAATATATCTGAATGTAGTTTATAGCTACTAAAATTATATTGTAGTTACAAATACAAATTGTATTCCTGGGCCACTAGTTGCGCCATGAGTCATGACCGCTACTAGTATAAGATCCCGCTATACAACGACCTTCACCGAGATGCTTATTTAATGAAACTTATTTTATATTAAATTTAATAATTACAATGAATATAATCCATATGGGTTGCCTAGCAAATTTCAGTCCAGAGTATGTTTAATTAATATTTAAAAAAAAATTTTTTTTTATAATTTGCATGTAGTAAATTTTTTGAACTTTTTTCAATCAATATTTTTAATCAGGGTAGTATTATATATGTATCACTATAACCTTCTTTTATACTAAAGATGTATATACACTTTAGTGTCACATAAAAAATATACACATAAATAATTAATTGATTAAAAACAACCTAACGTTTGCATATTCTATGGGCTTCATACTTTCGATTGGTATAGAATTTATCTAATAATCATACCGGTGAAATGTTTAAAAAAATATTTTTTTTTAAATTAATTAAACATATTCTGGACTGAAATTTGCTAGGCAACCCATATGGATTATATTTATTAACATATTAAGTTATGTATAAAATAAGTTTCATTAAATAAGCATCTCGGTGAAGGTCGTTGTATAGCGGGATCTTAGACCATACCAACTTCTTCAAATAATTATAATGGATAAATTCAATTTGACATAAGGTACTTCAAGAGAAGAGCGTACCAATACCAATTCTTGTTTTAAAATATCAATAACGACTAGCTTTCATAAGCAGATGATTTTCACATAGGCACCCGTACCATCAGCGACTCAAAAAATTTAATATGTTATCTCTGTACAATCGAAGAACTCTGGCCGGTGTTACCTTCTTGCATAAATTGCTCAATAACCATATACAGAGCAGTGACCTCATACAGGATATCAAAATTGTCGTCCCTTACTCATTCACTAGGTTTAAAATCAACAATATCTTCCAAATTCCTTCTGCCAAAACCATCCAGAGTTCAGGCACCTCTCGTTCGAATTCTTCGCGATTTCAACAGCTTATCCAGAGCTGGATATATTCGGTAGTGGGCTGATCGGTTTTAGAGAAAGCATTGTGGGGTGCCTTTCTCAAACCTAATTTCGCTGTTTTGATGATGATTTTTCTTTTTTTTCTGCTCTGTGCCAACAAATTTCTGTAATTTTATTTTATTTTATTTTATTGTGTGCTTTTACTATCGTATATGTTTTAAATGTAATTTTTAATTTCTAGTTAAGTTTTTTTTGTGAAACTTATGCTTACATTAACTGTCACACATTTTAGATGTGAGATTTTTTGTAAAATAATAACTAATTTTAGTACTGTGTGTGATGTCATATGCTTAATAACTAAATAAATAAATAAAACAACGGGCAGCCATGGGCAGCGGTATCACTTAACATCAGGTGAGCCTCCTACCCGTTTGCACCCGTGTTTAAAAAAAAAAAATACGTATAGTAGTAACATTATGCTTTAACTTGCTAATTCATATATATTCGGGGTCGCTCTCACACCATGGCATCAACGGTATAACTGTTAAGCTCAAAACTGAATAGAGATCTTTCTCTTATTTACTTCTCGTCATCTATCGTTAGGAGTCATCGTTATTAGTAAATACATATTCCAAATGCATTTAAACATGTGAATAAATATTATACATATACACATACATACACATATCATGTTTATTTTTAGCCTGACACAGTTTTATAGTCCTTGAATAAACTTGGATAACAAAGGACGCGATAGTCGTGACGAGATAAATTCGTTAAACGAATTGTAACATATTCTTGTGTTGTTTGTAATCGTAACGTTAATATAAAACAGATGAATAAATCAGTGGCGCTACAACCTTTTTAGATCAGCCCTGCGATTCTGTAACTCACTTTTCGAACTCAGTCATTTTATGATTTGGCATTCTGAAAAGGTAGCTTGTAGTGTTAGTGTTTATCAGAATGCCAAATCATAAAATGTCTGCTTCACGACTGATTTGAGAGCGACCGCCGATGCGAAAACCGCTGTGTGAGTTCGAAAAGAGAGTTACAGAATCGCAAGGCTGGGCTTAAGATTTTTGTATCTATTTCATGATCATTTGTCAATATAATAGGCAAGTAGGTGATCAGCCTCCTGTGTCTGACACACGCCTTCGGCTTTGTGGGTTTAGACTTTAGACCCAAAACATCAAGGCAAGGTTTCCTCACGATGTTTTCCTTCACCATTTGAGCGAATATTAAATGCGCACATAGAAATTCCATTAGTGGGATCGAACCTATGACCTCAGGAATGAAAGTCGAAACCACTAGGCCACTGCTCTTAAGGTAAAGTTTGTATAATATGTAACAATAAACTTAGGAAGTGGTTGGTTATAATGATATCTTATATATAAAATTCTCGTGTCACAATGATCGTTCTCATACTCCTCCGAAATGGCTCGACCCATTCTTATGAATTTTTTTATGCATATTCAGTAAGTCTGAGAATCGGCTACTATCTATATTTCAAACCCCTAAATGTTAAGGGTGGTCCAATCCAATTTTTTTATTTTTATGATACAGTATACAAAAATACATACAACACTTAATAATTTCACCCCTCTACGATCAGCCCGATGAGGTTTATATAGAGAAAAAATTCACAGAAAACCCTAAAAAGTTTTCATTCCAGAAAACCGAACAGTCTCTGGGGTAGCGTAGCAAAATGTTCCTTGTTGGTATGTACTAAAAAGGTAGGCTAAGTAAAATCACATTAAGGAGCAACGAAGTTCGCGGAGGCAGCTAGTTTTGATATAAATTTAATATAAGAACTTTTTGCTGATAACAATTCGATTGCCATATTCATTGGTTATATTCATTTGAGGGCGTAAATATTTTTAAATCTTATTAAATGTATTCAAGAAGAACAGAAAAGTGGTGCAAGAAAGTATTAAACTGGTGACAATTTAGAAGATGGATAGACCAGATTAAGGATACAGCATGTTCATGGCAGAGAGTAGCACAATCCAGACAGGAATGGCGAGATTTGGAGGAGGCCTTTGGCAAAGAAGGGCACACAATTGAAATAATGGAGTGATATAAATTTGTTTATGTGTACCGTATCCGAAATTAAAGGCTTATTATTATTCTTGTGGATATTGAAACTAAGAGATTTTAGCCCTTTTTAAGAAACTAGCGGATCCAACAGACGTTGTCCTGTACACACGTCATAAATAAAATCTTATAATGTAAATCATTCTCGACTCCACTTGAACACACAAAAAATTTCATCAAAATCTGTCCCGCCGTTTTAAAATAAAAATAAAATAAAATATGTTTATTATGGAACATAAGATACATGTATCACTTATTCCACGTCATTAAATTTGAAGGCATCCCTACTCATCGGCAAAGAAGACAGAGGGTGTAGGCCGAGAGAAAAAGCCGGCGTAAAAAACTCTCGGTACTCTTTTAAAACAGCAAATCATCAAACAGCACTTATTTAAAACAAATATCGCAAATTAATTAGAAGTAGCCTGTCTAGCACTAGTCCCAGGCCCTTTTATCAACTAGATAATCGTTGACTTTATAGTAAGCCTTTTTACACAGCTTTTCTTTAATACATTTCTTTAATTTATTGTTTAGGAGTTTAATTACGAACACATGCACAGAAGATTTATATATAAACCAGCTTATTTTATGGATAAATAACCTAGATACCGATTGCAGCGCCATCTTTCGTGCTGATTTGTGAAGCTAAAGTCTAGACCATCCAGCGCGCCCCCCAAACGCATACAAAAAAAAATCATTTAAATCGGTTCAGCTGTTTAAGAGAAGATCAGTGACACACAGTAGAATTATATATATAAAGATAAGCAATGGAACATTTATGGAAAGTACTTATTAGACGATTACAAAATATGACGGCCGAATTCGTATTGTTTATGAAAACGTTTAATTTTAGCTTTGTTTATTACATCCCTACTAATATTATAAATGCGAAAGTAACTCTGTCTGTCTGTTACCTTTTCACGCCTAAACCGCTGAACCGATTTTGATGAATTTTGGTATAGAGATAGATGGAACCTTGGGAAAGGACATAGGATACTTTTTATCCAGATCCCGATCCCGATCCCGATCCCGGAATTATACGGGTGAAAACGCGGGGTGCAGTTATGTATCGCATAATTCAAATACTCCTAGCCAGCTTTTAGAATACTTTCTGCCTGACATGTCCATCAGGCCCATCGGCCTATACACTATGAATGTGTGAGTGTGACGATGCATGGTGTGGTGTGGCGGGGCTGGCGGGCGCGGGCGCGCTGCGCGGCGCGGCGCCAAAGACGTGCGGGGGACGCGGATGGCTCGGTGGGAGGAGTGTAGATCACAAAGTATGCTTACCCGAACGGGCAGGCACGTGAGGGCAGACGTCGTTGGCGGACGCATGCGATATCTACAATTTTGAGCTGCAACGTATTCGCTTTCTTTACGTTTTCATTGGTGTTTAGGGTTTCTTGGATAAGCATTTTGTGTTATTTACTTAGTTGTTTTGGTTGTTATTATTAGTTTAGCATAAGTTAGTAGTAGGTAAAATTATAGTTAATAGGTAAAATAAATACTTTAATTCATTTTTTAGGATAGGTATAAAATTGTAGTAGATTAGTAGGCAGGTTTTTTTAAGTTTTTTCACATTTAGTAAGTAGTTACGGTACCTAAGAAGGTCAGCATAGTTTTTATTGAGTATTAATAGGTAAGTAATGTTGTTTTGTGAATAAAATAGTTCCAGTAGTTTCGCATATAATTTTATCGATTCATTTTGTTTTATTCCATGTAGATAGTATATTTTTTTTAACATTTAGTTTTAGTTTTGTTTTATTTCATGTGTATAAGTACCTACCTTAAGTATAGTTTCGTACTCAGTACCTTTAACTAAATTATTTGTCAGCTAAAGAATTTTTTTTTGCATAAGTACTTACCTGTTTTATTACTTTAGGTAGGTAACTGGTTAAGTAATATGCCTCGCAAGCGTAAATCTAATTTAGCGCGTAGCTCTAAAAGAGCTCGAACTGCGCAAGTAGCTAGATCCCAAGAATCTGAGGAGCAGACTCAGGCCCGGCAGATTTTAGATGCTTAGCGACACGCAACGCAAAGAGCTGCCGAGACCTATGAACAAACTCAGGCCCGGCAGATTTTAGATGCTGAGCGACACGCAACGCAAAGAGCTGCCGAGACCTATGAACAAACTCAGGCCCGGCAGATTTTAGATGCTGAGCGACACGCAACGCAAAGAGCTGCCGAGACCTATGAACAGACTCAGGCCCGGCAGATTTTAGATGCTGAGCGACACGCAACGCAAAGAGCTGCCGAAACCTATGAACAGACTCAGGCCCGGCAGATTATAGATGCTGAGCGACACGCAACGCAAAGAGCTGCCGAAACCTATGAACAGACTCAGGCCCGGCAGATTTTAGATGCTGAGCGACACGCAACGCAAAGAGCTGCCGAGACCTATGAACAAACTCAGGCCCGGCAGATTTTAGATGCTGAGCGACACGCAACGCAAAGAGCTGCCGAAACCTATGAACAGACTCAGGCCCGGCAGATTATAGATGCTGAGCGACACGCAACGCAAAGAGCTGCCGAGACCTATGAACAGACTCAGGCCCGGCAGATTTTAGATGCTGAGCGACACGCATCATTGATAGCTGCAGAGATGCCAGAAGAATCCCAAAGACGACGTGTGTTAAATGCTGAACGGCAGTCAGAAAGGAGAAATGCGTTTACAATGTATACATGGGGAGCATTCCACAATGCTGCTTTTGATTATGACCCATCGATTGAGTATAATAACCATCGATTACTTCTCATAGGTGGAATGGATAAAAAATGTATACATTGTGAAGCACTCAAGTGGAAAGAAGAAACTCCGGGTATGTGTTGTTCTGGTGGCAAGGTTTCAATTCCAATACTTGGAGAACCAGAGGAATCATTGAAGTCTTTACTTTTAGGTGATAACAACGAATCGCGGCGTTTTTAATCAAAATAAGGAAATATAATTCATGCTTTCAAATGACGTCATTTGGTGTAGAAAATGAGGTGGTTATGCCTGGGTTTTCATCTACTTTTACAATCCAAGGTCAAATCTATCATAGGATTGGTTCTTTGCTTCCTACAAATAATGAGCAACCAAAATTTTTACAGATTTATTTTATGGGAAATGAAAACGACGAGGTTGACCGCAGGTGTCAAAACATTCAATTAGTAGAAAAGGATATTGTCTTAAAGATTCAGAGAATGTTGCATGAACATAACCGCCTAATAAACACTTTCACAACAGCCTTAGAAAGAATGCCGGGAGATGATTATAAGTTGGTGATTCACCCAGATCGTACACCAAGTGGGGAACACGAAAGACGATATAATGCACCTTTAATAAATGAAGTCGCAGCCATGGTTTGTGGTGAACAGTTTTCTTCCCGTGATATAGTTTTACATGCCCGTGATAACACACTAACTAGGGTGCCGGATACATAAATTTTACGATGCGTTACAATATCCGCTAATATTTAGCAAAGGGCAAGAAGGGTATCACTTTCAAATTCCACAAGTCGATCCTGTAACTGGCCTGCCCTTGCCTAACAAAAAGGTATCATGTATGGACTTTTATGCCTTTCATATCATGATTAGAGAAAATGATTTTAATATTATATCACGATGCAGGCAACTGGCCAATCAGTTTTATGTTGATATGTAGGTTAAGGTAGAAAGTGAACGATTACGATACATAACATTAAATCAAACTAAATTAAGAGCAGAAAATTATATCCACCTTCAAGACGCAGTAGCGAATGACGCTAATCTAAATCCAAATGATATTGGTAGAATGATAATTTTACCGTCTTCATTTGTAAATAGTCCGAGGTACTTACACGAATATACTCAGGATGCGTTTGCTTATGTACGTACATATGGTCGCCCTGACTTATTCGTTACGTTTACTTGCAACCCAGCATGGCCGGAAATAGTAAATGAATTAATGCCGGGTCAAAGCGCGATTGATAGGCATGATGTAGTCGCAAGAGTTTTTAGGTTGAAAGTTAAAAAACTTATGTCTGTTATTTCCAAAGGCAGAATATTTGGAGAAGTGATCTGCTTTATGTATTCCATAGAGTGGCAGAAGCGTGGCCTACCACATGTCCACATATTATTGTGGTTAAAAGACAAGTTGAGACCCGATCAAATTGATAATATTATCAGCGCAGAAATACCCGATCCAAGCACTGACAAGACACTTCATGATATTATAGTTAAAAACATGATTCATGGTCCATGTGGACCTGAAAATCCTCAGTGCCCTTGCATGAAAGATGGAAAATGCACAAAGAAATTTCCTCGCAAATTACACAAAGACACTGTCCACAGTGAAAACGGATACCCACTCTATCGTAGAAGAGCACCAGCAGACGGAGGTCGAACGGCATCTGTGAAACTACGAAATGGGAGTTACGTCACTATTGATAATAGTTGGGTGGTCCCTTATTCCGCTATTCTATTAAAAATATTTAACGCCCATATAAATGTTGAGGCTTGCAGTTCAGTGCGCGCTATCAAATATATCTGCAAATATATTAACAAAGGCAGTGACCAAGCTATTTTCAATTTTAGGAGCACAGAGCTTGCAAATCGCGTAAATGAAGTACATACATATCAATCTGGTCGTTATGTTAGCAGCAACGAAGCCGTGTGGCGGTTATTAGGGTTCCCGTTGCACGAAAGGCACCCCACCGTTACACATCTAAGTGTACACTTAGAGAACGGTGAACGAGTTTATTTTACAGAAGATAATTTCCACGAGCGACTATCTACTCGACCAAAAACCACCCTTACAGCTTTTTTTGAACTTTGCATAAGAGATGAGTTTGCAAGAACTAGAATAATCCCTACCGATTTGCCATTCCAATTCAAAAGAGTACAATTTCCCCTGAAAGCAGCATTCGCTATGACGATAAACAAAGCTCAAGGACAGACACTCAAAGTAGCTGGTGTTCATTTAGAAAAAAACTGTTTCTCCCATGGGCAACTGTATGTGGCGTGCTCACGAGTATCGAGTCCACAAAACCTACATGTTTTGACCAAAGAAGGAAAAACAAAAAATGTCGTATACAAAAACGTATTAAACTAAGTTAAGTCAGGGATCAGGGTCAGGAAAAGTCTACCTATGTTAATCTCAATAATTCAATGTGCCGGCTTCATTAGAATCGTTTCATTATAGTTTCAGAGCCTATTCAGTCCAAACAAATTTACACGAAGTAGTAGTTCTACGCAGACGAAGTCGCGGGTAACAGCTAGTTCTATATATAAAGTGGAGTAAAATTATTCAAATATTTGTGTTGTTTCGCCATAATAACCAATATACGTATATATATTAGGTATGAGGGTGTGCAATTGTTTAATCAGTTGCCGTCTAAGGTTCGTAACATTAGCGTGATTAATCAGTGTATAAGGGCATTAAAGATACACATCAGAATGAGACCATTAGACTAAAATTGGGCTAGCTGATGGCGACGTGTATCTCGTTCGTATATAATACTACATTTCTTATGTAAATAAAAAATAATTTTTGTAATGAGAAATAAAGTTCTTTAAACATTAAATAATAATATGTAATATACCTTCAATCTCTAAGCCTCAAGTTTCTGTTTTGTGGACTGTTTTTCATAATAGTCAAGTCTGATCAGCACTGTCACACACCGTCGATTTTATCTAAGGCATGAATTTCCTCACGATGTTTTTCCGTCACCGTACCAGCGAGTAATTAAAATGAAAATTAATTCCAACTAGGCTCCAGAAGATAAACCACTTGGAATATATCACAACACCTTATATGGAAATTGTATTCGTTTTACAACAAACTCCCAAGCGAAATTAGAGAATTATCACTGAATAGATTCAACGTAAATTAATCAATAAAGCTTTTTATAAATTTGACGAATATTCAAATGACCTAATCCTTGGGATTAATTTGCTCCAGTTCAAACAATTGGTATGACTCAAAACTGAGCGATTAAAAAGAGTGCCAGTTTCTTGGCAGTTCTTCTTGCCCGCTCTACGCCCTTGACTTGCGAACTGGTAGTAAATGTAAATTTTGAATCAATTTAACATCTTTTCTGTTTACTTTCATAAGTGTTCTTGTTTACCTATATGAATAAAGTTATTATGAGTTTGAATTGGTAAACAGCCGTGATATGAACGCTCTTCTCAGGGTTGAGAGGCCCATGCTTTGGTGGCTGGGACTCCTGGGACGTCCTCGATCTTGCACCTCAGCGATCTGCGCAGTGCCGCAACTTCCAGAGTGAGCTTGCTTAATTGCTGTACGAGCCCCGTGAGTGTGATACAGCACGCATCTGTGGTGCTGCTGATGATACTCCGGCCGTGGCTGCGATTACGCCGTTGTTGGGCGCTTTCTTCGTAAACTTGCACGACATATTTTTACATATTTTTGTGAGTCGCCCCGCCCTATTTAGATTTTTACTTTTGCTCACATTGATTCACGTCGGGAGGTCACCAGTTTAGTGTTAGAGGTACACCAAATGAAAACCGAAATAGAATCCACTGTCTTTATTGTCCTCTGACTTACATGGTTTTAGGGCGACTGATTGTTCCACGTGCAAGTGGAATTACAAAATAACGATACGTAAACATGATGACAAATGGAATTACGAAATTTCTATATAGACAATAATTACACCTCTACACTCTATTTTCAAGTTATAATAACCTAATATTATATATTATATATACCTATTGAAAATATTTGCGACACTCCTCAGAGACAATATTATGATGTGATACAAGTGATTTCAAACAATGTGTTCCACATCTGGTTTCACGGTCTCTGGCGCCTATCGGAGGCCCAGTGACGTCATAGCATACGTCACGCCATTTATCCAAATGGCCTCTTTATCATCTAACGGCTTATACAGTGTAATGTCTATTTTGTGTGATTCGTCGTAAGTATTTTCCATTACATTTTAATTTCGGTTTTAACATCTTGAACATTTAAACACGTACCTTCAGATTATTGCGTCAAGTTATTTTTTATTATTATTATTATGTAGATAAGCACATAAGTAGCGTAACAAGCTGATCTGCGCGTATTAACGGATTTGGAGATTTTTTTAAAGTAATAGGAGGCAAACGGGCAGGAGGCTCACCTGACGATAAGTGATACCGTGAATAGCCAGAAAGCTCGCAAGTGCGTTGCCGGCCTTTCAAGAATTGGTACGCTCTTTTCTTGAAGGACCCTTAGTCGAATTGGTTTAGAAATACTTCCAGCTTGGTGAGCGGCAAAAACTGTCTTAAAAAAAAAGCTCTCTTGTGGAACGACGGACGTCGATGGATGGTATTTTGTATTCTGCCTTGACGTTTGATTATGAAACTCAGCTGCAGGTATTAGTCCGAACAACTCCTCTCAACACTCTCCACAGTAAATGCGGTAGAAGATGCAGAGAGACCCCACATCTCTACACAACGCCAAGGGATCAAGCCGCACGGAAAGTGACTTTCCGGAAACTTATTCCAGTCATCCACTACTCAGTTCTTTCAGGAATTTGTATTATATCCAAGGAACTACCCCTCCCCTAGTGTGGTAAGATAAAGAGCTTCTCAATTCCTGGAACATTATACTGGCCAGTAAGGATTTTATAGGTTTCAATCATATTACCTCTTAATCGTGAGATGAGTTTCAAAACAACACTCAACGATCTTCCGAATATAAAAGTTACTACAACATAAATCTATAGCTGTGACTATAAGCTGTGACTCGTGATTAGTTTGTACTCGAAGCATTTATTATTTCGTTGGGAATTAGACCATTTAAATTTTCATTCTTCATGAAAAGTTTCAATTACGATGTTAGCGAATTTCACGGTCACATGGTCCTTTTGTAAAACGTTACGATACGGGGCCTGGATTGATTTACGCGTTATTGTTAATATTATTTTCGATTTTCTAGTACTTTACACCACATAAAGGTAACTTTTAGGTATAAAGAGTCACTGCATGGTCACGAAACGTTTTACTATTGGGTACAGAAAAACGTTACGGCGCGTTACATGGGGGGGGGGGAGGGTGTCAATAATCTACACAAATTGCGTGACGTAATACTTGAACGCTTCCTAAGGAGTAGAAAGAATAACCCGAATTTGTTTTGGCAGGAAGAGAAGGTTTCTAGAAAGCCTTGATATAAAGACTCAATGTTATTTTAAAAGAATACCAAATATTCTAAATTTTCTGAAAAAATTTCAAAGACATCTTGACCAAAAATTGTCTCGTTATTTATATTATGCATTTACACATTTAAACTAAAGTATGTGTCATTATAATTAATAGACGTATAACAATACAATATCTAACAGTTTCGCTGCAGCCGTGCAATCGCTTGTTTTACTTGTCAATTAATAGTACCTCTTGCTAAGAAGGTTTTTTCCGATTTTTTACATTAACCGTCAGATGTAGAGCATGAGATATATGAAGAGTACAGGGAAAGGAGTATCAAAGTCAGTATTATTACAGTAAACTTAACGAATGAGATTCAAAAACGTTTACAATGGATGAAGGAAAAAAATGGCCTATGGACACTGGACCTGATCTTTTTTGACCTAATGACAATTAAATAGAAGTTTTTTTTAGTTAAAAAACAGTCAATCGTGTGTTTTTCTTGACTTTTCTATCCCTATACTCTTCATACTTATGTATTGCGTTTGACATATCGTTACACTAATTCGTGCTCTAAGACATTACAGATTAGAAAGGTTTTTTTTAAAGGACACGACTTAGGGTGGAGAGCCTCTGTACTACTAAAAATATGTTGCTTTAAAACGGCTAAGGATATTCCATAGATTAAAAACTCAGCGCTATAATTGCCATTTGATTTACCTTATCTTACCAGAACCATAGAGCCCCCGTGGTTATCACGTCAAATAATATTTACGAATTACGAGATACGAGACTGGTATCGTTCAAGTAAGTTAGTAGTTAGTAATAGTTATAAAATTTGTTAGTATATAGTAAGTCTATATTTAATGTACGTTTGACGTCTTTTTGTCATAAATAAATAAATAAGATCTATACTAAAATAGACCGACCATTCCGTTAGTAATATTAATAAGTATTATTTTGACAAATTCAAATTCAAAATGTTTTAATTTAGGTAACACAATATACATTTATCAACGTCAATAAAGAAATACATACAATATGCTTCTAATTTTACATTTACTGCAAGTTTTCAAATCACGGGCGTAGAACGGAAGAGAAGAACTGGCAATAAACTCTCCGTCACTCTTTTTAATCGGCAAGTTTTTGTTTTTATACAATGTTTGTAAGGAGCTGCAACCATTACACCATGACAAATTTTTAAAATCTTAAAAGCAGCATTGTTAAGTTATATTATAACAGTGCTTGTAATAACGCGACGCCTGCGCAGCTGCGGGTTAAAAAGTAAAATTGCTAGGTATGAGAATATTTTGTTCTAGTCTGTAACATAAAGTGGACCGAATACTTCTGGTATTTTAAATATTAGTCAAATGTTTCTCTTTAAATGTTTTCGCAAGGTAAGGCTTTGTTCTTGTTATATTCAACATATAAAAAAACTCGTTTATTGTAACTAAATTCCTTCGAAACGGCTTGACCGATTTTTATGAATTATTTGTGTTGTTATCGGTAGGTCTGAGAATAGGTAGTAAACAATTTTAGCCTTTATAATATACATAAAACCATGAAATTTGAAATTTTTGAAATTTGAATGAACTCATGCCAACAACCTATCTGTCCATTTTGACAGTTGCTTCGATTGGCCAAATCAATCTCGGATTGCTATCGGTGAAACTCGTATGATTTGGGTTTGGGATTGCGACCTAACTTAATATTCATTGGGAAAATTTATTCATCTTCGTCATCGTCCAGTTCTAGTGATAGTGATTTGGAAGTTTAAATGCAATTATCTGATTGGGATGAAGCTGGAAGAAGACAACGTACTTCTGTGCGAAGACATAAGAAGACAAGAATTTATTATATCCAGAGCCTGAATGACGCCGAATTCACATTTAGATTTAGGTTAACAAAAGAAGCTTTGGAGACACTTTTACACACAGTGATGTCTATATATGACTTCTTGCAGGTTTCATCTTTTCATCAACTTTTGTAAAAAAAATTAAAATATTAGCTACAACCTATTTGTTACTATAGATACTACCTACTAACTCCACTTAAAAACCTCAAGACTCCAGCAGAACATCTTTATAAGGAATCTCAAATACGAAGCAGAAATGTGGTGGAAAGGACATAATATGGTATTTGGAAAAAATCGGTTCCCCAAAATCGGTTTATTTATTTATTTATTTATTTTGTAAACCTACAGCTAACATAAATTATATACAATAACAAACAGTTACATTAAAAATATAGCCAAATATGGAATACATAATAATACATTTAACTACAAAATGGTTCAAGAATTTATAAAAGGAAACAAACAAATAAAAACTATTCAATACGTTTATCTAAGTGGTACCTAATTTGGTTGTGTTGTATGATGGTGTAAAAGTGAGGGTAAGTACGTGAAGGTGTGTATGTGGGGTATGCTCATGATGCAGGTGATTTTGCGCTATGGATATTCTTAATACTTCTTTTAATAATATTCCGCGACAACTTAAACAGGTCAAGGCTTAAATATTGGTCGTTGTATGTCCGGGCTGCGCGATACAAAACTGAGTTCCTTGCATAGCTAGTGTTAATGTGAGGAACATGGAACAAACACGATTACGAGTCTGGTAGGCAGGTTTGTCAAAAAAGGTTTTGCTTCAAGTATCTCGTGTACAAGCCGTGATAGTGGCATGTGCAGTGTTGCACAATATTGCTATTGATATGCGAGATGAACATTTTGAACTACTGCAACAAGTAGATGAACAAGCTGATGATATTGATCAAAGCGCAATTGACAACGTGGGAAATGCAAGTGTGCGAAGTAATCTTATAAGTGATTATTTTGCTTTATTACTATAATATTTTATAAATTACAACATTTTTGATATAAATTAAATAAAAATTCAATGCTTTTATTTAAATAAAAATAAAAATTTTTAATACAATACATCCTCGCTCCAGGCACAAAATCTATTATTTTTCTAATTTATTTAACCATATATTTTTTTCTATGGCCCATAATTCTCTTTTATGCTCTCTTTCTTCCTCTTCAAATGCCCATTGCTTTCTCTTATTTAGAAGCTCTTCCTTTCAATTGACTTTCATTTCCTTCGACAGACAACAATATCATGTCTTTGACTTTTTCCTCGATAGGGGGTAAGAGGAGTAGCAGCACTAGGGCCACCTCCTGTACGATATGTTTCAGCATGTATCAAGGCAGACTTTTTTCTTGTAGCCCTCTTTAAGCTTTAGCACTGCGAAAGTTTACCCCACTTGTGCTATTAAACAGCGCCTCCAGCATCTTCCAGCACCGCTCTTTCTCCTGCCAGATGACTGAGTCACTCTTTTTATTTTCTAATATATTTTTATGGTCAGCAACAAGCGAAGTTAGAAGGTCAACTTCTTCCCGGCTGAAATTGACGCTTCTTTCACGTTTTTGCGTAGACATTTTTGTAAGTTAAAGAACCAACCTCGAATCACAAAAACAACATACACAAACTACTCAGAGAAAATTTATATTTGTAATAATATGTACTAAAATACTCAATAACCTAACAAACAAAAATACCATATGACAATGACAGCCCGTTTCATTACAAGTAATATTAAATGACCAACAAAAAGGTTAAGGTTCTATGTTTTTCTATAGAATTTTGTAACTTTATTTGTTCGTAACAAAAAAACTAACAAAACGTTGCATAGCTATTTGCTACTTTATTCATACATTGTGAAACAGACCCTAAGTCTTACTTATTTTATTTCGTTCCAAAAACAGCAAACTTTTGGTATGCTTGAACACAACATATTGCATTGAACGAAACGCGGTCGAGAGGCAAGGATCACGCAAAAGATTGCTGTCAATCTTTTGTCAAATAAACAATCGGATAGCAGAAATGTTTATTGGCATGCAGATTGGAGATCGGTCATTAGATATGAATCAGTCCAAGATCTGTTATAATCATAGATTGATGATACATTATTAATTTTGGCCGGTAGTCTACAATTTAAGACCGTTACTAGGCACAGATGATTATTTTTTAAATTTAAAATTATAATTGTTTTTGAATTAAGAACTACAATTTGTAGTTCGTAAATATCAAAGTACAATTATGCATCTTTAAACTTGGGATTTCAAACGATTTAAATTAAGAATAACTTATTGTTACCATTACTTATACCATACCATTGTCTTCGATAAATTTTCCGTTAAACGGACTTCAATAAAAGGAAATTACCAGGATGACCTGTATGTATGTAATATATATATATATATATATATGTCTCTCTTATTCCCAAGCACTTGAGTTAAATTTCGTACGTGTATGACGTATGTGTTTGTCCACAAACTCTAAAAGTCATCGTGATGAGTAAAGTCAGGTACCTGTCTAAAATTCAGTCAAAATCGGTTGAGTAGTATTACATGTCTTTGACAGTTAAAATTTATTTTGATTTAAATAAATGACAACCAATTGTGTGAGAAATATTAGTTTGTGTATTATCTATCTCAAGGTCAAGCCATTATTCTTTGTATCACAAATTGACTAGTCATATTTCGGTTTTCCAAAAAAACTTGACCTGGCCCGAGGTTGCACTGGAATTTCCCAATTGACGTTGTTACTTCATAGAATTATTTGTCAGGACTGGATTCGAGCGACTGGATATTTCTTTTATTAATTGTGTAATAGTTAGACTTTTTTTTATATTGATGTCTTCTATAAAACTGTAGAACATCACTTTGCTCTATTGTCAATAGTTTTCGTAGCGTACGCGATATAGGAATTTTTATTGGTATCAGATCTTCGGTCGGGTACGTTGTCGAAGAGGTCATATGAATCCCTAAATTTTAAAATACTCTGTTCATTAGGGATGATATAGGATTTATATAATAAAATAATTTTTCAAATCAGCCCAGCAGTTTTGGAGTCTATTCAAAACAAACAATCAAATATATTGTCTAATGTTACTATGGCTAGCTCTACACAAGCTCTGTTCTAGTTTCTCTCATTTTAATTTGGTAATAGCGTAATGTTTTTTTAATCCCAGATTTTATAGTAATGTAAACTAATACAAATTTAATTAGGTATGTAAAATAATTATAAGTTTATACATAACTTCAATCCGGTAAAAAAAGTGTTTTCTTTAAATGTGTAAAAGTTATGGAAATAAAAGACAATAACATTAGATTAGCTTATAGCTAACATTAGATTAGCTTATAGCTTACATTAGATTAGCTTATAAGAAGTCACTTGACACTGTCTTGTATCTGAATCTTACTCCAGGCCCACACCTCAGTGGCTGGTCTGAAGATATAGAAGTCATCGTATTAGTTGCGACACTACATGAATATAATCTTTGCAAGAACAACCGAAGTAATTATTATAGTCAGGTGGGGTAAATGCATGAACGGGGCAAATGTAACACCATAACTTTAACTGTTTACACACAAAAGAAACTAGTGCTGGCATCTCTTATACACGTAAAGTACTTCTTGCACTACACTCTGACAACTTATTGAATCTGATGGATTGACAGATTTTCACCAATCTCGTTGCAATAAAAACCAAAGTATATTTCAATTTGCGTATTTTATTGCAATTACCCCAGATTAGTAACTATCTACACTATTAGAATTTTAAATTTTTTTTTACATTTACCCCTTTACACCGGGAAAATGCAACAGAGAGTTAATCTGTAATCATCCATAATTAAATATAAGTAATTACATCAAACAAAAGCCTAAAACATGTTTAATATTCACAGTAAAAATTATTTGTAAATTGTAAAAGATCACAAAATAACAAGTCAATCTAGTTATGGTACTCGCATTTACCCCACCTGACCCTATAACAATTTCCGTTTCAGGGTCTTACCTTCGCAGCATGGCACCAAAGGACGAAATTGGAGAAAGTATTGCTCGTCACATGCTGTGCACTGATGCTGATGGTGGTTCTTACCACTACACTGTTGGTCAGCCTGGAAACCACACCAACAGAACCTGCTGAAAACACCGAAGGTAGGGTTCTTTCTACTTTTCTCTCTTATAGCGAGCTTGATTAAACGAAATTTTGTTTTTGTCAGGTTAAAAACGGAATTTGTTATATTTGTAGTAAAAGGTATCGGAAAAGATTGTTCAATTTTATGAAAGTTCTTTAGGCGCACGGGGGTAACATTTTTCCGGATGAAACGCTATTGCGTTTGCATATTATTATAATGATAATAATTTTAACGTCACGAAGATTGACGAAGAGAGCGTTTTTGTCGAAGAAAAGGCAGAGAGTGATTGAGAGAGAGTGAGAATGGCGAATTACATAATAGAAGTTCTATTTTTAAAATTAAAATTTCGTCAAGAGAATTATTAGTAGAGAAATATTAGTATTTTATATTTTATCGAAATCTCAAATGACGAATTGTAATTTAAAATGCCACGTGTGTTTTTATTGTCTAAAAAATAAATTAAAGAAAATAATAATTTTATAATTTTCGATACTTTTAATATTTTAATGACAATTAAATTCATAAAATTCCTAACATAACTTCCTTTTTCCCTCCCTATAAGTCTCGGAAATCTAAAGTTTTAGACTTGTATAAATATGAACAAGACTTAAATATTATTTTGCCAAAGAAGTTTCATTTCTGACATGTGTACTTTGTACGCACGCACTTTTTTTACATAATAATTAAAGACTTCGAAAAGGTTACATTTTTAAATAGAACAAGGGGCAAACTGGCAGGAGGCTCACCTGATGTTAAGTGAAACCGACGCTCATGGATACTACCAGAGGTTTAGCAAGACTTACAAGAGGTCCTTGATTCCTACTGCTTTTAAGTTTAAATTATTATTATTTGTCAAACAAAAATATAAACGTTACTAAATGTATATATAATTATTCTATAATAACATACTTACATTGTGGGTGTAATAATCTAATATATAAAACTCTCGTGTCGCGGTGTTTGTAGTTAAACTCCTCCGAAACGGCTCGACCGATTCTCATGAAATTTTGTGTGCATATTGGGTATGTCTGAGAATCGGACAACATCTATTTTTCATCCCCCTAAATGTTAAGGGTAGTCCACCCCTAAATTCTAGATAAAAATTTATTCTTTATTTTTTATGACACAACATTAAAAAATACATACAACTTCTAATTTTCACCCCTCTACGATCAACCCCTATTTTTTATTATAAATGATATACATGGCAAAACGAAGTTTGCCGGGTCAGCTAGTGTAAGTGTATATATAATTATTCTATTACAACATACTAACATTGTGGGTGAAATAATTATTATTACACTTACACTGTTGGTATAAAAATATACAGCATTCCCGCCCGCCCTAAAAGTAACACCATCGACCAGACGGTGACATTGACCTTCGACACATGCCGCCTGTCGTCTCAATGTTATTGATTTGAATTTGCTACGTATTCTTTATACCTTCATGGCGTGACACGGGGTTATAAAGCTTTCGCCATCTGTTTTTCTTTAATCTCGTCGTTTTCGTCGACAATTTTTGGTTTTAAACTTTACGAGCAAGTGTCTTATACAATATTTACATATTTACTTATTACAATTATTTAAATAATCCTTTTGCTGTACAGACGGGGTTTGAACACACGACCCCAGGCTTTAAATAATCCCTTTGCTGTACAGTCGGGGTTTGAACACTCGACCCCAGGCTTTAAAGTCGCACGCTCTTAGTATATTTATTATTCAATTTATTTTTTAACACTTCGTTGCATTACAATATAAAAATTTAACATAATTAAATGAAAATATTGGATTCCATACGATTGGCTAACTCCCTAACATCTTTTAAAACTCTTCTACATAAACATTTCTTACACATATTCTATCCTGCTCAAACTTTGTGGAACCAGCTGCCGACTGAAGTATTTCCGAACCAATTCGACTTAGGGTCCTTCAAGAAAAGAGCGTACCAGTCTTAAAAGGCCGGCAACGCACTCGCGCCCTCTGGCATTGAGAGTGTCCATGAGCGGTGGTATCACTTAACATCAGCCTCCTGCCCGTTTGCCCTGTTCTATAAAATTAAAAAAAAAAATCGTGACTTTTGCAATTGAGATAAGCTATTTAGTTTATTTTATTACTTTTTTATATTATTTTAGATTAAGGTTGATTTTTATAAGATTTGGTTATGCGCTTTACCCATCATATTTTTATATACACTAGGGTTGCCTGGAAGAGATCTCTCGAAAGTGATATGGTCGCTAATTGCCCTCCTTTTTATTTTATTATGTCTATTGTCTATACATGCAACGAAGCGACTTACATGCCTCAATAATAATCTAGGTAATCTTAGATTAGGTCTAAAAGAAGCAGTTTTCACGTTTACGTTGAAATTATTATTGTTTTGCGCATATATGTACTTTCAAGATTGACATATAATATTATTTTATATTAACCGTATGTACAATTGTGTATGTTATGATTACAGTCTCGGTAATACGATTTAATTATTATATAAGCAAAGATCAAAGGCGCTTAGAATTATGTACATGTTTCATCGTCATTTATTTGAATCTGTATATAAATAACTGTATAACAGATATTTTTGATTATATATTATTATTTGTAGGTATATTCGTAATATATTTTAAATAATATCATTATTAAATGACGTTTAAAACTACATTAGTGGATTTAGCATGCGAATCTTATCCCTGGGGTTCGAACCCAGAACTAAATCAGTTTCCATGTGCGCATTTAACACTCGCTTGAGGAACATGACACCATGAGGTAAATGTAATAGACCCGAAACGTCAACAGCGTGTGTCAGGAGTATAATCACCTACTTGCCTATTAAAAAATATAACAAATGACCACGAAACAGATACCGAAATCGTGCTTACTTACTATGGCGTATTAAGCATAGAAACTTAGGTACCTCACAACTAAAGTATTCGTAAAAATGATTATACTTATTTGAAAAAGTAAGAACTGATCTGTCATCTGTATTAAAAGAACCACAGAAGCCACAGAACGAATTTTGACAGATTTAACAGTATATATTCTCAGAAATGTCTCCAATTCGTTTGATCTATGTAGGAATGCTATAAATTTTATTCTAGAAACTTAGGAATTTTATTTGCCCCAGGCTTGTGACGTTTGAGAAGGGTTACCTTAATAACGGTGACATTTAGGTAAATACTGTCTCAGACAAATCGCAGAAATAAATAAGAAATTCAATCCGTACTAAAAATGTTGCAAAATTAAAAAACACTAGGTTTATTTATTTGAATGTTCGTTTATTATACTTTATTTTATATTATATGTGTAGGACATAAGAAGGGAACTGAAATACAATCAACCTATGGCAAAGCATTAAGCTTTTTACACGCTTTATATTAGCTTCACCTGTATGTATGTATGTAACCGACTCCTTCGGACTCGATTTTGACCCACTTTAAACGGACAGATTTAATTCTAACTTTGTACACTTATAAAGAATCAGCGACAATATAATAATTTCATACCTTTATCTCGAAAAAACAATGATTTTTTTTTAAAGTCCACAAAGCAATACGGTCAAATTGAGACAACACGTATTGCTGCTAGGACTAAAAAGTGGAAAATAAATATAATTAAAAAAAACTAAAAAACACGCTTTTAAAGCACATCAAACAAAAAAGTGAAAAATAATTCCTAATTTAGGCTGAAAATAGTAATTAACAAAAATACTGGTATTATTGTGAAAAAGCGTGGGTTGCTCGATAGACGAAAAATATGGCACAGATCTATATTTATTAAAAGTAGGAGGATCTATTCTTATTTATTTATTTTATGTTTAACACATGATACATACACGAGCAGTGTTAGCCTAGTGGCTTCAGTGTGCGACTCTCATACCTGAGGTCGTAGGTTCGATTCCCGGCTGTGCACCAATGGACTTTTTTTTCTATGTGTGCATTTAACATTTGCTCGAACATGTCTTAGACCCAAAAAGTCGACGGCAGGTGTGAGGCACTGGAGGCTGATCACCTACTTGCCTATTAGATTTAAAAATGATCATGAAACAGATTCAAAAATCAGAGGCCAAGACCTAAAGAGGTTGTAGCGCCACTGATTTTACATGACATTATGCTATATTTCAAGTTACAAGCTATCTTTTCTAGAATATAATATGACAATTATAGTATAAAAATATGGGTATGATAAAAATACAGCAAATGATTTGGTATCAAATTAGGCACTTCAAAATGCTTTTTTTTAATTGATCAGATCACTACAGAATATGTCAAGCTCTACATATGTAGTGTTTAGTCATGCATGAACTAGGTTCGTTATTGTAGACGGGTTTTGAAAAATTCTGCTGATTTTATAACTTGGGAAAGAAAAAGGGACCATGTTATTGTTCTGCAATAACTTCTTTTCTTGTGACAAAATTGATACGATATATTCATAATAGAGCCACCGATACTAGCAAGTGCCTTCAAATCTTGGTTAAAATTTTATTGGGTGCTTATCTATTTATGTCCTCCAGTGGCGTAACTATCCCATCCGGGGCCCGTGGCAAATTCTTTTGATAGGGCCCTATTAGTAATAATCGTCACATTTTAATAAACTTCGAAATTTTCAGCGTACTCAATTACACGTTGAATATGTCCCACTAATGGCCATAGGCCTCTTCTCTAAGGCGAGAGGGTCTTTAGTCCCCACGCTAGCCCAATGCGTATTGGAGACTTCTCATTCATCCATAGAACATAATATCTCTTGGGCCCTCTTGGGTCGAGGGCCCGTGGTATTTTGCCAGCCCTGCCACTATATTGTTACGCCACTGATGTGTTCATGGAACATGGGTATACCATAAATTAAGTTACGATGTGCTCACACACATTCACACTGGCAGAAGCAAGTGCATTGCCGGCCTTTTAGAAATCATTAGACATTTTTTAAGGACCTTAAGTTGATCTTACCTTTCATTTTCAGATCACACCCTGTGCCTGTCTGGCACCTGTATCTACACTGCTAGCGAGGTCATAAAAGGTCTCGATGAAACAATAAACCCTTGTGAGGACTTCTATGAGTTCGCATGTGGGGGCTGGATCAAGAACAACCCCATTCCAGAAGGAAAGTCGAATTGGGGGATATTCAGCCAGATTGAACTTCAGAACCAGCTGATTATAAAGACCGCTATGGGTATGTTAGTTGTGGTCTACCATTTTTTATTTATTTAGAGCCTGAATTTTAACAAAAAATATTATTTAAAGTTGTATAATAAAACTTTATATTAAGAATAATTTTATACAGTTAGCACTCTTGGTATAAATTTATTTTGAATTTTCTCTAAGTGCGTTTTCATATTAAAGCACTTCCCTACGTTTCACAAACAGGCGAAAAGATAAATCTAAAAAGCTACGATAGCAAGTAAATGTAAGCTTTGCTTGAACGTGAGATATCACCAAGTTGAACCCATATGTAAGGGTCCCCGCACATGGGCCACCGGCCACAACCACAAAACGCCGCCACTGGCATATTTCCTGTTATTTTCATACATTTTATGGACTCGCCGCACACGGTTGGCGCCGGTGGCAGCCACACGCTACAAATCGTCGCAGCTTGCTTCTTGTGGCTCGCACCGGCCACTAAACGCCGACACAAAAAGCCGCCACATGCCACTCGCGCGATTCCGCGCCCCTCTCTCCCTTACCTCAGTTAACATGAAGTCGATGGTAAAGCACGCACGTAGTCTGTGTTTCATATAGGTAGATAAATATGGATATATAATTATTATATCAGAGATACAATCCCGTCCTGCGATTTGGGATTCAAAAAGTGATAGTTTTATTAGGCCTGGGAAGAAATCTCGTGTTACTCGCCAGCCTGTATTTTGTATATTTTCGAGTCCCACTATTTTCAAAGTGTGACGAAAATTGAAACCAGCCCTTTTGCGAATAAAGTTGTGCAAAATGCAACAAGATTTCACAATGTCTTCTGAGAAATTAACAGAAGTGTTTAATAGGCGATGTAATATTCTCCATTTGTTTGCTAGTCCGCCGAATGTACACTCAATGCAACGTCTGGCACGGCTTAACCTATAATTGAAAACTTTTTTGTTTAAGTCCAAATATTTTCCAGAATATGGCCTCATCATATTTTCACTGAGGCCAAATGCTTCATCATGTATAGTTCAATGGTTGTCGATTACCGACCTGTCGTGGTGAGGGGATATTTAATGTCTTTCTGTGTATCCAATAACTACAGTTTCGTCTTCTAAGACGACGTCTTTTTATCAAAAGTAGCGCAATTAAACCTTCTTCGTCAGAGTCCATTATGATACTGCAGGCAAGGGTTAAAAAAAGTAGCAGCCACCGACCGCAAGTGTCGACCACCGGCCACAAGTGGCTGTCGCGCGCTTCAGCTACCTTTGTAGCCGCTTCTAGCTTCTCGTGGCGGCGTTTGTGGCTGTGGCGTGTGGCCCGTGTACGGCGACAGTTAGAATTAGATTCGCAAATCGCAATAAAATATAACGTGCATTTATGGTATCACTGACGCCATTTATCGGCGTATATATCTTATTACTATAAAAGCTATTTGACAGTATGAAAAATAACACTTTATTTTCCATATTGATTATAATCTGTCTTCGTGATTTCAAAAAGTGATATGAAGTATAATAACGTGTAAATAATCATAACAAAATATTGTCTTTTATACGTCAGTCACTTGACAGTTAACACAAAACTGTCACAGATTTAAGCGACGATGATGTAGCATGTAAATAATAATATGTCTTCGCTTGTCTAATCCTAATAAAGTACCTATTGATTTTTAATTTCGAGACTGTTTTTGATCAAATATGATATTATTTGTATAGATGATAATTAACAAGGAAAAAACTTAAAGGTTTGTTTTCGTGTTTATATGCATGGTAGTGGTGCGACGCCATCTTGCGTAGAGAGCGTTATGGCGGGTTCTTGTAATCTTGTAATTATGAATGATATATTTTCATCAATTTGTGTTTATCAAATGGTTACACTATTTATAATTTACTTTTAAAATAGGGTTTTTCCAACTCGGAATATGATATACAAACAAGTTTCCCTTGAATTTTCATGGTCCCCATTCCTTATCGACGTAATTACGCTATCGCTAAATTAATGTGTATGAAACTACAGCTCACTATTGTCACGTGACCATTTTCATACATTTTTTTCGTCTGTTTATGACCTTGTATTCTCGGAAGCGATTTGAACGGAAATTTTCTGAAACTTGTTTTGTTCAGATTTTCGTAATCAGATTAGTGTTTTCTCGCAAATTCGAACGCCACACGAATGTTGGTTTTGTTAGGACAATATATTTGTATCTTTTGGGAGTATTAACACGAGTTGAACTTGATAATGAAAAACAAATTGCAAACGTCACTTATTTGATGACGGCGGTAATTTATGTTTAAATATGATTTAGTACAGCACTGCTAATTTGAAACTATAATAGCAGCACTTGCTGTATTATGCACGTGAGTAGAAATTCGAGTAGGTACTTTATACAGAACACAATTAAAATAATGTATTAAATTTTTTACAATAATGAGAAACAATAATTTTAAATCACAACTTTTCTGGATGAATTTCTAAACATGGTTTCACCTGATGGTAAGTAATACCGCCGCCCTTTGACACTCAATGCCAGAGAGCTCGCGAGTACGTTACCGGTTTTTTTTTTTAATTTCTGATCTGATGTGTAGCCCTTCAGGCACCAAGGTTAAAGCCCTTAGTGTTTTGTGTATTTTGTACATTTACCTTATAATGTTTATGAATGTGTACTAATTAATAAACATTATTATATTTGGAAAGTAAAGGGTATTTTATACACGATTTTAAGTGTACAGTTACTCAGGTCTCCTGTTACACCGAGACCAGACTCTCACATATACTTCCTTATCATCTCAGTTTAATCATAATAACCTTGTATGTATATGTGAGAGAAGATTATTATTATTATTATTGAATAATCCCTGTGGTAACGAGAGCTTATAAAGTTCAAACCAATTACAGTATAAATTCAGAGTTCTAACAATATCCTGATGGTTATAGGTAAACCCGAATGTGCTGTTTTGAGACATTGGGTTCATATACATGCCTGTATACCTGGTGCCTCGAATCAACGTAGATATATGAATTAAATGTTTTCTTCTTTGTGTCTTTAATAATTTTGCTAAATTTAATTTTTAATTTTACTAACAAAGTTATAAGGATTACTTTACTAACATAATATGGATTTTTTAATGGTCTGAATTAAATGATTTTTATTTTTATATTATAAATGTATTGCAGGGAAAGTGGATACCAATGACGGCGGTGCCGAAGCCAAAGCTCGGGTTTACTACGACGCCTGCGTTGATACAAATGAGACGATTGAGAAACTTGGTGAGAAACCGCTGATTGGTATAATAAAGAGACTGGGTGGCTGGCATATTCTACCCAACACACTTGTGAAAACACAGAAATGGGACCTGCAGAAACTCCTTCAGGATGTTCAGAATAAGTAAGTACTAATTTAGTACCATTATTAATTTTTTTTTACGTTTTTTACTAACAAAGCACACCCACAGAAACACACAAAATAACAAAGACAAAAACATTTTTTTTCTTTTATAGGCTAAGGTAGGTACGTTTTAAGACGTGTGTAATGCGTGTGTGCTGGATTAAAAAAAAAAGATAACATGACCGTAGAACTTCACACCAGCATATATAATGTGTCTTTTTTTGTTCGATCTACTCTGCCATAGTGTCTTTTTTCCAACCGTTACAATTTCTTGTAATCATGCGCGTCTCGCGAGATTCACCCTGGTTACATTGGTCCTATTATTATTTACAATATTCATTATTGGTGTTAATTTAAATTATATCGTCACCGTGACCACGAACGCTGTAAAGCACGCGAAACGTCGGATAAATTTAAAATTATGTTAAATAATTATAAATTTATAATAATACATAACTTGAATGCGGTTAAAAAGTTATGTAGTATTATCCTCAAGTCAAGTACAAGTCCTCACTTGTTATTAAAATTACATAATTTTCTTAGTAAATACTGGTGTCTGTTATCTCATTGTTATTAATTGATTGAATTTCAGATACAATTTGGGAGGTCTATTCAACTGGGCAGTGACGGAAGATGATAGAAATTCAACCAAACATGTGATTGTGGTAGGAAACTTTAATTAAAACATACTATTATATATGTACTAGCTGACCCGCCAAACGTTGTTTTGCCATTTATATCATTTATAATAAAAAATAGGGGTTGATCGTAGAGGGGTCAAAATTAGGGGTTGTATGTATTTTTTAATGCTGTATCATAAAACAATGGATGAAAAATAGATGTTGGCCGATTCTCAGATACCGGATAAGCACAAAAAATTTCATCAAATCGGTCAAGCCGTTTCGGAGGAGTATGGCAACGAAAACTGTGACACGAGAATTTTATATATTAGATCAATTTAAAATTCCATCAACATCACCTTTATGGCTGTAAGTCTACCACAGTCTGTTTCACAAGACACTTTCTTTGGCGAACTAGCAAACCGTGGAATCGACTCCCGGTGGAGGTTTGCCCTGAGAGATACCTACGAACTCCAACTATTCAATGTTAGAGTTTACTCCTCCCTCAAAGGTCGGCAACGCACCCACTAAAAATGGGTGTCCATGGGCTGCAATGACTGCCCTTTTTGGCCGTCCTGTAGACTCGTTTGTCCCCCTATTATAATTAAAAAAATGGATTTTCCGTAGCGATTACCGTATTAGTAAATATAAACAAATCGCCACGCTGCTTAATGAACTTAATAGTTTTAATAGAACGGGGGCCTTAAACAAGCCGTTTACGATAGTTTTCTTCAAGTATATATTTATGTGATAATGACCGTACTTGGCAGGTCGTATACATCATATCTTAATATATATAAATTTACGCGTCACGTTGTTTGTTCGCTATGGACTCCTAATCTACTTAATTTCAATCAAATTTGCACACCGTATGCTGTTTGATCTAACTTAAAAGATAGGATAGCATACATCTTAATTTATACCCGCAATATTATTTTATTGCAAATTAATTGTTTATTATTTGACAGTCACAATTCCAACAGATGGCGCTGTGTTGAAAGTACGTTTCACATAAGCTACAATTTAATGGCATAACCACTAAAAAAGCATGGTGGTCCCCATGACTGGTGTTCTACCGCTTCCTTTAAATAGTTTACTACTACGTAATATAACAGAAACCTTAGCCACAGCAACGCTTGGCCGAGTCTGCTAGTATTATTTAAAATTTGTATAGTTGTATTACACGAATTCCATTCGAACGACATTAGTTCCGTGTAGATCCAAGTACTCCTTAAACTTGCTGAAGTCCTCCAAAAAAAACATTTTGTTCTCATAGCTGTATATACGAGTATATAGCTATTTTAAAATAATAGTAATAAATTTTTGAATGGATGACTTCTGTAGTTATAGTTGGTAAGTCCAACGAATTACTCCGACAGTTAAAAAGTCAGCGGCGCTCCAACATTTTTAGGTCTGGGCCTCAGATTCCTTTATCCGTTATGATCATTTGTCAATCTAATGGTCAAGTAGGTTAGCCTTTAGCTCTAAGGCAAGCCGGTTTCCTCACGATGTTTACCTTCAACATTCGAGCCAATGTTAAATGTGCACATAGAAAGAAAGTCTATTGGTGCCAGGGATCGAACCTACGACCTCAGGGATGAGAGTCCCACGCTGAAGCCACTAGGCCAACACTGCTCTTCAACAGTTAACATTTGCAAAAAGTTTTTATTGTATTGTCATTTCCAGCTTGATCAAGGCGGCCTTAATCTTCCTACACGCGACAATTACCTCAACAAAACTGCACATAAAAAGGTGTTAGACGCATACTTAGACTACATGACTCGAATAACCGTACTCCTCGGCGCCAACAAGACAGAAGCCCGTGCGCAGATGAGCAAAGTTATTCAGTTTGAGACCGAATTAGCTAATATCACTACTCCATCTGAGGATAGAAGAGATGAAGAAGGATTATACAATCCATATACCATCAGACAGTGGCAGAAGGAGGCGCCATTTTTAAATTGGAGTATGTTCTTTAATGACGCGTTTAAGTTGGTTAATAGGACGGTAAGTTTTCGCTTACGTATGAGATAACATTTATTATTAAATTACCAATATTTTGCAGTTGCAATTCATTATTACAAGATATTTTATCGAATATTGCTTTTTCAGATCTCTGACGACGAGAGAATTGTGGTGTATGCTCCCGAGTACTTTAGGAATTTAACCCGAGTTCTAAGAAAATTCAGTAAATCCGAAGAGGACCAAAGGTATGTTCCCGTTTTATCCGTATCTATCTATAAAATGTATGTGTGTAATTGTATTTCAGAAAAATAGAAATTAAGACGAATTATCTGTACCTAGTCTTTATGAAGCGTAGCATAGCACTATATATTTTACTAACGTATCATAATTCAGGTTTAGCCTACTCCTTAGGGTGCGTACAGACTATGTTACATATTATATAACTTGTGTTTTATAACACGTCCACATTATGTAACCTTATTATTCAACATTATAACATAAAACAATATTGTACACATTAGAATAACAATGCAATATAACAATGCTATATAACCATTTTAAATAACAAAAGAAAAACAAAAAAACGTACATGTTATTATAACATGTTTTATAACATTCAGTGTCCACATTATCTGAAACATGTTGTATAACATGTTATGTTATATAGTCTGTACGCACCGTTAGAGTTTCGTGTTGTACTCAACTTTGAGTTTAAATCCACGTTATGCAAGAATAGACGACCCGTGGCTAAGGTCTATAAAGATAAACAATAAAACAGCCACATACATGTGTCTTCCTAAGGGCCTATTGTAATATACGAGACGTAATACATATTAATTTCAGAACTTTAACGAGTTATATGATGTGGCAAGTGTCGCGGTCCCTATCAAGCTACTTATCGAAGCCCTTCCGTGACGCATCCAAGATATTGAGGAAGGCTTTACTTGGCTCTGAAGGCACTGAGGAATCCTGGCGATACTGTGTTACGGATACTAATAATGCTATAGGTATATCAATGAAATCCGCGTAATTTTAAGTTTATTTTGACACCTTATCAAAATTTAATAACGTTATACTAATTGAATAAAGCTGCATTCTTCGTTGCGTCAGTGAAAGAATGAAGTTAAAGTTAAAACTGACAGATGTCAAATGTCATCTATCAAATTGGCCCTACTGTAATTTGAATTATAAGTACTACAGATAATCTTTTCAATTAACAAATTATAATGTTATGAAATCAGCTCGAATGTATCCGGTTTTACGACAAAAATTGTAAGTGATGAACTGTTTTAATTAGATTCTTTAATTAAATTAAAGAAAAATTAAATTGCAGGGTTCGCTGTAGGTGCAATGTTCGTTCGCGAAGTATTTCACGTGGCAGCCAAGGTGGAGGGTGAAATTATGATAGACAACATTCGAGCTGCATTTAAGAAAAATCTTAAGAAATTGGATTGGATGGACTCGGAAACTAGGGATGCTGCTCAGAGTAAAGCCGACGCTATTACGGATATGATAGGTAAGCATGTATTTTTTTAATTATTATTGCAGCATTTTTATCGAAGAAAAGGGAGAGAGAGATTGAGAGAGAATAAGAAAGGGCGAACGTAGCAATATACGAATTTCTATTTTTAGAATGAGAATTTATGTAATATTAGTATTTTATATTTATTTATCTTTAATATTTTATTCGTCATTTCGGATTTCAATAAATTATTTTGCATAAATATAAAATATATCAATATTTACAAATATAGGTATACAAATACATGGAGTGATCATATAGTACATGGTCATCTATTGGGGCTTTTACCTTAGTAATAATTAATTTACAAAGATGTTTCACTTGTGACATGTGTACTTTGTACGCACGCACTTTTTTATGTTAATACGGGAGATATTTCTTTGCAGGATTTCCTGACTACATACTTGACAAGGGTGAACTAGATAAGCAATATGAAGACCTAGTCGTAAAACCGAACGAATATTTTGAGAATAACATTGCATTTAATACATTCTCACTCAAACATGATCTAAAGAAACTTGATCTGCCAGTAAATAAGACTAAATGGGGTAAGTTCTTCTCTTTTCTCTTTCTCGTCTTATTACTCACGTAGTTCTATGCGGAGACAGAACCGGCGTGGTAGTTATGAACTAATACAATTCTTATACTTACAAAATATACCTTTTTTCATATTTATTTCATATCGAGATGACTGTAAAGACGTAATAGTGTTGTCAACATAACTAAATTATTATTTTTTTACTTTGTACCTGATTTCCTTTGAAGCGAAAATTCAAATGCGACTTCCGACAAGGTTGCTTTAAACGTTTAACGCTCCTGGAGAGTAGACCAGGGTAGAAGCCTTTAAAAATAAAAAAATAAAAATAGAAGTATGAAACGAAACCCATTAGGAAAGGAGGTGAATATTATAAAAATTAAAGGAAAAATAATTCACGGGTGATCTGAGGTCGGGAAGGGGGGTGAGTTATTAAGGGTAAACACGGTTCATCTTCACGATTACCGGCACAACTAAAAGTCCTATGGAAAAAAGTCAAATGACAAAGCTAATATTACGAATTTTAGAGGGTAATTGATTAAATAATTGCACACTCTCATACTCAATAGATGTCTTTGAAAAATTTGTGCGCGCGGCAAGATAAGATCTAATGTTTCGTCTTTCATATTAAATGCTCTCTTCAATGGTTTTGGCTCTAATCATTAGACAATACTGTTTACTGTTTTCTATTTTTTAATTTCTTGTAGGCATGACTCCATCCACAGTAAACGCTTATTACACTCCTACGAAGAACCAAATAGTGTTTCCAGCTGGCATCTTGCAAGCACCGTTTTATGATGAAAATAATCCTAAGTGCGTCAACTATGGCGCTATGGGCGTGGTCATGGGACATGAACTGACACATGCCTTTGATGACCAGGGACGGGAATATGACAGGTTAGCCTATAAACTTGGAATTTAAAAAAAAATACTAAGTTTGTTATGGAAGAGCTGGGAACCCTGATAGGTATTTTTACTTAAAAGGGTTGCTAAATCTTACACATTGTGCATTGTTTTAATTAATAAACACATTTTTATTTTTATACAGAAATTTCGTAAGATACAATCAAATTAAATGCAAAGAACGTGGCATTAGTTTAATTCGTTAACTCAATGTAAGCCGCGTGTTAGTTACACGCGGCTTACAGAATTGCGCCATCGCAACCAATGCTTTCATTTGTACAAATGCTATGTATCTATATTAAAAATTGTACTAGCGCTGTGAATAAGCCCAAACTCTGTTCAAATAAGAATTAGTTAACTTAAATAACAGTGTAAACTCTTTATAACGTCATTCGTTTTAACCAAAAACGTAAATCTCTCTAAAACAGAAAAAAAATTTCGTTAATTCTTCTATAAGGAAATCTCTCTGTAACAAATTTATATTGTTGGTACTTGACATTCGTTATAAAGAGTTTACATTACATTTTCTTTATTTGAAAAAAAAATTGCAGAAGCCATATCAAACCTAAAGTAAAAAAAAAAGAAAAAAGGATTCTGTGGTTTTATGAACCCACGGTAATAGTGAAACTTTTTTTCATATTATAGACATTTAACTAAATTTTTTGGGAATAATATTCCATTAAGGGTATAAAAATCGCTTTATAAATCTTAATTTCATACTTGGAAAATTGGAATAATAATGGGAAATAATAAAAGTAGACTAAGGGTAAGATCTATAGTGCGCACTTGGACTTTGCTCAGACTTACCTTACGAAAAACTTTTCTTAGTGTACACTAAGGTTAAACTATGATTTCGTATTTATAGACATTTTAACGGTTAGATTATTATTATTGAACTCTGTGTCTTAGAGAGTACGACATACATAATACTTAACAATTATTTAAATTATATACACATATTAAATAATATTCTATACACTACACGGTCAGCTGCTGCGAACTATAGCCGCCGCCATATTGGCCTTGGCTTTAAGCGCCTTTCACTTTATCCCTACTCCGCGGCCGACCGTCACGCGACATGCGACACACAGACGAAAAAGTTTGAGTTTCACTTTGAAACCTTTTTATTCATATCTGTTTAGGTTTGGAAACCTCAACCAGTGGTGGAACAACAAAACAATCGCGCAGTTTAAGAATCGCGCCACCTGCATACAGAGGCAGTATTCTACTTATCATGCTGAAGGACAGCATCTTAACGGGAAACAAACTTTGGGTATAATATTTATTTATTTTAGTAAAGCACATGGCTCTTTTTTAATAACAGAAATAAAATAAACACAGTAATTTGCCAATTTCAAACATTAGTTTTTATTGTCGACAATTATTGTTGTCTTTGGTTTACGCGAGTACCTACTACACATTTCTATAATCTTAAGTCTCTATCTGAACACGATTGCTGCACAGCAAACGAATTGTCAAGTTATATAAAATCATATTATAAATAAATAAATATTTATAGATATAATTCGCAGATAAACTAATCCGATGTTATTTTTAGGTGAAAATATAGCTGACAACGGCGGTTTAAAGGCGTCCTATCACGCATACTTGGAGTACAGCAAGAGAGATGCGAGACAGAATTATACTCTACCCGGCCTTAAATATACCCATAGACAACTTTTTTTCATATCATTTGCACAGGTAAGATATGTGTCACCTGTCATAATGATATCATGATTGAGCCGATTTGACTGTGGTGTTTGTGCAAGGTCATCACAGTATTAATGGCCTTGAAATGCCAAAAAAGAAAAAGCGAGTGTCATAAACGGCTGATCAGGTAGCGGGACGTGGTCAATGCTATGCTGTGGCCGTGTCCTGCCGCAGGATTGCTGGTGGTGGGTGTTAGTGGGTTATAAAAGCGAGGTGCTTTCTATAAAATGATCTAATTTCCCTGTTTCTTTTACTTAAATCAAGTTTAAGTGCTTAATATCTTAATAATTAATATTGTTATTTTCCAAATTAGGTATGTGTAAGTTAGATGTTTATAATTGAATATATTTTCAGGTTTGGTGTTCTGCAATGACAAAGGAGTCTACAAAAATGCAAATTGAAAAAGATGATCATACAGTAGCAAAGTATCGAGTTATTGGACCAATATCAAATCTTCCAGAGTTTTCCAAAGAATTCAACTGTCCTTTGGGATCACCAATGAACCCTAAGTATAAGTGTGAAGTATGGTAAGAAAAATTAGTGGTCTAATCTAAGAAATAAATTCACACAGTCAGAGCAATTTACAATATTGTATAGGTGTTAATTTCGTTACGTTCCATCAAACTTCCGCACATACAGTCATAGACTATGACGTCAGTGACGTTTATGAAATTTGACAGCTGACAATGACAAACTTGAGTTAAGAAATATTCTTCTTTTTAACAGATATGTCACAATTAGTTTAGTCTGTGTGAAAAGGGAGCCGTGCGAACTAATAATACACTTCCTATTTGGTGCGCGTTCATTTCTTCACAAAAAATATATACTTTTAATTTTATCATATTTAGTATTAAAACTGTGTTGAGAACATACAATAAAAGAAGTATTTTAAGTGCTGCTACCTCAAATTCCACAACAGTTCTTTTTCCACACAACCAGTTTGCTAATTATTGTCACAATTTGGTCAGCTGATAAGGTTAGCGTTTGATGATAGTGTTAGGATATTTAAATGTATAACATAAGTAGCGGCACGAAACTCTAGCGCTGACTGTTATTGCGCAGAAGTAAAAAATATGGTACCTGAGGGGGGCTATCGGAATGAAGAGCGTCGATTGGCTCTCCAGTCGCATTTTGTCCCCCGCGCGACAGTACACATGCGCAGCAATCCCCTCCACGTATCGGCCAGCGGTAGACTTACGTGCCGCTGGTTATACGCCCATTTAAATTAAATCGCAATCGTAATACATAAATAAAACCGCTTCCATGTGATAAGGTTCAATTTTGACCAAATAGGGGTTTTCATATTCATAATATTTATTTAATAGCTTTAAGAATTTTAATATAAGCTAGTTATTAGTTTTAAACATAATCATTGTTTTTACAAATAATTGCTTTATATGTTGTATGGTGACAGTGTGCTTACAAATTAGGGTAAGATTTAGGCTATGTTCAGCTGGCAAAAATTTGACGCGCGTTTTCAAACCGCGACTAGACATTGTGATATTTTCAAACAACTGTTCACATGAACGCTCGCTAATGGCGGATCCACACATGCCCGGCGGCCTGGCCGCCGGCCGTGCCGCCGTGCATGCATTCTTTACCTGCGGCACGCAAGCAAGCGTTAATGCAAGGCGGTCTGTAAGCCGGCGGCATGTGTGGATGCGCCATAACGCGCGTTAACGCGCTCAGAGAAAAAGTCTCTAGACGCAGGTGATCGCGCTCTTTGATATTAATGTAATGTCCGTTTGCTGTTCAGTTGAGCGCGCGCTTTCATCGCGATCGCATCTAATTTTGTTAATTTTCGAATTAATTTATAACAAACTGGGTCTATTTTTCAAAATTGGATGAACCCAACGTGTGCGTTTTCTTTTTCTATGTTTTTCTTTATCATATAACCACAAAATAATAGCCTCTTCCACGTCCATTTTCTACGTTCTACCGAACTAGACTGACGAGTTTTCTCGCAACGCGCATTAGCGCTCATCATCTGAACTCTCTTCAAATTTGATCGCGCGTTACATGTGAACAAAGCCTTAATAAAAGGGTGAGATTCAAAAACGAGACAGCGTGAACTAGGACCCCTGTATGTCAATATGTCATTTTTGACGTAAATGAGTGGTTAACATGACTCGAGTATGAAAAAACGTGTTAAATTTTGACAAACAGAAGCTATAGTACACGTTTGTCTCGATTTTGAATCGTATCCTTACAATATCGACTAGCTGATATAATACCAAACATAATTTATGTGAAAGCAAAGAACAAATATATACCTACAGCGACTGATTCATTAAGCTATATAAACGGTACCTAAAATTGAACAACTATCGTTTTGTGATTAAAAATATTTTATTTATACAGTAATAACAAGTGCCAAAAATTTTCATTACCATTATCAATAGTATGAGAGTTTGCAATATTTTATATGAAACGACGCTTTTAATGTATTACCAATGAATTTAATTGTATTATAGTTGTTATAAAGGGAATAAGTACTTATACATTCATTTTTAAGAAAACCCAATTATGGAAATAAAGGAATCGACGATTATAGCATTAATTGGCTTTAGGTCGTTGAATGTGGGTCATAGATAAGAATCAAGCTTTAATCTTGTTTCTATCAAACACATCACACCATTGATAAATTATTTCGAATACATGATCTGATTGTATGATTTATTTTTCAGTGTGTACACAAATAAGTTAGCTTAGATTTAGAAATGCAGACAAATATGTAATTAATAGTCCAATATACCTCTAAAGATCGTTAGCAAACTAAGCTAATGATTTTATAATCAGATCATTTACTAGTGATAGAACCGATACAAGTTGTTATTTTAAATTCTGTTAAGTATTGGCTTTAAAACACAAACTAAACAAAGATAGCGTCGCACCATTCTTGAGACGTACCATGCTTGTAAACATGGGTCAAGTTTTGTAGGTATTAATTATCATTTTGTGATTTCTGTTAAATTACACAAGCACATTATATTATATACCGGAAAAAGAGTGTCCGACGAAATTAAACTTCAAGACAGTATTAGGCGAGGACATATTATTTACAAGCATGCTTCGTCAACGTCAATTCGACTAATCCTGACCGTTTAAAAGATTTTTGGCACCATAACTTTAAAGCCATGTTTACACAGATAACTCTTAACAACACTTTATCTGTCAAGTAGCCTATCGATAAAGGACATAACAGGTGTCGCTTGAATGTTGATTAAAGATGCTATAGACCAATTATAATCAAACTACGCTATCGGTCGTCTCAATTATAATAATATGTTACCATTCTAACTTAGTTTTAAGATTAGAAGAAATTATAAATATAGTGGATCTTGGGATAAAATTGCTCGACGAACCTAACTCTAAAAGATTCCTATTTGTATCGGAATGATGCTTCGTTACCTATTTTCATATATTTTCAGTGTTTTTATTTCAAGACTTGCATTTTCATGGTAGGATATTCACGTAGCTTCCACTATAACAGTAAATCTATTTAACATAACGCTATATAGAATTGTGTAAAATAAATGCCTTCCGATTAAAAGTAAAGTACTTAAACGTAATAAAAATAAATGCATAGACAATATCAAAATCTTCAAACTTTTTAATAGGTATCTAGTAGCTTTTTGTACATAATGAACATAGAGTACTTTTGTAGGATTTTGTATATCAATATTGACTTAGTGGTATAAACATGAATGAAAGAAAATTTTGTCTAATCCAGTGTTTCCTAACTTGGGATCCACGCCCCACAGGGGGGCAATTCAAAAATGTATTAAAATTATTTGGAATTAGAATTTCAGATTTTCATTATATATTTAGAAAATGTACAAGTACTTTGTATTTCGTTAACAATTTCCTAGTATTTTTTAAAAACAATCTTTATGTTTCTTAAGTGAACCAATCAATTATTTAATGTTAAAAGTTATTCATGTGAAATAAGATGGGGCATTGCAAAAATAGGTTGGGAAACACTGGTCTAATCTATCTTATAATTATTGTATAGAGTTAAAAAAAAAACAAACTTATTTACTTATTATAATACAAGATGTCCAAGTTATGGCGGCTATACAGTACACACGGCTATACAGCCTTTCAGCAAGAGGACAATATGTACAGACTCGGTAGCAGTTTATCTGCAGATACCATTAGCGCCTTGTCTTGCTTTCAGCTTTATTATAACACATGGACTAAAATAGTGCTGTGTTTTTACTATGGTTACCAGGTCTTACATGGAAATTAACATCGTAACACATAAGTTACTATTTTTGGTATAAGCTTTTTAAGCCGCTACACGGAGAGTTAGCGAGGCGAGACGAGGCGCACTCGTTCATAGCCTGTTTCTTTATATTAATATTATTATATTAGCTATAAGGTATTCAAATATTGTTTACTCTATGGATAACGTAAGAAATTCTGAAATAGAGGGTTGAACGCATGTTGAATGACATTTTATTTATAATAACTTCAAGAATAAAAAAGTATTAAAAATTGTAAGTCTTAGTACTCTTTTGTTATCTACAGTAAAAATACATGATGGTGAGTTTGGCTAAGACACCCAGGAGCTTGAGACAGAATCACTTTTCGACAGGCGTGACCTACCTAACGCGAAACGAATTTGTATGGGAATGAAATAAGCTCACGCTTTATCACGTGACAATTTTCATGCAAATTGTCGTGGCGTTATTGGGTCACGCCTGTTGAAATGTGAGTACATATTTTGCCGCCCGAGACAAACATCTGTTTTCGCAGGTGCAATGCATACAAACTTACTCTCGTTAGCCGACCCCAGTTATAAGATGTTTTGTCTAGTAAACCAAACCTCATTCTTAGAATAAAATGCCTAACCGCGGTTTATATCATATAAAGTTAATATTATATTTATTGTGATTAAAGATATTTTAAATTTTGTAATTATTAAAAATGTGTTAATGACGTAGAAGTCAAAATGATAAAGATTCCTAATTTTTGTTTACTATTATTTACGGTGCAATTCTGATAGAATCAACTTTATATTTGTTGATGTAAGATCCTAGTCATATATTATATTTATACTTAGTTGTGTTGTTGTAAAATATAGCTTGTGTTGTTTAATGTGAATTAATATTATCAATTAAAATTTAAGTATGTGGAATCCCCATATGATTTATTGTAATCTCATGTAATATTATAAAACAGAGTTAATTTTTGTAACTAATTTTTTGTGTCATTTAATAAACTTTATGATCTGGTTGTATGAATTTTCTTTAAACCTAAATATTTGTAACGTCCTAGGTTTACACTGACACGATCAAACATTATTTATTTCCCTATAAAAAAAATAAAGTAGGTAATAGTCCTTTTAATAAAATGATTACGATAAAAACCCCGACATGATGAAGTAGCTGTTGTTCTGTAATATTGCAAAGTTTTAATGCTAGCATGTGAAACTCTATTACAGGACCTGTCAGTTTCTTTTACCAGATAGAGTAATCTATCTTTATATATATAATTTTTCTGTGAGTGTGTATATCACTGAACTTCTCTCAAACGACTGGACCGATTTTGATGAAATTTTTTGTGTGTGTTCAAGGGGATCTGGGAATGGTTTAGATTCATAAATCAGCCCGGCAGATGGCGCTGCAGTCGGTACTTCATACTTTGTTAAATATCCTAATCGCTTGAAATAGGTATAATGCAAGACAAAGTCTGTGGGGTCCGCTAGTATATATATAAAAATGAAACCCGTTTTCCGTTGTCACGACATAACATGAAAACGGCTTGACCGATTTGTCTGATTCTTTTTTTATAATATTCCTTGAAGTACGATGGTTCTTACGGAGAGGAAAATTAAAAAAATTTTTTTGACATAATGTATTTGTTGTATTATCAACTTTCTTTTTTTTATCTTACTAGCTAGACCGGTGTCCCGAATAGCAGAATAAGTATTAAAAAAATAAAGAATCGACTGTTAGGCGGTACGATGTTCGCCAGGCCAGCTAGTGTTTCATAATTGTTGTTTCAACGCAAAATATGAATGAATAATTTACTATGTAATTAAAATACGTTTTCAGTAAAAATCGATGCTTTTCTGATTTGCAAGGCTTATTTAATTTTAGTCAAGCCATATTAAAGCTGAACAAATGTGGCCGCTGATCGTATACCTGAATCACGGAAGTAAAAAGAAGAGAATGAAGTAAATAACATGTATATAAGCACCATGAATTCGTTTTAGTCGAAATTTGACAATTTATGTTTATATTATTAAAAAGCTGAAAACGGACTACCTACAACCCAACAATTAATATCGATTACAAACATATTTGACATCGTCTCAAACAGTTTTCTCACAAAATCATGTTAGAAAATAATTTGAATTTGTGAGACCACTAACGAGCCCAAGAAATTTGTAAGACAAAACACCCCAGCAAAGTATTTGTATATAATTCTCATTTTACAGGCCCTCGTAAATAGTACCTCGTAAAGGTGGGTACTCACCAACGTTACGAGGTGTAATGTAACATTCGCAATTAATTAACTTCGCCTTAACAACAAAAAAGTCAACTCAATCTACTCAAGAAATAATAATTGTAGCAAAAAATAATTAACAAAAGCGTGTTATGAATTTATTATTGCTTATATAATATTATGCTGACCGTAAATTTGAATTTGACCATTTGACACGCATAGATATAAAACCTCTAAGATACGGTTCATGCTTTCCAATATGGAGATTACGACTCTTCTTTTATTTCTCTATGGCACAATTTTTTAATGTATTTAAGCTTTTGACCTCAATCTCGCCTTAAGGACCTAAATGAAATGAAAATTAAATGAAATCTAAAATCGGTGCAATAAGAGCCACTTTACGAGCAAGTGTGTTGATAATTATATTACATAACACTTTTTTAAATAATTACTGTCAAACTAAATAACATTTTTCAAAAAAAGTGAGGTACTATTGACCTTTAAATAAAATTTATTTATTGTAAAAGTTTCTGACTTTATCACGTTGTTTAGTTGCATAATGAATTCGAACTTTGAGGTATTTCAAAATTATAGCCTTTATTATGAGGGAGTAATGACATTCAAGAAATGTTTAGTTTGATGCCAGTTTAATCTACCCGTACACTCAGTCCGTTTATTATTTTAATATAATAAACTACTATAAGAAACTAACTAGAATAACTAACTATAAGAAAACTGAAAAATTGATTCAAGTGCTGGTAGTCCCAACGAGTTATAATCCAACTGTGTACAAAAGACACGAAGTGTGGCAACTAGCTGACGTAAGTAACATGCAATTTCGCAATTTAGTCGGTTAGCATTTAAAAAATATCAAAGTCAAAGTCAAATCGTTTATTTCAATTAGACCATCTAAAATGGCACTTTTGAACGTCAAAAAAAAAAATATATATATAAAGATGATTCTAGTTGCCCCTTCCAAAAGGTAGTTTCGTGTGGAGAAGAATGGGCAAGAAACTCCACACTTACTCTTTTAAAATAGGTTTACAATATTTTGTTACATTTGTTAAATAATTATATGTGAAGACAATGTACTCTTAGAATAAACTACTATACTAAAAAAGTTAGTATACATGTTCCTCACATATTTACAAATATCGAAACCGTAGAATATTAACATTAAAGAGTAATAAAAATATTAAAAAAAACACAACAAAACAGTGTGTGAGATACAAAAATAATAATAATAATAATTACATTTGTAGCATTATATAGATTAAAAAATAATAATAATAATAAGCAAAAAATCAGCAACCAATTTGATTTTGTCCAGGCTATAGAGCCAATCATAGGATTGTCCTATGGAGCAGGACCAGCATGTTTCCAAGCATTCTTATCTTGAATATAATCATCTAATTTGTAATATGCTTGTTTACAAAGTGTACTTTTAATAAAACATTTAAATTTTCGTTCATTTAGTTTTAAAATGTCACAAGGTATTTTATTGTAACATTTCACACAGTACCCCATAAATGAATTTTGAACTTTGGCTAATCTGAAAGATGGTTGAGCTATTTTATCTTTATTTCTAGTACTAAAATTATGTCTTTCATTTATTTTACTAAAAAGATGTAGATTCTTTCTTACATACATAATATTTTCATAAATGAATTGGCAAGGTACTGTCATAATATTAATCTTTTTAAATAGTTCCCTGAGAGATTCGCAACGACGTAGATTATAAATGGCTCTGACCGCTCTCTTTTGCAAAATAAAAATGGATTCTATGTCAGCAGCCCGACCCCACAGTAAAATGCCGTAAGACATTATGCTGTGAAAGTAGCTAAAATAGACCAAACGCGCAGTTTCTACATTGGTTAAATATCTTATCTTTCTAACCGCATAAACGGCTGAGCTCAGCCGCCCTGCTAGAGATGCGATATGAGGTCCCCATTGTAACTTCTCGTCTAGCGTGATGCCTAGGAAAACCGTTTGATTAATAAATTCCAGTTTTCCTTCATTCAGCATTATGTCACATTCCTTACTTTTAACATTTGGCAACGTAAATCTAATACATTTAGTTTTTTTATCATTCAGTGCCAAATTGTTTACCGTAAACCAATTTTGGACCCGAAGAATAGAGTTATTCACGTCGTCACGATTTTGTGACCGTCGATCTACTTTAAAAATCAATGATGTGTCATCTGCAAATAACACCATCTTCGGTTTATTCTGTACTAATTGGGGTAAATCATTTATGTATACTAAAAAGAGGAATGGACCCAATATTGAACCTTGAGGAACGCCCATTGTAATTTCAGACCCTAACGAGTTTATGCCGTTAACCTGAACTTTAACCTGTCTGTTTTTCAAGTAAGATCTTAGTAAGTCCAGAGCTTTGTTCTTAATCCCGTAGTGATTAAGTTTCAGCAGAAGAGTCTCATGGTTTACACAATCGAACGCCTTCGAAAGGTCGCAAAAGATTCCAATGGCATCTTGTGCTTCCTCCCAAGCGTTAAAAATGTTCTTGATTAGGGAGACACCGGCGTCAGTTTCTTACAGTATCTTTGGAAGTGTCGTATTTACAGTTTTAATTCATTGAATATTGCTGATTATTGACCAAAATACACATTCGAATGAATAATTCTTGAACAAAGTTACTAAGTCGTGACAAAATAAGCTACTTACCTATATAAGGTTATGTTTGGTTCTTTACATTCACTACGGCATTTACAGCCAATCATGCAACAATTCACCATGACTGACACTTTAAATACACTTCTTATAAGGATAAAGTCTTAAAATATAGGTTTGACTTGGGTTTCACAGATTTATCAGTAAGTGGTGAAAACTTGTTTGCCACCAAAGGCTTGGTGGCATACAAATAAAAACCGATACGCAAATAGAGTCAGAAAAACTGATACTCTGTTTCGCTCGCACTTAAGTATTTCACGTTAATGCCTTCTCTCTTTAGTTATTATTTTTATTTTAGAAGCTCACCTAGTTCTATAATCTATACTCCATCTACGTTAAGAAGTAAGAACCAAAAACATTATGATGTCTGTGACGTAATGGCGGAGTTAGTGGCGATTTTATCAAAACAAGAATTTTGTAAATATATATAATACGCTAAAATTTTGTTTAATATAATTTTGAAATATAAATAAACATTAAATAGAATAGTGAAAAGATTTAATTAAGGAAGTCGGTATAAGACAATAAAAAATTAAATAGCATTACTGCGCCAGGTTATGGTTGCAAATGTTTCCGATTTTCATCATTAAATTTTACCGCTTTTTGATCAATGATGGGATTTAATGTTTTCAAGAATTATTAATATTAACAACTTTACTGGTCTTGGGCGGATAAGTGGGACAAATCGGTCAATAATGGATTTAGATCAGTTAGTTATGAAAACAGAAATTCACCCAAATGGTGATATTCTACTATATTATGTTGATGGTGAGTTTCATTATTAATCAATACAATATATTTAATACTCATTCTTGCAGTCACTATTTTATTCAAATCTAATTTGTTAAAGTTGGTGATCTCTGTTGCAATATATTATGTTTATGTTATAACAAATAATTACAGATAATCAACAAGTAGTTGACTCAGCTGCTGGTATAGTAGAAAATGAACAACAAGAAGATATACAAATGATATCAGAAACAAAATATGTAATTGAGGATACTGGAGAAAGTGAGTCAGCTGACGAACTTGACTTGGCTCAAGCTAGTGAGCAATTTGCTTCAGAGCAATGGACAGATGAAGAAATCAGACGTCTTATTATATTTTATATTGATAACAAAGAGACATTTCAAAGTGGTACAGCTAAAAAGAAACATTTGTGGGCTGTTGCTTGTAAAACAATGCTATTGGGCAAACAGCCACTCTCGTGTGAATACAAACTCAGGGAATTTAGAGAAAAATATTTCCTCGTAAACTCTGATAAGCTAGAGCAAGTTATCATACAAAGGCCATTCTACAATCTTTGCCATAAAGCATTTCAAGATGAAAATCCAATAGATATGTACTTAAATGTATCAAATAAAGATAATGAAAGCATTAAGAAAGAAACCCCAATAAAAAAATCAATGGATACCAGTGTTGAAAAGATGCTTAATTTATATTTAAAGTATAAAAATATTTATGCTAATAATATTAATACAAAAACTATATGGGAAAGGATTGCTAGAGATATGAATGAAAAAGATGTTGACTATTGGTATAAGCGTTTCTTAAATTATAAGCAACATTACATCAAAATGTTACATAAAAGAATTTACAGTGGAGATGACGGAATTCATTGGCCTTATATGAGGCATTTTGATCAAATTTTTGTGAACGATGAAGAATTTCAGAAAAAATTTGCTATTGTTGAAAACACCCCAACTGAAAAAACAATGGAATGGAATGAAAGTGAAAAAACATTCCTATGTAAATATTATTTTGATTGTCTGCATGAATTCCAAGATCCTACCATACCTAATGATTTTCTCTGGCATGATGTTGGACGGTTATTGGAGAAACCAGCAGAAAATTGCAATGAAAAATTTAATTCAGTAAAAAATGAACATTTTGAAAAATTATTGGAGGGTGATTACAATTTATCTGAACGTCTTACATGGGAAATAATCATGGATAATATTATATATAAAGAAACATTAAAGGACTTGGAAAATAATTCGGAGGTGCTTGAAGATTGGGATACGGAATTACTAGACATACTTGTCCAATTTGTCTATGATAACATAAACTTAGTTAAGGATCCAGTGTGCTATTATGTATGCTTATCTGTTATAACAATTAAGTTAAACTGTGGAGTAGTATCGTGTAAGAATCAGTGGGATAATTTAGTAGAAGTATATAAGAGTATTTTAAATGACAAAAAAGAGAATCCTGAAATTCAAATTGATTGGCGTTATATTGATATGTTTGATGTAATATTCGATTATGGCATGGATATTCATTTACTTGATGGTTATAAAAAAGAAAAAGTTGAAGAGAAACAAAATCTACCTGCAAAACTTGAAGGTAAGAGTTGCCACGTTGGTGTTTGTACTACTAAAATGACCCATCATTTTTATACAGCATCTTTAAATATCCATTAATAAGACCTATTGTATGTCCCTGGCCTATTGTATGGCCGTAGTAGGGTATGGTAGAAAATTTTATCTTTGATCAGAGCTTGAAATGTATAGTTCCATGTAGTGTTCCATGTAAATTTTACCTCTCTGCCAATGCAGTTAATGAATTAAAATAAGCATTAATTTTTGACAGAATACAAAGCCCTTTTTATTCATAAATGATTTAATTCAATACTCTTTGGAAATAGGAATAATACTTCTTGTTGATGTAATTGTATGTTGTAAGTTTCAATTATTACCTATGTGGTTATTTGTTTATTTACTTTATGCCTAAACGGGTAAGTCCATGATGAATTTTTGAACACAAGCTTATACTATCTAACATTTTAATTCGATTTTCAGTTAAGAAAATAAACATGAAGGACCTCGAAGATAACTATTTTGAAAATATTGATAATGATGATATAAGATTTGACGAAAGAGGTTTTACGACCCGTGTCAAACGTGATATAGGAAGGGCAAAAGGAATAAAAATCCTAGAATATTACCTTAAAAATAAGGATAAATTCAATTCCCCAAATTATAAAAAGGCCGCCTTATGGGAGATACTGTCAAAGGAAATAGGAATATCGGCCACAGAGTGTGCGCATAGATTCAGAAACTTCAAGCAGATATATTTAAATCACGTCCAAAGAGAAATTACAAAACCGGAATTGCCAATAGTATGGCCATACTTCACAATATGCAAGAAAGTTTTTGGTTACCGAGCAGTCAAGGCCAAACTGAAAAGTCACAATATTTTAAATGATACAGAAGACTGGTCGCACCAAGATATAACTAAACTGATAAATTTTGCTACTGCTAACTTTGATGATGGTGATGAGGAGAAATGGAGATGGGAAGAAATTGCAAATATAACCGGTCATACTGCAATGGCTTGTTTGGATAAATATTTTGAATTGAGAAAATGTTATAGGAAGTTAAAAACAATGAAAAACAATAATCCAGATAAAAGAGTGTCATGGAAATATTTTGATGTTATGGATAAAATATATACAAGAGATATGGTGGCGGATATAAAGATGGAAGTGCAAGACGGTAAGTTAACACATTTTTATCTTATTACTAGCTGGCCTGGCGAACATCGTATCGCCTAACAGTCGATTCTTTATTTTTTTAAATACTTATTCTGCTATTCGGGACACCGGTCTAGCTAGTAAGATAAAAAAAAGAAAATTGATAAGACAACAAATACATTATGTCAAAAAGTAAAAATTTACCTTCCCGGAACCCCTCCACCAACACTTGAACTTTATGTTATGGTATTAAAGTTCAAATTGCCTTTAAATATTGTTAAGAATATTTTGTATGGGAATATAGAAAAGTGTTGTTTTTAGACTTTTTCACTCAATTTTTTTTATTTTTTTCTCTCCGTAAGAACCATCCTCTTACTTCAAGGAATATTATAAAAAAAGAATCAGACAAATCGGTCAATCCGTTTTCATGTTATGTCGTGACAACGGAAAACGGGTTTCATTTTTATATATATATAGACTAGATGACCCGGTGAACTTTGTATATTTGTGTCAAAACTTAATACAAAATGTTTAGTACACACCAAAAAGATCGGACCTCATACTACCGGTATGAAACACAAATTTTTCAATCTTTAAATATGTAACAACCAAGTGACTTAAGTCATCAACTATTTTCCAGCTAGTAATAGTTTTTATTGGAAAATTAAATTGTCGTTTTTCTATGTGTTAATAATTGTTCACAGAAAAGTCCATTGGTACACAGGTCTGGATTTAGAGGTTTTAGGGTCTCTAAACCACTGCCATTAGAAGTAAAAATAGTTTTAGATTTAGTAAATTATTATTATTACAAAAAACAATTCAAGTATATTCTTGTTATTACTTTATTTATTTATAAGTAATCTTACAGCTACACATTTCCATATTACTTTAAAAGAAAACAATTAAACAATATACAAAGCCAAAACAGATTACATTGTTAATCAAAATATACGAAACATAAAACAAGTCTTTCCAGTCTATTTTAAAAATGGCTACGCATCTGAAATTTATACTCGAAACAGAAAGTAACAATAAATTTTACGAGAGCGATATTTATAATAATATGTATGTATTTCTGTTAATAATCGCTTCATTATTACCTCTCTGCTACTTGGTGATTTTATTTTCCAGATGATGATTTTCAATGTTTAATAGTTATACCAGAAGGACAAGATATATCCCAAGCTCAAATTATTTACCCAAATGAAGACAACGCCATAAAAATCGAACCAAAATCAAAAATCATATGGAATAGACAATCTAAAACGAAATTATTAAATCTATATTTAAAATACCTAATATCCCACGAAGCGATTATTCCAAAGCAAATGTGGAAGGAGATATCTTTGGAAATGGACGGAAAATCGCCAATTTCGTGCAAAAAGATGTATATATTACTAAAGAACAGATATAGGAAAAATGAAATGAAATATAAACAAATTTTCACAAAAATTATTCCACATGAAAACAAACCGAAAGTCGAATTGAGCGATGAGAAAATTGAAGCGGCTTTGGTTTTTTATCTAAAAAACATTGAGGATTTTCTTAATCCCCAATTACAAGATCTAATGTGGTCGGAACTTGCTGGATTCATATCGGAACCAGCGGATGTAATTAAAAAGAAGCTCAATCATTTATTCACCACTGGAACACCGTTTGAAGATCTGCTAAAGAAGATATCAGAGAAGGAGAAGTTGTTTAAGATAGATGCCTCCGAAGTTTCTGTTTGGACAGATACAGAGATAGAGAGACTGCTAACCTGGTACTTAGCGCATTTGGATAAATTTAAAAATCCAGAATGTGTGCGGAGCTATCTATGGATGGAAGCGGCGGATATTCTGAAGAAATCTCCGTTGGATTGTTCGAATAAAATGATGAACATTCGCGCTCAATACAGAATGATGTTCAAGGAAAATCCGGAAAAATTACAAAAGTGGGATTTCTATAATTTGTGTCAACGGATCTATGGGACAGGGAAGAAAAGCGATGATGAATGAGTTGAGTCAAGTGCCAAAACTCCCAACAAGTCACGAGGGCAGACATTTCTGCTGCTGTTTTATTCGTTAATTTTAATAATTGTTACACAAAAAAACCTGTATGAAATATAAGTCAGATTAAAAAAAAGTTTATGTAATTATTTTTTCTTTAATTACACACGTGTACAAATAAATATTCTATTTATTATATTCTAATAGTAATGTCATACATAAAAAATTAAAACTTATGTTTTTTTTTTGTAATTTTTTTTTTTGAAAAATACATTTCTAACCGCCGCTCACATTTTATTTTATGCATTTAAAAGGTTTGAAAGGCAACCGTTCCTATTATCAGAACAAATATCGGTCAAAATTATAGTTTTTTCCCAAGCATTCAAACCGACAGCCTTTCACACGACTAGCAAAATTTTTGGTAGGTTTTTTTTAGAATACATTCAGATTTCATGATTCAGCAAATTTTTAAATATTCCATTTTCTAAATTAGAGGGATTTTCTTATTTGGCGATTACCTCAACAGTAATTATTATTTTCTTATTAGCCACACATTGTCTATGCTTGAAAACGAAATGCATTTTCGAGGATTCCTACAAAAAAATAATACGTTTATGTACTATTATTTTTGAAAGCTTTAGCGGAAAAGAGGAAGGGGGATAGTTAATCTGCTTAAATACTTGAACGGCCCTAAGCAAAAGGCCATAAAAATTGGTTTAGCTGTTTTGGCATTTATAACATGTGTACACGTTTCGATGCGTCATCCATGCTAGTAGGTGAGGGTGACAATTATGTGGTGCAAGGCCGAAGCTAATCTCATTACATACTGCGGTCAAAAGATCTTTTTGTAAGGTTTTTTTTGTACCTTTGTAATCCTACCGAACATGGGCTTAATATATGCATAATATTCTATGTACTAGGAATTTGTTGCGTATGGTAGATTATATAAAAGTATACTGTCATTGAATAATCATTTATGCCTTCCGGCATGTTCATGGGCGGTATCACTTAACATCAGATTAGCCTCCTGCCCGTTTGCCCCTTGTTATACAAAAAATACTTTCAACAACTCTTAATACATGCGCGCACACACACTCACACATTTACACATTATTAATGACTTGTGTTTGATTAGTAGTAAACCTACTTTTTCTCAAAAAAACTGTTAAAAAGTTGTAGAGTATGTACCACTGACTAATTCTTATCTAGTTACCCTAGTAGTGAATTTTGTCACAACCTATTTGACACCGACAACCTACATGAATAACGTTTTTATTATTTTAATTTAATGCTATGCTATGCTATCCAATCATCAATAAAAAAACAGTGGAACACGCATAGCAGATAGCTCATAATTTGTAAACATAGAACGTATGCCAAATATATATCTTCCAAAGCCGATATAATATGCATTTGAAACTCCCTAATGAATCAAACCATGTTTCACTCCTTTTGCACTCGAACAAATAATTCGTGACGTGTGTGTCACTACCATGCCTACAGGATTTCTTTCTGCTATATTATAAATGAAGTTATTAATAGGCTTGCAACATTGTATTTGATTGATTAGAAACTAGCGTTCATAACAAGCTTTTCTAGTTATAAATATCACCGAAGAAGTATATAATCCCGACGAAAAATGTATTCACGTTTCGTTATACGAATTTTAATTATAATACTAATAATAATACTTTTAATTATTTGAAACGCAAAAACGAGACTATTTTCGCTTTGGATATTTGTCGGCGTATATGTGGTTGTTCCCTATCACAAAAACATACAATCGAATGCATTGACGTATTCCCATTACCACCAAAGGGGATAAAACTGGGATAGGACCCGCTGTACGAGCGAAAGGCGTGGAGGAAGAAGAAATTCAAAGAAGTATCCAAAGTAATTCATATATTCCACATATTAAATTGTATTATGTGTATGAAGCCATACAAATGATATCTGTGTCTAAGTAGCCTAGCCAATGTAGACAGTTCACAGCAACATTCCTTTATATTTTCACGTGAATTTTGTTTAGAATTTTTGTTTTTATTGTTATTTTAGTGCGTGTGAAGTGGTGTTTTTGATGGCGTAAGATATTTTGAATTAAACACAAAATCAATTTAAAATATTACGTAATGTTTTTATTAATTAATGATTAATATACTATAATAAATAATTAAATTGGAAACAGTAATTGCTTATTGCAGGTAACTATTTTGAAAGTTAATCCTAAATAGGTCCTGTTTTTCTTGTGAATGGTCGGTGAAAACTGAAGACATGCATAATGCATATTGCTATTTTTAATTATACAATTTTTAGGAAATTTTTTCGTACGGCAATTGTCACAGAATTTTGTTAATCATTAATTAGTTTACATATATTAAAATAATATTCTCTTTGAGTACTAGACGTTTTAATTAATCATCGACTCGTGTGACACCGTCAGTGTTTTTACTTAAAATCCTGTATAAATTAATTTAAAACAGAATTGTGTAATTGCTTGGTTTAAACTAGTTTTTAATTACGTCATTTTGTACAACCTTAGCTACAGACTTTTCTTAAAAGGATTAATGCGTATCTATGACTTCTCTTAAATTCATATGAAAGAAAATAAAATAGATTCCTGTTTAATTGGTAGTTTAGCTATACATATTTCGTTATATCAAACTCAAAATAATTTTATTCATATAGGTAAACAAGTACACTTATAAACGTCAACAGAAAAGATGATAAATTGATTCGAAATTCACAATTACTACCAGTTCGCAAGTCCTCATATATTAAGGGTCTGTTTCACAATGTATGGATAAGTTCCAAATTAGCTATTTATTACTTATTGGTAGGATAAACACTATTGTTGCGTTTCACGACTGTCAGATAGCGCTATTCGTCACATAAATTCCATCATAAGGTATGAGTCCGATGAAGTGTCAAATAGCACAATTTATCTTCCAAATAATTTATGTGTTGCATAGCTTAAATTATATGGAAGCTTAAATGCTTAAATTATATAAATTATAAATTTGGTACTTTATCCACACATTGTGTAACAGACCCTTAATATAATCGGATATTTGTCTTTGTAAAATAGATAATTAAAAGTTGAGTCGCGTACTACAAGTACAGAATTTATTGACTACCACCATTAATAAAAAAAATTTATACAAAGTCTACGAATTATGGTTGTTTAGTGCTGTATACATAGCCCTAGCATATCTAAATTTTTGAAACAAAATAAATAATTATTTTTGATTATTTCCGCGTTTCCCATTGGAATTTGTACGACCTTGTATTCTAGTTCAAAAGGTGATTAATCCAATAAAAGATGCAGAGTTGACATAACGTTGTTGGTGTGATAATGAAACTGAAAGTGGACATGTATGCGTTTTCATCTATGTTGCTCTTGCTGTTGCGAATATCAAGTGCTGGTAGAGTCCAGGCTGCTGTCAGTTTTCTGTAAGTATTCCGACATATTGTTTACCCCCATGGATTTTTGATTCTGTGAAAATTGTTTGGGTATATTATCTCAAAACAGATGTAGAATAAAATACCTTTGCGGCACGGGGGGCTTAGTCCAGATGCCTTAACTTAGTGTATGTAGAAAGTCGAAAACTTAATTTGTATGAAAATGACAGTTCGTGTCGACGAATTTTGGATTATTTATTATTTACCATTCACAAACGCCTGATAAAAAGTTATTAGCAAATTTTATATGTAAAGTATAAAGGCAACTAGGATTTGTCAAGCGGACATGCAAGACAAATTAAAATATAAATTGTATAAAATGCATTTATTTTGCTTATGTCAGAAGCGTGCTGGAGTATGCTAGTTTCATCTGGTTTCCATACTAAATGAAATATATAAGTATAAGCTGTCGAAAATATCTTTACTTGTTACGCCAAAGAAGTATAACTTCTAACGCGTGTACATAAGTACACACACTTTTATTTTTATTTTTATGTGTTTTTATGGTTTTTGTGTATTTATGTACTTAAGTACTTATGTTTTCTGTTTCATATATTATATTGTTTATCTATGTAATCAGTTTTCTATGCCTGGCACAAGTTAATCTTAAAATTTTAATGCGTTGAATATCTCATGTTCATTTTTTAAGAATGAAATCTGTTTTTAAGATCAAATGCATCATATCAAGAAATGGAGTTTAAAGGAGAAACCAGTCTCTCTCTTAGTGACATATTACCCGTTGAAGCCAAGTATTACGACAAGAACAGAGCTCCAAAGTCCCTCGGCGAGCCTACAATTGTCTATTTCCATGTCACTGTATTGTCTTTGGATTCTATCAATGAAGAGAGTATGGTACGTAACTTTTTATCAAATGATGAAATGGGGTGTATTTCCGTGAAAATATATCTATGGGACACAGAGCAGAGTAGGTAAGGTAAATGCTTGTCGCCGCATGTTCACCTGGAAGGGTTGCGACTTTCGAGCCGAATTTAGAGTTTTAAAAGCCACCTGGCTCCAAATTTCTTCTCGAAAGAACGGTTTTTTTCGGTTGAAAGCAAAGATTCGTGTGAATATTTAAGAACAATATAATGATGTTTGTACAAAGAACTGCAGGTAAATGTAGAAAATTTGAGATCACTTTTTGAAGGCTTTATATTTGCGGCCTTGGGGCTGTAGATTAACCTCTTCTTAACCTGGCCCTGCTATCGAGTGTGTTGTTGCATGCCTTAGTCGAGAAGAATTTATCTGAAGCCATTAATTATTACATTTTAAATAGTGAATTATATCAGTAAAAAAATATTTACCTTATCGTGTGTGACCCAAATAAATAAATAATAACAAATAGTGGGCATAATACCGTTTGACCAGAATCTTGTGAATTAAATTTTATTTAATAAAATTAATAGCTTGAGATTCTTATACATTATACATTTGACATACTTCGTAAAAATTTAAGCATGATAATAAATATATTTTTACCATATCTTATTTCAAATGACGCTTAGAGACGGACCCGTTGACGTATCGTTGAACTAGAGTTTACGAACAATTAAATATGGATTACTTCGGCCAATTTGGCTGAATTCCTTTGGCTTCTTATGACATTTACGCTTAAGTGTACTCGGGCCAAAGCTAATCTTGCCTAGATGGGATTATTCTATTACCAATTAGTATACATTTAGAGTGTGTACGGTTCCTGGGTCATCGGGGTGCTTTAAATAATAGAGAGTTTATTTTTACTCTATATTAACGTCGTACAACAATAGAATATAAGCGTGCGAATGCAATGTAACAGTTGAAGAGAGTGCCTACGTCTGGCGTCTCGGAGCGTAAGGCCATTTCTCCACTGCTCCGGTCCGGCAAACGTTAATTACCGATCCGATTTAGAAACTCACAACAGTACTTACGTACTTCTCCACTACTCCGGCATCCGGTTTTTAACGATCCGATAACTTGCTAGATCGGAACGCGGTGTTTTATCGGTCCAAGTATATCCAAGTATCCAAGAGGTTATAAATTATTATTCAGTTTGTTTAATTTGAAAGAATCTGGATAACCTGGACCAAATCAAATTATGTTGCTATTTATTTATATTTTTATACCATAGCATTAGTGAACTATTTATTAAGTAGATTATCATATTTTAAGATAGACAGTATAAAAAAGTAATAAACTTGCCAGGGCAATAAAATATTCAGAATTTAGAACGTTTTATTAATAAAATAAAGTATAGGTGTTGCATGAATGCAATGTTGGTATAAATATACATATACAAGTATTGATTATTGTCGGATCGGATATAGTGGAGAAGCGCAATCCGGCCTTCCGATATTTTTCTCATGACTCATTCCGGTATCCGACGCCGGACCGGAGCAGTGGACAAAGGGCCTTACTCGGACGATTTAGGAAATCGCCACGCTTATAAAACTAAAAAAGCCTGAGTGAGCAAAATGTACAGCCTTGGCTCGTACAAGGTGCTTAAGCATGAACTCCTTCGAATGAAACAGATAATAAATATTTTATTATGGGACCATACACATTGTATTATCACATAATTTTCTATAAATTTTATGGTTTCTCATCCATAGTAAATAAATAAATTAGTGGCGCTGTATTAGGTCTGAGCCTCAGATATCTGTATCTGTTTCTTAATCATTTGTTAATCTAATAGGCAAGGTGATCAGCCTTATGTGCCTGTCACAAGCCATCGACTTTTTGGGTCGCAGGCAAGCCGGTTTCCTGACGATGTTCTCCTTCACCGTTCGAGCGAATGTTAAATGCGCACATAGAAAGAAAGTCCATTGGTGCACAGCCGGGGTTCGAACCTACGATCTCAGGTATGAGAGTCGCACACTGAAGCCATTAGGTTAAACACCACTGCATCCATAGTAGAATCGCTGAAAAAGAGCTCTCATTTTACATGATATTAGCTTAACTAAAAATCCCCCTAAAACAGATGTACCACCTAAAAAAACCCATCACATTGTTTCTTGGACATCTTGTTTCCCCCTAAATAAGAAACACTACAACACAACACACACACAAAAGTGAAAATCCCCAAGTTGGCGTCACTGTGAGACAATTAAAATAAGCTGCCTTATTAAACATACTTTTAATATTAGCTATATGTATTCCAGACATACGTAGCAGACATATTTCTGGCGCAGTCCTGGCGGGATCCACGGCTACGACTCCCGGAGAACATGCACGAGGAGTATCGAATCCTTGACGTTGAGTGGCTGAACAATATCTGGCGGCCAGACTGCTTCTTCAAGAATGCGAAAAAAGTCACTTTCCACGAAATGAGCATCCCAAATCATTATCTATGGCTGTATCATGACAAGACTCTCCTGTACATGGCTAAGTATGCGAATAATTTATATTAGTTTGTGTCTATGGTTTATGCTGGCGGCGAATGCTTTAAAATACCGTGGAGAAGCGAACCAATATATCGATCCCGATTTTTTGTTTGTTAATTAAAAACTTATGGCATGAACTCTGAGGTTTATATATAGAGAAAAATTCACAGAACAACCTAAAAAGTTTTCATACCGGAAAACCGAACAGTTTTTGGGGTAGCATAGCAAAATGTTCCATGTTGGTATGTACTAAAAAGGCAGGCTAAGTAAAATCACATTAAGGATAAACGAAGTTCGCGGGGGCAGCTAGTATTTTTATAAGTATTTGTTTTTTCCTTATTTTTGCATGTTATGATTGAGAAAATAATTAAAATTAAATTATATTACAGATTGACTCTAGTCCTGTCGTGTGCAATGAAGTTTGAATCGTATCCCCATGACACTCAAAGCTGTTCTATGATGATAGAGAGCTGTAAGTATACAATTTAACGTCAAACATCTCAGCCAGACCACATAAATTCGTCTGGCTATATTTGGCGGCTTTCTTAGAAAATCTGTTATGAGTTACTACTCTCAAAATACAAAATACCATCCGTATCACCTCCACGTCCGTCGTTCCACAACAGAGCGCAGTTTTCTAAGGCAGTTTTTGCCGCGCACCACCACTATGTGGAACCAGCTGCCCACAGAAGTATTTCCGAACCAATTCGACTTAGGGTCCTTCAAGAAAAGAGCGTACCAACTCTTGAAAGGCCGGCAACGCACTTGCGAGCCTTCTGGCATTGTGAGTGTCCATGGGCGGCGGTATCACTTAACATCAGGTGAGCCTCCTGCCCGTTTGCCTCCTATTACATAAAAAAAAAGACGATTTTATTTACGAGCCTGTACAAGCTAAATTTAAAATAAAAACACTGTTCCTTAGATTGGTGCGGTTTCAGGAGTTTGAGGAGGTGTTTTGTAATGATAGTCGAGATCCAGCGCTAACCAAGACTTGATTATTACAAATGGAAGTCATTCTTAAGTCTCTTAATATTAACCTTTTATCCTCTCTTAACTAAATTTAACATGTGTAAATTTTTGCATTTAATATTTAACAATCAGCCCCAATTGCCCCAACCTTTTAACCTAATTTAGATTTCGTGTACCCTCTAGATACCCTAGGCATCCCATCATCTCAATTGTCCCTTTCAGAAGAACGTGTTTTGGCCAAAACTCACCGATATCCAGATTGAGCATTCTGATAAACGAGCTAGGTCTGGATATCTTCGCACTTTGAAATCGATTTTTCTTCAGTGTTTATAATTATTTTTTTTATCTGTTCGTGTATGTTGTGTTAAGTGCTTGTCATAAATATTGTATTTTATTTTTCTTTTATCAATTTATCAGTGTGCTGAGCGTTGGCAAGCTTTTATAAAGAAAGAAATAAAATTAAGATTAACTTTATTTTATTTTTTTAATGTTTCATTCACAAATAATATTCTGTGTTTATTTTCAATAATTTGTTGCAATTGTAGTTGCAATGGAATAAAATATAGAATTCAGCACAACTGTTCTAACTTAATATTTGTGCGTCTGCTACGATTTTCTCAGGGTAATGACTAAATTTAATTCCCAACCAAACCTATTAAAATATAATTTGTAATTGACTATACACAGTCACAATTTTGAAATATTGTTTCAGTATCGCACACGGTACATGATCTGGTGTTTATATGGAACCTGACTGATCCCCTTGTCGTCAATCCAGAAATAGAGCTGCCACAGCTGGATATATCGAATAATTATACTTCTGATTGCACTATTGAGTATTCTACAGGTGAAGTTATTTCATAATTCCTTTATAGATTTTCTTCCTTTATAGATCCTTAAGAACTTTTTAAATATAAGGGTGCGTCCACATCTGGCGAATATGCCGCGAATGTGTAGATCGCGAGCAGTTTGCGAGCTGCGCGCGTTCATTTTTGTTTGTGCGCCGCTCCTGCGCCGTACGTGAACTGCGCTCGGGCGGCGCGCTAGCGGCTTGCGTCTTCCTTCCGTCCACGCCAGTAAACATAACTGTAAGCGCGAGAACTGAGAGCGCGCAGATTGCGCGCCTTTTACGAGCCTTGCATGAGTTGCGCTAAAGAGGCGCACTAGACCATTGCCGTGACTGCACGCGCGCAGCTCGCAAACGGCTCGCGAGCTACACATTCGCGGCGCATTCGCCAGATGTGGACGCACCCTTATATAGAAAAATGTTAGCTTAGTACTACTACGGAAATACTATGGGTGGGGTACATTTAAAATCCATAGAATAGGAAATATAAAATACTAATATTTCATGAACTCTCTTTACGAAATTTTAATTTCAAAAATAGAATTTCTATAATGTAATTCGCCCTTCTCACTCTCTCTCAATCGCTCTCTCCCTTTTCTTCGACAAAAACGCTGCACATCTTCGTGACGCTAATAATATTATTATTGCTTTTCATCCGTAAAAATTTTACCCTCAAAGAAGTTTCACTTCGAAAATATAAACAAAGTCTTACATAAAATGTTGACAAGTATTACTTTGCAGGCAATTTCACCTGTTTAGCAATTGTATTCAACCTTCGTCGACGCCTGGGCTATCACCTCTTCCACACTTACATACCGTCAGCGCTGATCGTTGTCATGTCCTGGATATCATTCTGGATTAAGCCGGAAGCCATCCCCGCACGGGTCACTTTGGGAGTCACTTCACTTTTGACATTAGGTAATTTCTTAAATAAACTTTATTAAACATAATAAAACAGGATGTTTAGTTAAAATCAGCAAAATTTTCCAAATTCCTTCACCAAAAACCAACCTAGGAGTTCAGGCACCTCTCTTTCGAATTCTTCGTGTTTTCAACGGATTAAACAGTACTTATCCGGAGCTGGATATTTCGGTAGTGGGCTGATCGGTTTAGAGAAAGCATTGTTAAGTCTCGAACCTAATTCGCTGTTTTGCTGATAATCTTTTTTTTTTTTCTGCTTAACAAATTTTTTTGGTATTCTCTTATTGTATACTTATGATATCTTGTATATATTTAATTGTATTTTTTTCATAGTTTTGTTTGTAACACTTATGTTTACATAATTCTCATACATTTTATAATAGAGTTTTAGAGATAAAAGAGTTTGTAACATAATATGCCGTAGATTTAGTACTATGTGGTAAACTTTAATAAATAAATAAAAGAGAAAGTGCACTAGGATTCCCTGTCTCGTGGGCAGCTAGTCATTTGACATATTGACATATTTGACATTGTATGTACTTGACATAATACAATTTTTATAATGAAACTACTGTTGCATATAATAAGTATATAATGGTAATAGAAATTTTAATTTTAAAATTATAATTTTTTCAGCGACTCAAAACACGCAATCTCAACAAAACCTACCTCCGGTCTCATATGTCAAGGCCATAGATGTGTGGATGTCTTCCTGTTCGGTTTTCGTCTTTTTGTCTCTGTTCGAGTTCGCTGTGGTCAACAATTATATGGGTCCAGTAGCGACGAAGGTCATGAAGGGGTATTCTGATGAAGATCTTTCCAGGGATTTGGATGCTTTCAAGGTTGGTGTTGCTGCAGTGAGCTGCAGCTCTATTATGCCGTTTTCAATTAATATGGCAGCACATATCACGAATCTTTTATTACCAAGAGTGTGTTCTACATTCAGTACCATAATCCAAATTTTTGCTGGGACCCTAAATTTACAAAACTTTTTTACAGATGATAATACAAAAAACATTTGTGAGCATAATTTCTTTTTACTTTTTGCAGCACATTTTCCCAACTTCAGTGGATCCTCGCGCCAGTACATCGGCCTCGCTCCCGCAATACGACACATTCTGTAACGGGAGAGAGACGGCTGTGTACATCGATCGCTTCTCCCGATTCTTCTTTCCGTTCTCCTTCTTTATTCTCAACGTTGTTTATTGGTCTACGTTCTTGTAGTTTCTCTTAAATAGTTGAAGGTTAAATTGTTGCAGCTTAAACACCAAAAACTCTGTGAATTAGTAGAAAAGAGTGATGAATATTTAACGTTAGATTGAATACTAGATGACCCGGTGAACTTCGTATAACCTAAATCTAATATATAAAATTCTCGTGTCGCGGTGTTTGTAGTTAAACTCCTCCGAAACGGCTTGACCGATTCTCATGAAATTTTGTGTGCATATTGGGTATGTCTGAGAATCGGACAACAATCGGAAAACATTTTTCATCCCCCTAAATGTTAGGGGTAGTCCACCCCTAATTTGTTTTTTTTTTAAATTTTTAGATAAAAAATTTATTTTTGTATGATACAGCATTAAAAAATACATACAACTCCTAATTTTCACCCCTCTACGAACAACCCCTATTTTTTATTATAAATAATATACATGGCAAAACGACGTTTGCCGGATCAGCTAGTAATACATATATATATATGTGTCAAAACTTAACACAATTATTTTTAAACAGACCAAAGAGTCGTACATCAACATCCCCTTGATGGCTGGAAGTCTTCCACAGTCCGTTTGACAAGGCACTTTCTTTTGCGAACTAGCGAACCGTGGAATCGACTCCCGGTGGGGGTCTTTCCTAAGAGATACGACCTCCAACTATTCAAAGTTAGACTCCTCCCTCAAAGGCCGACAACGCACCCTTTAAAAATTGATGTCCATGGGCTGTGATGACTTCCTTTTTGGGCGTAGGCTCGTTTGCCCCCCTATCATGTATAAAAATATATGACCTCAAACTACAGCTATGAAACACAAATCTTCAAACAAGGCATCTACGAGTATTAATATATGACAACCAAGTCACAATTTTTTATTTCTAAAAAGACCAAAGACATCAAATATCGATTTTATGTTTCTGCCAGATAGCGTTTTAGTTTATTTTTTACTAGGTTTTTGTAGGTTTCCATTAAAAGCCTCATTGTAACACTATTTTAGAGTTACTTGATTGTGTACTGCCAATACCTTTTTAGCTTGTCACGATCATAATTGTAATTTGTTCATGCAATTATGTGCTAATTAATTACTGTTATTTATAAACTTATTCAGTCTAACTGATTTAACTAAAGTTTGGTTTGGTTTGGACGAAGCACCAAGTCATTGTTTAGAAGCGCGGCATCCAAAATTAAACTAGCCATAATTTGGGTAAAACTGGTTTAGCTTATGAATAAGTCGTATAAACGCTTTTAAATCTGATAAAATGAAAATGGATTAAGCGAAAAAAAATATGTATGTATTGTATTGCTGACCAGAGTAGTGATAGCCTAATGGCTTCAGAGTGCGAATCTCATCCCTGGGGTCGTAAGTTCGAGCCCCGGCTGTACACCAATGGACTTTCTATGAGCGATCACTCGTACGGTGTACACCGCGACAAATCCGGAATGTCTTAGACTCAAAACATCGATATATGTCAGACACAGAAGATTGCCTATTGTGGTGTCGCCTTTCACTTGTTTCTATTTATTACTTAGTTCATAATAGTATTAAATTTCCGTAGTACAAAAATTTGTATGAGCGTAGCTAAATGTTTGGTTATATCATTAGTAGCATTAGAAGATATTAACTCTTGATTGTATTATAATAATAAGTTAAGAAACGCCTTGTTAATAAACACTTTAAATAAACTGCATTTTATTTTTGATGTGAAACATCTATAGCCGTACGTAAAACCGATTTCTGGTGGCGACGTGTCGCCACGCTATATGATGGTACATTTATACAGTCTATATGCAGTAGTGTGTACGGTGTGTGTATTTCGAAGTCACTGATTAAACGAATTAAGTAGTCACGATTTGAAATAAATTCGCAACTTTTTGTATTTAATTAAAATAAATGTTTATTCAATAAATAGTCGTTATCTGGAAAAAAAATCGTAATATTTTATTTTATCATTATGAGATTTTTAGTTCCTATCACAATCTGTTCTTTTCTACATATTACTTCTATAAAATAATGTCGATGTTTCACATCTGCCAGGCGTCCCGTGACGACTCACATTTTTTTAAATTTATTACGAAAAATTCGCATTGTATCTTCATCAAAATTAAATAAATTGACAGTATGAGATTGACTTTTGTATCAAAAACCCCTACAGAGACATCGATGAAACAGTAGTATAGTGCTTTGTGATGATATCATATTTATTTATTAATCACCACATCAATTATATGATATATATCTACAGTATATGTTACAAGCTATATTTTCGAAAATACATGACTATTATGGTAAACATGGTGGTTATAAAACATTTAAAAGTAAAAGCACAATAAAAAAATTTTTACTTTCAATTTCAGATTTTACTCTAAGTACAGCCTTGCGATTCTGTAACTCACTTTTCGAACTCACACAGCGGTTTTCGCATCGGCGGTCGCTCTCAAATCAGACGTGAAGCAGTTATTTTATGATTTGACATTCTGATAAATAATAAACTACAAGCTGCCACCTTGAGATACAGATTTGCAAGGCTGAAGACTAAGGGCAGGAAACGACAGATAGACAAAGGCTTTAACTTAGTGTTTCCCAACCTTTCTTGTGTTATAAACCCCAACCTAATAATAATAATAATAATAATAAAAGCTCGTTTAATTTCCATTAATTACAAAATAATATACAGCTTAGATTTGATATATAATTTTTTTCTTGTTATCCTATATATGGTAAAGGCCTCGTCCAGCTTTTCCCAACTTACTCTGTCCATGACTTTTCTCCATTTGCTGCTACCGCTTCTATTTCATCTATCCACCTTTCTTTGGGACACTCTCTTCTCCGTCTTCTTCTAGATCCTTTCCATATAGTTGTCTTTAAAGTCCACCGTTTATCTGTGCATAGGTCATCTGTGTATATTTAGCATATGCCCTGCCCGTTGCCACTTTCGTTTTATGCCCCACCCTTGTAACATTCCTATAAAAATCAACACAAATTAAATAAACTAGTAAATTATCAAAACATATAATGAAAAACTGATAAGCCCCTACCAATCTAATTACACTGTGGGGCGTGTGGCGATGGGAAACACAGAACACTGCTTTGAATAAATTTTCACAATGGCGTTTTTCCACGAGATTTAATTATGTGTCGTTCATGCACTAGGCAGAAGTATTTATTAGACAGACCTCTTACGTTCACAATTTTATTAATAAAACACATACCTAAACTGTCGATTTTTACTTGTATCACATTAAACTAAACCCCTCGTCGTAAAAACAGCCTAAGTATATACGTATATATGATTGGACATTTCACACCAATCGACCTAGTTGCATGCTAAGCTGGTGAAGCTTGTGTTATGGGTACTATGCAACGGATATACATACGTATTATAGATAGATAGACATATAAATACATATTTAAACAACCAAGACCTAAGCACAAAACCAAATGCTCATCACATCGATGTTTGTCTCAGCCGGGGATCGAACCTGGGACCCATAGACTCGCAGTCAGGGGTACTAACCACTAGACCAATGAGCCGTCAAGTAGTCAATAATTAATATCTCTCTATCGAACCGCTCTCAACCCCAAAAAAATGCTTAAAACTTACTGATAAAATCGTATAGTTGTTAGTGTCATTTATCCAAGCGAATTATTTTCCAATAATACTATGCGCCTGATGATATAATCTTGTCTGTCAATAGCTTCCGAAGTTATTCATATAAATTGTACAACAATATGCTGCCTATCTCATATCATGTTTAAATTGAGCATTTCTGTTCCTAGAGGTTTGAGACGTTGCGTTGATGCTTTTTTACCTCCACTAAACAGAATGGCTAGAATGTGCAATCCGCTGCGGGGCCGAACAAACATGATATTTGAACGGATCGCCCATCAGATTACATTAAGAGCATTCTGTTATCACTCTTACTTTGTTTTGCTATCATATTTGAAATATTTATTTTTGAAGTTATATTTCGTTAGGCGCGTTATGAAAAATTGATGAGAGTGAAATTTTACGATGCGCGCGCACCGTGACACATAATTAACAGAATGAAGTTGCCCACGGAAGATGCTACGGCATTGGACATAATTTAAAAACAACATTCGAATAATAATTGAATTTATGTTACACTTAATGTAAGAGAATAATAATAAATATTTATTTATTTAATTTTTCAAATGTAAACTGAACTTTATTGACTATAATGACTTTTCCAGTCTTTAATTATTTAATTGTAATTAATTATTTGCATGCAATCAAAAACTATTTTTAATAATGCCAAAGAAGTAGATATAACTTCTTACGCGCGTACATAGGTACACGCACCCTTTTTTTCTTTGTAAACTTATCAATTATAATCATTACTATAATATTATATGCATTGTTTGTGCACGCCATCCGCAATTATTATCGAGGCCACACATTCTTTATAATTTGTAGAACTTGTTTCTTTCCTTTTTTGTTTTTTCCTATGTGGCCTTGTTTTGCGGCTATAAATAATTCATGTTTGAGATTTACTCCATAACATCGGTATATATATTAGATATATAATTAAAAGATATTATATATTAAAAAAAATAAACAAAATACAATCAACACTGTCCTTCATAATATAATTCTTAGACGTCGTATTAGGTCTTAGGAATACAAATGATGCGATTTAACAGTGCAAAAGGCAGCCTAGACGATAAATTTGAATAACATTCTAACTTAGGTATGTTATATTATTGTTCCAGTCTAGACTTTGTTCGATGTGTTAAGGCGAAGTTCATTCTAATTTATCAAGTATTTTCTTTTTGCCTATGTATAAAGTGACCATTTATTCTTTGACTCAATCCGGGACATTGGTTTAATTTAGGTCAAATAATAAGTAGTCAATGAAAAAAAAATGTTTTTTAAAGTTATTTATTTAGAAAAAGTTAGTTGGCATAAAAGTTCAATCACAAAATATAGGTACACAAAAAGTTATATTTCTATTTATAAGAAGAACAAATTTGTTTTAATATAGGTAGCTGGTGACGATTTCAAATAGGAATGAAACTCTTGCCTCGTTTTATTTATATTCTGCTGATTTAAATTTTCGCGCGCTTTCTGAAAACGGGACAATTTTGCGTGCCACAGTACATTTTGGGGACACCGGGACTCGTAATTGGAAAAAGGGACAGTCCCATTCAAAACGGGACGTCTACGGTAACGTAACCTATGCAGCAAGTACAAGTTTATATTTTTTCTGAATTATCAAAAGAATGCTTTACAGCAATCGTGGTCAGCTAGAGATTTAAATTCGTGATAAAAATTACTCACGTTCACCAAAGTATTAAATACTAATAAAGTATTATAATAATAAGAAGTCTAATAAATAGTATTCAGAATATAAGTTTATTTTTTACAATTTATGGTTTTTAGATAAAACAACCTAAAACAGCGTTGGACTAGTGACTGTAGTGTGCGAATCATATCCATAAGGTCGACTGCAACTGTGCACCAATGGACAGAGTGTGCGTCTAGTACTCGCTCGAAGGAAAACATCGTAAAAAAACCGGCATGTCTCAAATCGATGACACACAGATAGAAAGGCAGATCACCAAAAGACTATGATATAAAAATGATCAAGGAATCTGATGAATATAAGGCCAACCTTATAAGGTTGTACCGCCACTAATTTTTATTATCATATAAAACAACCTAGGCGTAAGTTGCATAATTAATATAAGTATTTTTACTGATGACTAATTCTCGAAATGGACTGCGCCTTAATAATAACCTTATATCGAATACGAATTGGATTGCCGAAAATCGCGACACAATTGTTTGTATTTGCATACAACACCGTCTAGACTGTGCGTGACTGGACTTAGGTTTGATGCCCGGTCGTGCACGGCGGATGCAATTTTATGTGTTTAGATTTTTGGTAGGGTAAGTTTTTATTATATACCTAATTATGGTCTTGCTTATTTGTTTTGTAGGGCATATAGCAAGATGTACAGATAAAAGGTGGACTTTAAAGACAACTGTATGGAAAGGACCAAAGGGAAGAAGAAGAGGTCGCCCAAAAAAAAGATGGATAGAAGAAATAGAAGCGGTAGCAGGAAACGAATGGAGAAAGAGAGCCATAGACACTAGACAGTCACTTGAAAAAAGCTGATGGAGGCTTTTACCCGTGAAGGGGTTCCGATTGAAGGTACTGAAGGTAGTTAGGATATAGGATAACAAGTAAAAAAATAAAAAAATAAACCTAAGCTGTATATTATAATTTTTTTGTCATGATTGGAAATAAAACGGGCTATATTATTATTTGTTAAGGAATGCAGAGACCGGATCTCCACTTGCTACGGTCCTGACTTATCTCTCTAGCTTCATCCACTTTCATGACATTTACCATGCTCGTTGGTTTAGCGTGTCCCTTCTCTAGTATCTCCTGGATATGGTCCAGCCCTGCGATTCCGTAACTCACTTTTCGAACTCACACAGCGGTTTTGAGAGCGACCGCCGATGCGAAAACCGCTGTGTGAGTTTGAAAAGTGAGTTACAGAATCGCAGGGCAGGTATGTATGACAAGGCCTAGCCAATGTTGGGTACTTTACCATAAAATATTTAAGTTAGAACATGTTAATTTGCGCAATAAACTTTAAAAAATTATGATTAAATGTGACGGGTTAAGCCGTGTTAATTTTTTACGTGTTACGCACACTGAACAATTATTAAAAACTAGCTGTTACCCGCGACTTCGTCTGCGTAGAACTACTACTTCGTGTAAATTTGTTTGGACTGAATAGGCTCTGAAACTATAATGAAACGATTCTAATGAAGCCGGCACATTGAATTATTGAGATTAACATAGGTAGACTTTTCCTGACCCTGATCCCTGACTTAACTTAGTTTAATACGTTTTTGTATACGACATTTTTTGTTTTTCCTTCTTTGGTCAAAACATGTAGGTTTTGTGGACTCGATACTCGTGAGCACGCCACATACAGTTGCCCATGGGAGAAACAGTTTTTTTCTAAATGAACACCAGCTACTTTGAGTGTCTGTCCTTGAGCTTTGTTTATCGTCATAGCGAATGCTGCTTTCAGGGGAAATTGTACTCTTTTGAATTGGAATGGCAAATCGGTAGGGATTATTGGAATACGGGGAATTAACACTTCTTCTCCCTTTGCTGTTCCTGTCATAATTATTGCTCTCACAATATTGCGTCCCAGGTGTGTAATTTGTAGACGTGTGCCATTACACATTCTTGGTGCGTCAAGATTTCGCATCAACAGGACCGGGACACCTACTTTTAGCCTCAACTTATGGGAAGGCACCCCCGATAATTCTAAGGAGTTAAGAAATTCTACAGGGAACGATGTCACTTGCTCAGTGTCCATGACATTGTCTACGGACAGATACTCAACAAAATCACCTTCCACATCTGACATGATTTGTTCGTTGATCTGCCCCACTACTTCGTTTGTCGGTGCTAAAATTGCCCTTTCGCACAGCCATTGTCTGTTCTTCATATTGGTTGCAAGATCGGGATAGACGTTGTTCTTTAAGTCATCCATGTTACAGACAACATTACAAAATTCACGATTCAATGTAATCATTCCGTCACTATTTGTTTCCATACGGTCGTCTCCGATTTTCAGAAGAGCATCCGCATATTGCACCAATTGTGTATCACTGTGCAGTTGTACTCGCATATTTGTAGTCAGACAAAAAATTTTTACATGCACCCATAATGGAGACGCTTTTAAACATGCATTTATTTCATCTGCCGGCGTGCCTCTAGTAATTACCGGCAGAGTCTGTCTAAAATCGCCAGCTAAAAGTACCACCATACCACCCATGATACTTTGGTTACTCTTAATATCTTTTATGGTCCGATCTAGTGCTTCTATCGCTCTTTTGTGGGACATGGTACATTCATCCCAAACCAACAGCTTACATTGCTGTAACATTCGTCCACGGTCACTATTTTTAGTAATGTTACAAACTGGCATTTCCTCATGAGCTAAGTTCAATGGCAGTTTAAGTACTGAATGTGCCGTTCGGCCACCATTAGATAAGTAACGTAGCTGCTATTCCAGAAGAAGCTACAGCAACAGCAACTCCTTTATCTTTACGAATTTGGGCTAAAAGTAAATTTAAAAGAAATGTTTTACCCGTGCCTCCTGGCGCATCCAAAAAGAATAAACCACCTTCGCCACTTTCGATTTTTTGCACAACATTCTCAAAAACTAATCTTTGTTCTGGGTTTAGACGCGGAACAGACTCAGTTATTTGTTGTTGTAAAGAAGCAGCATCGTAACTCAATTCTCTTATTATATCACTGCAAACTTCCCCAGTTCTTTGCGGCCTGCTCAACCCAAAATCTGACAAATTTTGTACCTTTCCCACAGTTGTTGAGGGTTTGAAAGCCCACATGTCGCTATTAGTATAGCAAAAAGCATTCTCACCTTGGCCGCTGATCTACATTGTGCAGCCTCTTCCAGTGTTATATTCCAATGATTGTCATCCTCCAATAATCCTCTTGCCTCACATGCCTCTCGAAATGTTGAAAATTCTTGATTGTTGTATTTTTTGAGATCATTGAAAGAGGTTGGCCCACGCACATGGTGTAGAAGCATCCTTAAACAAAAACATTCCATGTTAGTAACATGGACTGTGTAAACCCGTCCTAAGGCATCTCCAGATTTGACACCAGGCCAGTTCTGAACCGAAGTTCCTTGAATTCGGCGTTTCCAAGTTTTTCTGGTTGCGTCCCATGTGTAATATCTCGGTACCTCAGCATACATAAGAGTTCTTGCAAACTCATCTCTTATGCAAAGTTCAAAAAAAGCTGTAAGGGTGGTTTTTGGTCGAGTAGATAGTCGCTCGTGGAAATTATCTTCTGTAAAATAAACTCGTTCACCGTTCTCTAAGTGTACACTTAGATGTGTAACGGTGGGGTGCCTTTCGTGCAACGGGAACCCTAATAACCGCCACACGGCTTCGTTGCTGCTAACATAACGACCAGATTGATATGTATGTACTTCATTTACGCGATTTGCAAGCTCTGTGCTCCTAAAATTGAAAATGGCTTGGTCACTGCCTTTGTTAATATATTTGCAGATATATTTGATAGCACGCACTGAACTGCAAGCCTCAACATTTATATGGGCGTTAAATATTTTTAATAGAATAGCGGAATAAGGGACCACCCAACTATTATCAATAGTGACGTAACTCCCATTTCGTAGTTTCACAGATGCCGTTCGACCTCCGTCTGCTGGTGCTCTTCTACGATAGAGTGGGTATCCGTTTTCACTGTGGATAGTGTCTTTGTGTAATTTGCGAGGAAATTTCTTTGTGCATTTTCCATCTTTCATGCAAGGGCACTGAGGATTTTCAGGTCCACATGGACCATGAATCATGTTTTTAACTATAATATCATGAAGTGTCTTGTCAGTGCTTGGATCGGGTATTTCTGCGCTGATAATATTATCAATTTGATCGGGTCTCAACTTGTCTTTTAACCACAATAATATGTGGACATGTGGTAGGCCACGCTTCTGCCACTCTATGGAATACATAAAGCAGATCACTTCTCCAAATATTCTGCCTTTGGAAATAACAGACATAAGTTTTTAACTTTCAACCTAAAAACTCTTGCGACTACATCATGCCTATCAATCGCGCTTTGACCCGGCATTAATTCATTTACTATTTCCGGCCATGCTGGGTTGCAAGTAAACGTAACGAATAAGTCAGGGCGACCATATGTACGTACATAAGCAACGCATCCTGAGTATATTCGTGTAAGTACCTCGGACTATTTACAAATGAAGACGGTAAAATTATCATTCTACCAATATCATTTGGATTTAGATTAGCGTCATTCGCTACTGCGTCTTGAAGTTGGATATAATTTTCTGCTCTTAATTTAGTTTGATTTAATGTTATGTATCGTAATCGTTCACTTTCTACCTTAACGTACATATCAACATAAAACTGATTGGCCAGTTGCCTGCATCGTGATATAATATTAAAATCATTTTCTCTAATCATGATATGAAAGGCATAAAAGTCCATACATGATACCTTTTTGTTAGGCAAGGGCAGGCCAGTTACAGGATCGACTTGTGGAATTTGAAAGTGATACCCTTCTTGCCCTTTGCTAAATATTAGCGGATATTGTAACGCATCGTAAAATTTATGTGTATCCAGCACCCTAGTTAGTGTGTTATCACGGGCATGTAAAACTATATCACGGGAAGCAAACTGTTCACCACAAACCATGGCTGCGACTTCATTTATTAAAGGTGCATTATATCGTCTTTCGTGTTCCCCACTTGGTGTACGATCTGGGTGAATCACCAACTTATAATCATCTCCCGGCATTCTTTCTAAGGCTGTTGTGAAAGTGTTTATTAGGCGGTTATGTTCATGCAACATTCTCTGAATCTTTAAGACAATATCCTTTTCTACTAATTGAATGTTTTGACACCTGCGGTCAACCTCGTCGTTTTCATTTCCCATAAAATAAATCTGTAAAAATTTTGGTTGCTCATTATTTGTAGGAAGCAAAGAACCAATCCTATGATAGATTTGACCTTGGATTGTAAAGTAGATGAAAACCCAGGCATAACCACCTCATTTTCTACACCAAATGACGTCATTTGAAAGCATGAATTATATTTCCTTATTTTGATTAAAAAACGCCGCGATTCGTTGTTATCACCTAAAAGTAAAGACTTCAATGGTTCCTCTGGTTCTCCAAGTATTGGAATTGAAACCTTGCCACCAGAACAACACATACCCGGAGTTTCTTCTTTCCACTTGAGTGCTTCACAATGTATACATTTTTTATCCATTCCACCTATGAGAAGTAATCGATGGTTATTATACTCAATCGATGGGTCATAATCAAAAGCAGCATTGTGGAATGCTCCCCATGTATACATTGTAAACGCATTTCTCCTTTCTGACTGCCGTTCAGCATTTAACACACGTCGTCTTTGGGATTCTTCTGGCATCTCTGCAGCTATCAATGATGCGTGTCGCTCAGCATCTAAAATCTGCCGGGCCTGAGTCTGTTCATAGGTCTCGGCAGCTCTTTGCGTTGCGTGTCGCTCAGCATCTAAAATCTGCCGGGCCTGAGTCTGTTCATAGGTCTCGGCAGCTCTTTGCGTTGCGTGTCGCTCAGCATCTAAAATCTGCGGGCCTGAGTTTGTTCATAGGTCTCGGCAGCTCTTTGCGTTGCGTGTCGCTCAGCATCTAAAATCTGCCGGGCCTGAGTCTGTTCATAGGTTTCGGCAGCTCTTTGCGTTGCGTGTCGCTCAGCATCTATAATCTGCCGGGCCTGAGTCTGTTCATAGGTTTCGGCAGCTCTTTGCGTTGCGTGTCGCTCAGCATCTAAAATCTGCCGGGCCTGAGTCTGTTCATAGGTCTCGGCAGCTCTTTGCGTTGCGTGTCGCTCAGCATCTAAAATCTGCCGGGCCTGAGTTTGTTCATAGGTCTCGGCAGCTCTTTGCGTTGCGTGTCGCTCAGCATCTAAAATCTGCCGGGCCTGAGTCTGCTCCTCAGATTCTTGGGATCTAGCTACTTACGCAGTTCGAGCTCTTTTAGAGCGACGCGCTAAATTAGATTTACGCTTGCGAGGCATATTACAAAAAAATTTAGTTAAAGGTACTGAGTACGAAACTATACTTAAGGTAGGTACTTATACACATGAAATAAAACAAAAACAAAACGAATTGCTAAACTAAAACTAAATGTTAAAAAAAATATACTATCCACATGGAATAAAAACAAAATGAATCAATAAAATTATATGCGAAACTACTGGAACTATTTTATTCACAAAACAACATTACTTACCTATTAATACTCAATAAAAACTATGCTGACCTTCTTAGGTACCGTAACTACTTACTAAATGTGAAAAAAACTTAAAAAAACCTGCCTACTAATCTACTACAATTTTATACCTATCCTAAAAATGAATTAAAGTATTTATTTTACCTATTAACTATAATTTTACCTACTACTAACTTATGCTAAACTAATAATAACAACCAAAACAACTAAGTAAATAACACAAAATGCTTATCCAAGAAACCCTAAACACCAATGAAAACGTAAAGAAAGCGAATACGTTGCAGCTCAAAATTGTAGATATCGCATGCGTCCGCCAACGACGTCTGCCCTCACGTGTCTACCCGTTCGGGTAAGCATACTTTGTGATCTACACTCCTCCCACCGAGCCATCCGCGTCCCCCGCACGTCTTTGCCGCCGCGCCGCGCCCGCCAGCCCCGCCACACCACACCATGCATCGTCACACTCACACATTCATAGTGTATAGGCCGATGGGCCTGATGGACATGTCAGGCAGAAAGTATTCTAAAAGCTGGCTAGGAGTATTTGAATTATGCGATACATAACTGCACCCCGCGTTTTCACCCGTATTATTCCGGGATCGGGATCGGGATCTGGATAAAAAGTACCCTATGTCCTTTCCCAAGGTTCCATCTATCTCTATACCAAAATTCATCAAAATCGGTTCAGCGGTTTAGGCGTGAAAAGGTAACAGACAGACAGAGTTACTTTCGCATTTATAATATTAGTAGGGATCTAGAAGATTACATCTGCCCCATATAAAGACATTGTTACCGAAAGTAACTCTGTCTGTCTGTTACCTTTTCACGCCTAAACCGCTGAACCGATTTTGATGAATTTTGGTATAGAGATAGATGGAACCTTGGGAAAGGACATAGGGTACTTTTTATCCAGATCCCGATCCCGATCCCGGAATTATACGGGTGAAAACGCGGGGTGCAGTTATGTATCGCATAATTCAAATACTCCTAGCCAGCTTTTAGAATACTTTCTGCCTGACATGTCCATCAGGCCCATCGGCCTATACACTATGAATGTGTGAGTGTGACGATGCATGGTGTGGTGTGGCGGGGCTGGCGGGCGCGGGCGCGCTGCGCGGCGCGGCGGCAAAGACGTGCGGGGGACGCGGATGGCTCGGTGTGAGGAGTGTAGATCACAAAGTATGCTTACCCGAACGGGTAGACACGTGAGGGCAGACGTCGTTGGCGGACGCATGCGATATCTACAATTTTGAGCTGCAACGTATTCGCTTTCTTTACGTTTTCATTGGTGTTTAGGGTTTCTTGGATAAGCATTTTGTGTTATTTATTTAGTTGTTTTGGTTGTTATTATTAGTTTAGCATAAGTTAGTAGTAGGTAGAATTATAGTTAATAGGTAAAATAAATACTTTAATTCATTTTTTAGGATAGGTATAAAATTGTAGTAGATTAGTAGGCAGGTTTTTTTAAGTTTTTTCACATTTAGTAAGTAGTTACGGTACCTAAGAAGGTCAGCATAGTTTTTATTGAGTATTAATAGGTAAGTAATGTTGTTTTGTGAATAAAATAGTTCCAGTAGTTTCGCATATAATTTTATCGATTCATTTTGTTTTTATTCCATGTGGATAGTATATTTTTTTTAACATTTAGTTTTAGTTTAGCAATTCGTTTTGTTTTTGTTTTATTTCATGTGTATAAGTACCTACCTTAAGTATAGTTTCGTACTCAGTACCTTTAACTAAATTTTTTTGTAATATGCCTCGCAAGCGTAAATCTAATTTAGCGCGTCGCTCTAAAAGAGCTCGAACTGCGTAAGTAGCTAGATCCCAAGAATCTGAGGAGCAGACTCAGGCCCGGCAGATTTTAGATGCTGAGCGACACGCAACGCAAAGAGCTGCCGAGACCTATGAACAAACTCAGGCCCGGCAGATTTTAGATGCTGAGCGACACGCAACGCAAAGAGCTGCCGAGACCTATGAACAAACTCAGGCCCGGCAGATTTTAGATGCTGAGCGACACGCAACGCAAAGAGCTGCCGAGACCTATGAACAGACTCAGGCCCGGCAGATTATAGATGCTGAGCGACACGCAACGCAAAGAGCTGCCGAGACCTATGAACAGACTCAGGCCCGGCAGATTATAGATGCTGAGCGACACGCAACGCAAAGAGCTGCCGAAACCTATGAACAGACTCAGGCCCGGCAGATTTTAGATGCTGAGCGACACGCAACGCAAAGAGCTGCCGAAACCTATGAACAGACTCAGGCCCGGCAGATTATAGATGCTGAGCGACACGCAACGCAAAGAGCTGCCGAGACCTATGAACAGACTCAGGCCCGGCAGATTTTAGATGCTGAGCGACACGCATCATTGATAGCTGCAGAGATGCCAGAAGAATCCCAAAGACGACGTGTGTTAAATGCTGAACGGCAGTCAGAAAGGAGAAATGCGTTTACAATGTATACATGGGGAGCATTCCACAATGCTGCTTTTGATTATATCCCATCGATTGAGTATAATAACCATCGATTACTTCTCATAGGTGGAATGGATAAAAAATGTATACATTGTGAAGCACTCAAGTGGAAAGAAGAAACTCCGGGTATGTGTTGTTCTGGTGGCAAGGTTTCAATTCCAATACTTGGAGAACCAGAGGAACCATTGAAGTCTTTACTTTTAGGTGATAACAACGAATCGCGGCGTTTTTTAATCAAAATAAGGAAATATAATTCATGCTTTCAAATGACGTCATTTGGTGTAGAAAATGAGGTGGTTATGCCTGGGTTTTCATCTACTTTTACAATCCAAGGTCAAATCTATCATAGGATTGGTTCTTTGCTTCCTACAAATAATGAGCAACCAAAATTTTTACAGATTTATTTTATGGGAAATGAAAACGACGAGGTTGACCGCAGGTGTCAAAACATTCAATTAGTAGAAAAGGATATTGTCTTAAAGATTCAGAGAATGTTGCATGAACATAACCGCCTATAAACACTTTCACAACAGCCTTAGAAAGAATGCCGGGAGATGATTATAAGTTGGTGATTCACCCAGATCGTACACCAAGTGGGGAACACGAAAGACGATATAATGCACCTTTAATAAATGAAGTCGCAGCCATGGTTTGTGGTGAACAGTTTTGCTTCCCGTGATATAGTTTTACATGCCCGTGATAACACACTAACTAGGGTGCTGGATACACATAAATTTTACGATGCGTTACAATATCCGCTAATATTTAGCAAAGGGCAAGAAGGGTATCACTTTCAAATTCCACAAGTCGATCCTGTAACTGGCCTGCCCTTGCCTAACAAAAAGGTATCATGTATGGACTTTTATGCCTTTCATATCATGATTAGAGAAAATGATTTTAATATTATATCACGATGCAGGCAACTGGCCAATCAGTTTTATGTTGATATGTACGTTAAGGTAGAAAGTGAACGATTACGATACATAACATTAAATCAAACTAAATTAAGAGCAGAAAATTATATCCACCTTCAAGACGCAGTAGCGAATGACGCTAATCTAAATCCAAATGATATTGGTAGAATGATAATTTTACCGTCTTCATTTGTAAATAGTCCGAGGTACTTACACGAATATACTCAGGATGCGTTGCTTATGTACGTACATATGGTCGCCCTGACTTATTCGTTACGTTTACTTGCAACCCAGCATGGCCGGAAATAGTAAATGAATTAATGCCGGGTCAAAGCGCGATTGATAGGCATGATGTAGTCGCAAGAGTTTTTAGGTTGAAAGTTAAAAACTTATGTCTGTTATTTCCAAAGGCAGAATATTTGGAGAAGTGATCTGCTTTATGTATTCCATAGAGTGGCAGAAGCGTGGCCTACCACATGTCCACATATTATTGTGGTTAAAAGACAAGTTGAGACCCGATCAAATTGATAATATTATCAGCGCAGAAATACCCGATCCAAGCACTGACAAGACACTTCATGATATTATAGTTAAAAACATGATTCATGGTCCATGTGGACCTGAAAATCCTCAGTGCCCTTGCATGAAAGATGGAAAATGCACAAAGAAATTTCCTCGCAAATTACACAAAGACACTGTCCACAGTGAAAACGGATACCCACTCTATCGTAGAAGAGCACCAGCAGACGGAGGTCGAACGGCATCTGTGAAACTACGAAATGGGAGTTACGTCACTATTGATAATAGTTGGGTGGTCCCTTATTCCGCTATTCTATTAAAAATATTTAACGCCCATATAAATGTTGAGGCTTGCAGTTCAGTGCGTGCTATCAAATATATCTGCAAATATATTAACAAAGGCAGTGACCAAGCCATTTTCAATTTTAGGAGCACAGAGCTTGCAAATCGCGTAAATGAAGTACATACATATCAATCTGGTCGTTATGTTAGCAGCAACGAAGCCGTGTGGCGGTTATTAGGGTTCCCGTTGCACGAAAGGCACCCCACCGTTACACATCTAAGTGTACACTTAGAGAACGGTGAACGAGTTTATTTTACAGAAGATAATTTCCACGAGCGACTATCTACTCGACCAAAAACCACCCTTACAGCTTTTTTTGAACTTTGCATAAGAGATGAGTTTGCAAGAACTCTTATGTATGCTGAGGTACCGAGATATTACACATGGGACGCAACCAGAAAAACTTGGAAACGCCGAATTCAAGGAACTTCGGTTCAGAACTGGCCTGGTGTCAAATCTGGAGATGCCTTAGGAGGGGTTTACACAGTCCATGTTACTAACATGGAATGTTTTTGTTTAAGGATGCTTCTACACCATGTGCGTGGGCCAACCTCTTTCAATGATCTCAAAAAATACAACAATCAAGAATTTTCAACATTTCGAGAGGCATGTGAGGCAAGAGGATTATTGGAGGATGACAATCATTGGAATATAACACTGGAAGAGGCTGCACAATGTAGATCAGCGGCCAAGGTGAGAATGCTTTTTGCTATACTAATAGCGACATGTGGGCTTTCAAACCCTCAACAACTGTGGGAAAGGTACAAAATTTGTCAGATTTTGGGTTGAGCAGGCCGCAAAGAACTGGGGAAGTTTGCAGTGATATAATAAGAGAATTGAGTTACGATGCTGCTTCTTTACAACAACAAATAACTGAGTCTGTTCCGCGTCTAAACCCAGAACAAAGATTAGTTTTTGAGAATGTTGTGCAAAAAATCGAAAGTGGCGAAGGTGGTTTATTCTTTTTGGATGCGCCAGGAGGCACGGGTAAAACATTTCTTTTAAATTTACTTTTAGCCCAAATTCGTAAAGATAAAGGAGTTGCTGTTGCTGTAGCTTCTTCTGGAATAGCAGCTACGTTACTTAATGGTGGCCGAACGGCACATTCAGTACTTAAACTGCCATTGAACTTAGCTCATGAGGAAATGCCAGTTTGTAACATTACTAAAAATAGTGACCGTGGACGAATGTTACAGCAATGTAAGCTGTTGGTTTGGGATGAATGTACCATGTCCCACAAAAGAGCGATAGAAGCACTAGATCGGACCATAAAAGATATTAAGAGTAACCAAAGTATCATGGGTGGTATGGTGGTACTTTTAGCTGGCGATTTTAGACAGACTCTGCCGGTAATTACTAGAGGCACGCCGGCAGATGAAATAAATGCATGTTTAAAAGCGTCTCCATTATGGGTGCATGTAAAAAATTTTTGTCTGACTACAAATATGCGAGTACAACTGCACAGTGATACACAATTGGTGCAATATGCGGATGCTCTTCTGAAAATCGGAGACGACCGTATGGAAACAAATAGTGACGGAATGATTACATTGAATCGTGAATTTTGTAATGTTGTCTGTAACATGGATGACTTAAAGAACAACGTCTATCCCGATCTTGCAACCAATATGAAGAACAGACAATGGCTGTGCGAAAGGGCAATTTTAGCACCGACAAACGAAGTAGTGGGGCAGATCAACGAACAAATCATGTCAGATGTGGAAGGTGATTTTGTTGAGTATCTGTCCGTAGACAATGTCATGGACACTGAGCAAGTGACATCGTTCCCTGTAGAATTTCTTAACTCCTTAGAATTATCGGGGGTGCCTTCCCATAAGTTGAGGCTAAAAGTAGGTGTCCCGGTCCTGTTGATGCGAAATCTTGACGCACCAAGAATGTGTAATGGCACACGTCTACAAATTACACACCTGGGACGCAATATTGTGAGAGCAATAATTATGACAGGAACAGCAAAGGGAGAAGAAGTGTTAATTCCCCGTATTCCAATAATCCCTACCGATTTGCCATTCCAATTCAAAAGAGTACAATTTCCCCTGAAAGCAGCATTCGCTATGACGATAAACAAAGCTCAAGGACAGACACTCAAAGTAGCTGGTGTTCATTTAGAAAAAAACTGTTTCTCCCATGGGCAACTGTATGTGGCGTGCTCACGAGTATCGAGTCCACAAAACCTACATGTTTTGACCAAAGAAGGAAAAACAAAAAATGTCGTATACAAAAACGTATTAAACTAAGTTAAGTCAGGGATCAGGGTCAGGAAAAGTCTACCTATGTTAATCTCAATAATTCAATGTGCCGGCTTCATTAGAATCGTTTCATTATAGTTTCAGAGCCTATTCAGTCCAAACAAATTTACACGAAGTAGTAGTTCTACGCAGACGAAGTCGCGGGTAACAGCTAGTATTAAATATTATTTTGATAAACACGAGTTTTACGGACTGTGCGTTACAACCTTAACTACAAAGGCGGTTCATCAGACACTTATTTATCTGATGACTCATTTGTGTCTGAAATCTAATTCTGTATATGGTCATAAACGCCTGCAAGTCATAAAACATTTTATGACTTTGCTGTCATACTGCGGTTGGAATGGCTTAAGTTACAGATTAGAGCGTTTATCGCACTGCTACTCCAGAGCTAAAAGCAATGCCAGACAAGATGGTGTAAAACTCCTGGGGCCTGCCAAATTTACTTTGCGATAGGAGTTGCCATTTAACATAAAACGAAATTCTACGGACATGGTCACGTGACCAGGCGCAAAGTTCGTAAGTGAATTCAATAATTGGCATTAACAGATTGTGGATTTTTCTAGAATGAAATTCACAAAAGAGAGTGCGAATGGGGTCCGAAATACGAGACGTTTTTTATGTCTTTTTAAGATTCCATATTCAACCTGGTCAAATGCTTGAAGACATCAACATCATCTAGTCATTTACTATCCTATAGATAAGTGCCTCAATTAGTTAAAAAACTTTGTCTTATTTTCATAATTAAAGTGAAAAAGACAAACTTTTATGAGCAATTTTAGGATTATAATTGAATAATCATACATTTTCATTAATATTATTTCTATATAATGTAATGAATCTCATGGCATAAATATCGCTGAATGTTGTACCACAATTTCTGTGGAATTGTTTTAAAATATATTAATAGCTTTGTAACGGTGATATTTTCTGAGGATACATCTGTAAGCTAAAATTAACTTTGATTACTCTAAAGATATATTACTGCTCTTTGTAAATAATTGTGGTCTTCTAATCCTGGGATCTATTCCCGTGAAATGTATTTCTAATTGTTAGACACCGAACTCTTAAACCGATTTCAAAAAACCTGAAAAATGAGGTTCAAGATTCAACGGGTATACTCAGGATACTGCTTAAAAACAGCAATCATAAGAATGTTCCTTAAAAAAGAACTTCAAGAAGCTATAGTGAAAGTTTCGCCGTTGATGGAAGCACAAAGGCAATTTTGATAGTTCGTTGCTTCAATGGCACTGACCTATTTACCCAGAATTGGGTTGTCGCAATAGTCAAAGTCAAGTCAAAGTCAAATCATTTATTCATGTAACACAATGTACACTAATAAATGCCAGTTCTCAAATCACGGGCGTAGAACGGAAGAGAAGAACTGGCAATAAACTCTCCGCCACTCTTTTTAATCGCCAAGTTTTTTGTTTTACACAACGTTGCTGCAACCATTACACCATGTTCCACGTGACATCTTAAGTAATAAATAATAATTTAATAAATTTAAAAACAAAGATTTGTCCTCTATCAGCAGGAGGCATGGTGAAATAGGAGCACACACTTACATTTTCGTGGGAACAACTCGCAAATATATAGTCGAAATAATAACTAGGCAACTGCAGACACAGAATCATGAGGTAGGTATTATCCGTACACCGGGAATGCCAAAACGCATATATACAGGAATGATAGGTTCTTTTTTATCATCCAATAAACGTGTTATCATTTAAAAGTGTAATAATAAAACAATGTTATCAGGATGTTATTAATAATTGCAAGTAATATTCTATAATTACGACCCAATAAATTATATTTGTTTCGATATAAATTGAAAGATTGACAGACAGACAGGCAGGCATTGTTGATAAGAATCTATTATTAGCATTATTATTGCATCTTTAAACCATATTTTTGTTGGCCTAGTGGTTGCGACTCTCATTCTTGGGGTTCGATTCCCGGCTCTGTACCAATCAAATGTGCGCATTTAAAACTCGCTCGTACAGTGAACAACGTGAGGAAACGATGTTTTCCTTCCTTAGACCCAAAAATCGCTGCTACCTAATTAAGGCTGATCACCTAATTGACTATAAGTAAAAACAAATATAGACGTCAGAGTATATGATATTTATATATTTTTAAACATGATTAAGGATTTATTCCAAAATATGTATTTAAAATAAAAAATAAAACCAAACGTTCAAACTCTATCAATGGGCAGTGTGAAACAGCACGCACTTGCAGGGGGAACAACACTAATACGTAGTACGAGTAACAAGGAGAATCAAGGTAGAAGATAATCAACATACCCGTTCACAAACTCAAGTTGCACCCGTTCACGAGTACGTCCCATGGTCACCGGTCTCTTGCCATATTGTAGGGAGAGGGACAACCCGATGGATAAAATTTTCATTAGGCCCAGAATTAAGAAAACTGTGAAACTGAACAGGCATTTTCGTCACCACATCAACAGTATTCCGACGTTTTATTTATTTATTTTTATTTTTGACTACTCCAATGCACCAACTATTCACATATTACATATAAAACAATTCATACATAGAAAAAACCAACGCAACATTATAAAGTAATACATTAAAATATTTACAAAAATACTTTTTCTTACAGTATAACCACTCATTTGAAGCAGAACTTTGGTCAGCGGTCAATTAACAACGTCTGTTATTCTATGCAGTTAATTTTTTTTTCGAGATGACATAAAAAACGAGTAGAGCATAACGTACAGAGCGGTAACGCAAATTTGGCTCGGTACATAAAGAGCAAACAACTTCTATGGCGAGAGAACGTGGAGTAAGTGTAGTGTAGTGGAGTGAGTGGAGAAGGTATTTGCTAATGAATGGTCAATTCCAGTCAGTTATTAGCCTAACGTTAACCAACATAAATAGTAAGTTGGAAAACTACTTTAATATGCATTTGTCGCATTCCTAAACAAGACTGCTATGGTTACATTTTTACAAACCACAGCGGTTTTCTAATGTAACATATTATGATTTTATTATATTATTCTGTAAAATAAAAAAAAATATTTCCATACATTGTGTCATGCCTTTTTCGAGAGTTTAGGTTTCGCTTAGGGTACGAATAGTAACGGCGGTCGATGTCGCCTCCTAACGTAACCATCAGGCATCTGAGTCTTCTGATTATAATATACACAACAATATTATAAGTCAGAATTGCTTTTATTATTAGGAGTTACAGATTGTCGCCGCTGGGATTGGGTTTACCCAATTCCCTAACGAAATTAAATACATAGGACAATTTAAATGGATATTTCTTATATCTTCTTGCCTAAACAGCTAAACTATTTCCACTGATTGTGCAATGTTACTCAATTGCAATGCGTCCAATAATAGTTGTATGTTTCCGCGCTCCTTGACGCGCAAAACAGTCTTGATTAACCTGTTGATAGAATGGTTCTGGGTGGTCGCCCGCATACGATGGAGGTAAATCCTACCAAAGACAATTTATTTTGACTGTCTTTTGTCTTCTGAAAATAAGTGTTGTTACGGGTACATAGATAAATTCTTCACCTATATAAAATAATAATTGTTGCCGTAGTTAATCAAACCATAAGAACTTCTTAGAACTTGTTCGAACTTTCACTGACTTTTATGTGCTATGTGCAGCACATATAACATAACCTATATCTGTACCTATGCCTAAAAAGATCTAAAGAATTAATTATTTCCGCCAAAATGATTTATAATTATTATCTCTAAGTTGATTCTTTTGAACTATCTTAACATTGGAGTCGTGGATATTCAACTTCTTGACGCCACGGGCCTAGTTATACAAACAATGGTAAGAATTATAAAAACATTTTAATTAGTGAATTAGTGTTAGTGCACCTTTTTCTTAGGTACTAAACAGTGGTAAATATAGTAGTGTTATTGGACACTTTCTTATGTTAAATATCCTTATTAGTGAATAAGTTAAACTAAAATTAGACTTAAGTTAGGCTAGATCGTAATGTTCCATGATGTCTCAGTGAAGAGAATGTATTTGAAAAAAAATTTCATTGCTAGTGAGAACTGATTGAAATGCAAAGTCAATCAGTTCTTACTAGTCAAACTATACTTTACTTATTTAATTTATTACTTTATATTACTTACTATACTTAGCCCTGTGTATCAACTCTAAAACATGTGATTTAAAAAAAAAATTACGTCATAACGTACGTTATGGTCAGAAGCTAGAATCTATCAACAGTTTTGACTTCTTCTTGACTAACTCTTTCTCGAAGTATCTCATGACAATATTGCAATAAACGTACACTACCCATCTTCTTTTTAACCTAACAGATGGCTTGGTGAGAATATCACGCTGATTGTGGAAGGCATGGGAATGGAGAGGATATCAAAAGATGGGGCCTTTGCTATACGACTCATAAAAAAACTTTTCAAATTACGTATAAATATTAAATGTAAATTTTGAAATTATCTTTGAACTGAAAAGTTTCAATTTGATGTAATCAAGGCTTTATTATTGCCAGGGTGCTTGGTCAAGATGCCTTAACAGTAGTGTAGTAGAAAGACGAAATCTAAATTTGTAAGAAAATTCGACACGAACTGACATTATAAATACTAAACGTAGTAACAATACAACATTCAGCAGTGAGTATTACAATATCGTGAGTGAGTTTTCATTAGTAATTTCCTTCCTCATATATTTTCATTCATCAAAACCCATCAAACCACGATTAGTCCCCTTTCTCTACCGTGCCATTGGCATTGCAAAGGAATTAACTACAGTGCTAACCATAATTTAGTTACTTAAGGGGATAATTGTTTTTAAAGTTAAACGTAGCTGGCAATCTAAAAATGAGCCTAAGGGTGGAATTCTGAGTCGAGACAATTGTGAACTAAAATTTCCGAATGTCAAGTGTTTTGACATACGAGTGACATAGTTAACCTTGACAATTAATGTACCTTAGATAAGACGGTAAGGTTTTTGACTCTAATGTAACTTTCCTATTTTTAAATAGGCAACTCTTCACATCTTCATTTCTCTGTTTTATAGTTATAACTAATCCTCAGAAACGTCAAAACCTTTCCCGACTTCCCTAAGAGTGATAACATATGATATATTTAGATTTTTAACGGTAAAACAATCGGAGGGGTTTAGTCAAGATGCCTTAACAGTAGTGTATGTAGAAAGTCGAAAACTTAATTTGTATGAAAATGACAGTTCGTTTCGACAATTCTGGTTCTCTCATTATAAGAGCATTTCTTTAGTTGTAAATTTGTTTTTCATTTAAAACAACTGTTTTATATAAAAGTTTTTTCTAAGCAGAGTGAAAAGTGTCTCAAAGAAAGCGAACGTACTGCCACCGTACGCTCGCACCGGATGAGAACATTGTCCTTCGCTAGCCTTGGCTCCTTTTATCACGACGTTGTCATTCATCAGGGCTGCCATGCGGGCGCATTTATTTACACGTCAAATTGATATTTATGCCACACTACTTTCCAATACTTGCTCGAATAATTGACATAAGGGCAAGTCGGTTCGTTGTTTGATATAAATGATCAGGTATGTTTGTTGTGTTTAACAGTATGGTTATACATTATATTTGTGTCTATTGACGTAATATAGTTTGTATAGGACAACTTTGGACAATAGACTCAAAGGTATTTCTTAAAATTGACAACTAGTTTATAGTGTATTCCCAAAACCTCCGAAATCATACGGAACCTATAAATAAACTACCAACAATGAAGCACTTTCGTTCAATAAAAACCAACCCCAAATTTCCTTTGACCTAAATCGAAAATTTCTTTCGACCCATTTTCTAAAGGATGACATCCTGTACTTGAGAAAAAAAAGAAAATCGAGTCCAACGACCCGACCCATCGTGTGCGAGCGTTTGCGATTGTTTAAGAGGTCTTTATAATGGAAAGATTGAAGAATACACACAATTAAAAATGATTTGTTGCATGAGGGCGAATGACCCTATTTCTTAATAGGGATGTGGCCTTGTATCGATGTTTTAAAATACAAAAGCAGAACTAGCAGTGACGCGTAGACATCCAAAGTAGCATTGAACTACAGAGGTATTTCCGAACCAATTCGAATTCGAGTCCCAAGAAAAGAGCGTACCACCAGTTCTTAAAAGGCCGGCACCGCATTTGCGAGCCATTTGGCAATGTGCTATGTGCAGCGGTCATAAAATCAGGAGAGCCCTTGTTACATAAAAAAAGCAAAGATGACTCTGAGATCTATCTGTTCGCGATTTTAATTTTGATATTTGAGTAAAAACAATACAATTAATGTTAATTGTATTGAAGATCTTGTATACAATATTTGCATAGTTTTAGTACTATATAGTTTCTAAGAAATCTGATCGATTTCTGTCTATATATTGAAGTAAAACATATATCACCGTCAACACATGCTAATAGTATGTTATATTTCCCAAAGCCTACAATTTCATATCAAGGATTTCATAGCAAATAAGGCTTCATAATAAGAATAATGTTATTGTAATAAAAGGTGTATGAGTTCCTGCAACCATCCAATCGGTGAGCTGGCATATTTGTATAAAAAAATAAAAAAGGTTTTTTTTAAATAAATTATACAATTTCTTTTATATGTATTTCCTAATTAATTTGCAAGAATTCTTCCGCAGGTGAAGGCCTACAGGGTTCGAGCCACCCGTTTTAGTTGTGTCATTCATCTCGTGAGCGGTCTGGTCTTCCTATGTTTCGTTTTTTCAAATATCTCTTAAAAAATTATTTAATTTTTCCTATAAGGTTATCTTCAGTACAAGTTTCCAAAAAGAAGAAACAAAGAAAAAGAAAACGACCATAATTGTTCAAGAGTTAGAAATGGAAAAATAGCCACTGTAAAATATTCCAATTTTGAATTCAAAGGAAGGCACTTTGCAATAGAATTCATACCTAACAATATACAATGTTCTTTTTTCAAAAGTTACTGTATATTACTGTAATAATGTATATTTGTTTTATATTGATAATAAGAGGCTTAATTATTTTGCAAAGCAATTGTATGCGCTAAGCTTCGTAGCTTAGCCATTTTCCCCCACAATAATAGGACAAAAATAGCTAATTATAAAAGTTTGAGGTGAAAAGATAATTGATATCTCATGTTAACGTAAATATAATTGTTACATAACCGGATTCAAGACAACGCAAAAACATGATATCTTGTCAAAATGACAATGATATAAAGGTTATCTGCCGTTGCAGTTTAAATTTGGAAAGAATAATTTTTGCAATCTGTCAAAAACTTGTCAAATTAAGAAAAAAATTGGGATTTTGAGATTGTTAGAGTCGCTCTAAAACACTCTTTATGTGGTATGCCTGGAATTTAATAGGGAATATAGTGGATTCAGCTGAAAGTACCTTCGTCTTTCACAATAGTCTTACTGTGTATATATATTTTTTTTTATAAAATACACACAGTAGGGAGTACGTATTAGATTTTACATATGTTTAATATTTATAAAACATTGTCTAGACATTACAAGAGTAAAAAGAGAGTCATAAACAATTGGAAATGGGCATTCAGGACCAGTAGAATAAAGACTGTATCTACAAAGATTACTAAAATTATAGTATATGACTTGATAATTTTTGTCGCTTTAGCTGTAACACATACTACGTTAGAAGTCGCCAATTAGTCTGCCTAGTTATTAATGAAAGATAAAGCTAAGCCAACATTAGATGAAATCCGGTTGGTAAGTAGTACTAAGTGCAAAATAAAATTAATGTTTTTCCAACTGGTGGGGATGAATCTAGGTGTTACACGGGTAAACCAAAACATTCAAAGGTTCATAGTAATATATTGGACCCTATCGACACTTATAGGCAAATGATTTATATATATGAGCTATAGAGAGTATAAGCAGCTATGTTGTACTAAATACGAATCTAAAGCAGTCCAAGTAAATGATCATGACTAAAGAGACATGGTTTTGACAGCACTGTGACCCGACAGTGCTGTCAAAACCATGTTTTGTCTGCAAAATATATTTTTTTAAAAAATCTTCGGAACGGTAATGTAAGGTAATCTGGTAAGGATCAGGTCAATTGGAATCACTTTCTCCGGAACTTGGCTAGTATTACAAGGTTCATGGGAAGACCTATTTGGAACTTGGCTAGTATGACAATGTTCATGGGAAGACCTGTCCGGAACTTGGCTAGTATTACAATGTACATGGGAAGACCTGTCCGGAACTTGGCTAGTACTATAATGTTCATAGGGAGACCTGTCCGGAACTTGGCTAGTATTATAATGTTCATAGGGAGACCTGTCCGGAACTTGGCTAGTATTACAATGTTCATGGGAAGACCGGTCCGGATCTGGGCTAGTATTACAATGTTCATGTTAGGGTCTGTCCGGAAGTTGGCTTGTATTGTTCATGGAAGGTTCTTTATAATCTCAGTAACATAAAAGAAACAATACATCGATACATGATAGCACTAGCATCTCTTGAGTGAGTGTGCTCATCCGGGCATTCGTGGGAATCAAATCGCTTCCCCTCAACGAATTTATCTAGGGAACTAGTGCTTGCTGGGTGTCATGGTCAAGATCGTTTGTTTTGGTATGGATGTATTTTATATTTTTTAACCATATATAAAAATATTTATGTATTCAAATTTTATAAGGACGCCAAAAACATAACTGAAATAGTAGTATATGTTATTTTACACTTGTTTCAAGACTCCGTGACTGACTGACTTTCTTCAGTGTTTGACGCACACCGTTTGATTTAAGATATGCTGATTCCATTTACATCGCCATCACACGGCTTCTATAAACAGAAACTTAGGCAAGTTATGTAACCTAACATTAGTTAAGTTACATTTATATTTTAGTTAATGATTAGGAACGTAAACAAAATATAAACACCTTTGAAGATGTTGATGAATTTGAAGCCAATATGAGCCCTTTAGTGTTTACCACACTCATAAATTGTAATTTAACATTCTCGTTTCCGATACCGTCCAATAACATAAGTGTCACTTCGATTTACGAACTCTTCAATAAGTCAAGTTAGTTTTTTGTTAAGCCAGCGTCGCAACCCCACTACCCCTAATGTTATCTCAGTTATAAGCTCATGTTTTTAACAATTAGACAGTTGTTACCCAGCTTTAAACAAAGTGTTTTATTGGAACATATCCACACAACAACCGTCACCGAACTTAAATCGCGACGCTACTTTTTTTGGCTAATGCGTGCAGCATTACTGCACGTATTTCTTTGACTAAACTCTGTGCTTTTTCATCACAAGACCCATGTTCAGATTTAGAGCCGAGCCTTATCGTTAATGACCTCCTTATGTCAAAAACGAGTAGAGCATATATTCTCGCCTTCAGTCTAATTGTATAGATTTAAATTTTATTTCTAATCAATTAACTTAGCTATTTATTTCTTTTTTTAAATGTTTTTTATGTTAACGAACCTTGAATTTTTTTCACAAGACATTGTATGGCTTATCTATAACGACGAATTCTTTTAATTAGTAACATCTATTTATAAACATTTTTATTATTTTGATAAAAGATATCTTTGTTGACTGACTTAAAGAGATATTCTTAAAATGACAAAACTAAATTATAAAATTTTGCAATTGTTTTAGATAGTTTTTCAGATACACGAAGAGCAGACTTATTTCTGATTCTATTAAAGTGTTCCATACGTTTTAACATTGACACATTTTTTGGCCCAATAAGTAGGCCAGTTTAAGTTGAGCCAAGAAGGCTGGATTTTAAGGTACTATTCAAAATTTATTCATGCTTCATATATAAAATATTTGTATACCTTGTCATATATATTTGTTAAAGCTCTAAAAGGTATATGACACAAGGTAAACCACAATCGCTCAGTACATAAACATCCTGTGGGGTTCTTTATTTTATACAGTAATGAGGCACCACGAAGTATCGGCGTAGTATAATATATTTATATACAAAGTTTGTCGGTGTCACGACTGATTCGTTGATACGGAAGTAGTCTCTTTGATATGAGATTTTACATTCATTCTTAAGTTTCGCGGTTGGCTAAGCGGTTTTAAAGAGACTGCGGTAATGGTGGGTTTGATCCCCGGTTTCTTGCTTCTGATGGGTTGGGAAGACCCGACCCAATACTCAGAGTACCACAGAGATTTAGTAAATGTCGTAGATTCCTTTAGTAGAATGCACTAAGCCCTCAACTTTAGGGCGAAGTTCGAACTAAAACATTTATTTTAGGAAATTCAAAAAATCTATCAATAAACTATCTATCTGGTCTACTTCGCCCTAATATCTAATACAACTTTCCCAAGTATCTAATACAGATCACAGCGGTGACTTTGAACTTTGGGCACATGAACTGTTCCAATAGAGCATCAATCACGGTGAAATGGACTTTATTCCCGTACATTAGAGTGTCAAATCGTAAAAAAAATATGCTACATGTGCTGAAGGAATTGAACGTAATTGTTTAATGTATCCGAATTTGGTGACAGGTCAAAACACGCGTACGTAAGGTACAGTTGTAGTCACTAAATCTTTGTAGTAGTAAAATGGAATTTAAAAATAATATGCGATGGGTTTTTGAACTTAAAATCATATAAGAATGTAATTTTAGTCGAGAGATGTCAAATCGACACTAGAATGAGAGAATTACACTTAAATAGGTCACTATTATATATGGAAATCCATAATGCTTCTTTAGTCTATATAATTTAAAATCATATCGGTAGTCCAACAGACTAATATGGGAAATACATTATAAAACATTCACTCGCGAAGAGCGGGACGCTTATAAACTATCATAAAATCAATGTACTTATATAAGGTTTAAGAGGTACATATTTGTTGATACGTTAACAAGTGTGAACTCAAAATATTATTCAAAAGAAATGAAATCCAAGAATCCTGAAGACTGGAATAGTTGAACAGTTTCTGACGGTTTAGGACAGTCTAATTTAACATCATATTATTTAAAAAAATCTGTTTACGTATCGCATGAAAAAACAGTGTTGGCATAGTGGCTTCAGCGTGCGACTCTCATCCGTGAGGTCGTAGGTTCGTTCCCCGGCTGTGCACCAATGGACTTTCTATGTGCGCATATAATATTTGCTCGAACGGTGAAGGAAAACATCGTGAGGAAACCGAATAAAATAAAATCAATATTATTGAGAGCGCCTCTAACGAAAATTCGTTCCTAATATACCTTGTAAACAAATCATTTCAAATTGTCCTGTGAGGGGACGTTGGTCCCAGTTGTGTCATTCGGGGTCCGTGACCTTACCGAAATCTATGTACCTTCGTTTATAAAGCATCGACAGATCAGCTCACATCCTGATTATTTTAGAACTTTAGGTATACTATAGTTACCGTTACATTTACTAAAGTTTGCGGTGTCGTTGTATGTAGATTTTAGGTACCTTTATGAAAAGAGGTTCCATGAAAAGTCGAAAAGAGGTTTGAGTTAAAACTCCGTACCAAAAGATTTTCTTTCCATGTGCTCAAGGCGAAGTAATAAATGAGGAAACCGGCTTGACCCAAAAGTTTAAGATGTCTGTTATTGATTAAATTTATTTTTTATGAATAAGACATTTACATTTGTGTTTAAATGTAGATTTCTACAGATCCATTAACAAAAACTCTTTTATGACAGTTTTAATTAAGCGTTTGTGAATGCCTGACTCTGTCCAGTCTAGGTCATGGGGTTCATGAACCCCTTGGATCCGCCGTTTCATTGTAAACTGAGGCCAAGAATTTTGAAATTAATACTTCGATATCTATATATTGAAATCGTTATCGAAATAGCTGTTAATGTTGCGGGGCAGGCTGCAGCTTTGAGATCAAGGGTCAGGCGTAGGAGACCGCTACTGTACTTTGTGCCAAAACATCGAGTACTTTCTCCAGTGATAAGACTCTCCTTGACTTATAACAAAAAGGCAATTAATTTTAATATTTTGTTTTATAAACATAAAAACCCGAGTTTTTTATTTATGGCTTAGCTTTTCTAGTATTAAGTAACAGTGTAAGATCGTGATCTAACCGGTTCTATTAGTTTTCTTAAATATCTTTTATTTGTAATATAATCTGGACCTATATAAGAATGTACTTAAAACATATTAAGATATAAAGTCAAATGTCACCCATTAGCGCTATCAATTTGGCCAGATGTCTTATGCATTTTTATTAAATTTTTCTTTTATAACTATTTGATTATAATACCTATATATAAGAAAATATTGTCGGCATTAAATACACCGTTCTGAATTCGTTGTATGAAGAATAAATTATACTTTATTATCGCGACACAAACTTTAAAATACTAAACATAAACCATGTATTTATCAGATAAGAGTAACTAATCCCCATTTCAGTGTTTTATTTACTACTTAAGTAGTCTTAAATAGATGAGTACAAAGAAGTATTTCATAGTCGCGGACACTGTAGTAATATTCAAAATTCAATAATTATTGATACTGCCTATGTTTCTAAACAGTAAACATGGCGCCTTGATTTATTATATTCTGGCGGAATATATTTTCCACCAAAAAATCGTAACTTAATAAAATTACATTATGAATGAAACCGCAAGTATAATCAAACAAAAAGTGTTTATTACAAATTAATTGATTTCGATATTATAATTATAATAGTTAAATTAAATTGTATCATTTAGATGTTTTAAAACGCGAATACAATTAAAATCAAAGTAACAATATGTACCCCACACGTTTCATCAAAGCTAAATTATAATTTTATATAAAAAGAACGACTGTATACCGAGTATCATCTGTGAGAAGCAGGGGCGTGTCACTAGTTATCAATATAAATGAGATTTATATAGGATTTAATTACGTCCGCGATAAGACCATTATCGAAATTACAATTGTCCCTTGTCAAGACGCTTAATAAAAATAATTAAACGTTCTTATCAAACAAAAATGAGTAGGTACATGCATTGAGAGTTCGCCAATTGAATCTAAGACTTACACAGTTGATTTAGAGTTTATTATTTATTGCAATTTGATTAGTGAGTACATGATTGAATCTCCTTGTTAGCCCACGCGATTTACTTCACTATGGGCTTTGGGCTCATCTCTTGAACATATCAGTGCGATACTGGCCGTTACGAGGCGCGCGCGTTTCAAAAATTCAAAAATGGAAGTTGGAAAGCGAAATCTTTGGTGCAGTGTTAATCGTGGTGGTTTGGATGGAGGGTAATTGGAAAGTTTTATACCAATCTAAATAGTTTTAAGGTTTAAAGTTACATCAAATACATTTTTACTTAGAAGGTTTAGTGGTTTATTGTAGAATCCAAAAATGGTCCATTGCGAATTTTTTAGTGGATCGATTTTTATCCAGGATAATAATGTATATTAAATCGTTATTTTTCTTTACAAATTATTACAAAAAAGTATATTTTTTCCAATACTGTAGGCATTCGTAATGTAAGTGGTAAAATATTTATGATAGATCAAATAATATTATGTTAAGCACAATTCAATCGCCTGTTATTTATATAGAGCAATAAACGTATATTTTTAATTTTATAATGGAAGTGGAGATGGCAAAAGCTTTCGTTAAAGAAGAATCTGCAATATTTAAATTTTCTTACAGTAATTACAATTAGTAATCATATCATACTTTTAATTTTACGAAAATAATAAATTGAAAATAAATATTGTGCGTTTAAATCCCTTGCACCAACTATGCAATTAACACATTGAAAGGTGAAAGAAAACAATGTGAGGAAACCGTATGACATATGCCAGGATTTGATCACGTACACGTCTATGAAAAGAAATCAGAGAATTCTGAGGCCCACACCCATATAGGGTTGTAGCGTCCCTTAATAAATAGAGATGGAAGTATCAGGGTATAAATTACCCTGATCACCTCCTATTATCGCCACCTATGATATATTATCAGGGGAGTTGAAATGTGTTTAATAAATGACATAGCTGTGTTTAATACAATAAAATAATTGTTATGCTAAAACCATATCACCTGGGGTTAAGACCCATTTAGGGTCATCGCTGGATAATTAAATATTAATAGTTACTAACCCAAAACGATTTGGACAGGGCAGACACTTGGTCAGCCCTGCGATTCTGTAACTCACTTTTCGAACTCACAATAAATCATAAAATGACTGCTTCACGACTGATTTGAGAGCGACCGTCGATGCGAAAACCGCTGTGAGAGTTCGAAAAGTGAGTTACAGAATCGCAGGGCAGAAAACAAAAAATTCCTACAGAATATATCTTTAGCTTCGTTTTGTACATGATAATTTTTAGGCGTACGTCATTGTGCATGGAAGTATGACAGTCTTAAATGCGTATCGTTATATCCCGGAAATATATCATGTGCGAATATTTGAGAATTTCAACGGGTTGTCAACTATTTTCATGTGCTATTTTTGATGGCCGCATTCTTTGAAAGTTTCTTATTTTTTGATTCAAAACTGTCAAATTAATCTCGAACATTGCAGGTTCGAGTGCAAAGAACAAATTGTTTTAATTTATGTAATATATAAGTCATCACAAGTACATTAAAGGTTGCACTATTTATAAAAGTAATAAATGTATTTTTTCCCACAAAAGATTCTATAATTTATTACAACTCCATTTTCTTTAACAAAAGAGCTTTACTGCTTTAAAATAATTATATAAAGTATTGCACTATAAGCAATGTTTCCTTCTTTATAAGAAAGACACTCTGAATTACTTACACTATTATTTTAAGACACTAAAAATGAACACACCCTACGAAGCTATAATGTACATAAAACCAGCTATTATATATCAATAAATTGTCCAGTATACACTGTACATACACACAGTACCTTTATAACTAGCTAGCATATATCTTAATATATATAAATTACGCGTCACGTCGTTTGTCCGCTATGGACTCCTAAACTACCGAACCGATTTCAATCAAATTTGCACACCGTCTGCAGTTTGATCTAACTTAAAAGATAGGATAGCTTACATCTCAATTTTTACCCGCAATATTATTTTATTGCTAATTATTTGTTAATTATTTGATAGTCACAATTCTAACAGATGGCGCTGTGTTGAAAGTACCAACGTTTCACATAAGCTACAATTTAATGACATTACCACCAAAAAAGCATGGTGGTCCCCATGACTAGTGTTCTCCGACCGTTTCCCTTGAATAGTTTACTACTATGTAATATACTAACAAAAACCTTAGCCACCAACGCTTTGCCGGTCTGCTAGTATATATATAATCTCACGTTGAATGGCTTACTTAGATATTCATATATTGTGTCTAAATTTGGCTTGTTAACTTTAGCCTTGATAACAGGCAAAATGAATAAGAAAATTGCAAGACTATTAATTGTCTAACACAAGCCAGGCTTAGCCGACACATACCAACAAACAGAGCTTAATTCTAAATAATCGACGATAGATATGTATACAAAATGCCAATCAGTGGTATGTTCTAATAAATTGTTTTGGGTGGGTGTTCGGCCTTCTGTGGATGAACGAACTCGATATTTTTAACTTTTACACCTGCTTTGCGAATTTTAGAACGCTTATGATTTATTATTACGTTAAAAATCGCAAATCAAAAGTACATATTATAAGTGGTATCGATTAGAGATTGTGTTGTTGCTTGTTAATATTTAAGCTTCTTGGATGTCATATATTCAGTGGTACAACCTTTATGGTTGACTTCAGATTTCAGCAACTGTTTCACTGATTATATTATAGATAGATTATCAGCCTTCTGCCCTGCGATTCTGTAACTTACTTTTCGAACTCACACAGCGGTTTTCGCATCGGCGGTCGCTCTGAAATCAGTCATTTTATGATTTGGCATTCTGAAAAGGTGGGAGCTTGTAGTTTATTGTTTATCAGAATGCCAAATCATAAAATTACTACTTCACGACTGATTTCAGAGCGACCGCCGATGCGAAAACCGCTGTGTGAGTTTGAAAAGTGAGTTACAGAATCGCAGGGCAGTACCTGACACACGTTGATTCGATTGTATTGAGATAGGCCGGTTTTGTTGCGATGTTTCCTATCGCCGTAAGTCAACATTAAAATTAAATTAACTTAAGTATTTAAAAGTGTGTTAAACGTTTTTTTACAATATGATCAGAAAGGTTTAACAACTAATAATATAATTATTTTTTGTTTCAGATAACACTCCAGACATGAAGGCGCCATCTTGAACTTCGTCTCACTTAATTTATAACATTTTATTAATACTTAAATAATATCGATTGTAATAGTGTTTGTTCTTTTAATTTGTAATGCTCGTAAAATGATTTTGATAAGTTATGTATGGTTGGTTGTAGTTTAAAGAGTGGCGGCTTTTTACTCTACATACCTTGGAGTGAATGTGTGTGTGAAGGGTTTTGCGGCATTATGAGTTAAGCGAAAATACTATATGTAGAATATATCTTGGCTCTATCAGTGCTCGACATTCGCAAATAGTATATTTTTGCTCTTTAACCCTCACAAATTGACTAGAAACTAATTTCATATTCTAAAAATCTTTTGTTTTTCAGATCTGCGGCGCCACAATCACTTCAAGGGTCTGAAAGTGATCAACTTCAGGTTTACAGATAAAGTTCTCGAAAATGAAGTAGAGGAAGCATTTCTATACATCCACATTCAAGAGCTGGAACGACAGAACGTCACAATAACAGACGACCACTTTCACATCAACTATCAGGTCAATAGGATCACGAGAAATAGCCAAGGCAGCAAAGCCTCAGTGCCCTACTCCGATAGCTCCAGTAAACTGTCCGGAAAGGAGCTCCAAGACGGAACATGGGTTAGAGCGAACGTGACGAACATGGTAGCAGAGTTCTTCAGACTACCACGGGAGACATTAGGAATAGTTGTGAGAGTACAAGACTCGAAGAATAGAATAAACTTGGTTGTACCGCATCCCAGCTCGGAGTCGAATAACGCAGTGGTGAGTCATAATTGCTTTAAGATAAACGGTATCAATGTGTTTTTATAGTCTATAAATAAAACGCTATTAATAGCTATCGCAACAATTTCTGATTTTGTTCTGGTAACGCCGTTGGCGTTTTCGATTTGGGGTCAATTCGTGTCAAGTGTCAATAAGGAACAATTATCTAATAATGATTTGCCCTGTTTCTCAGAGGTCCAAATATTTAAGTCTAATAGTCGCGTATATTAAGAATTATTCTTTGTCTAAGCTGTTTTATACAAACATTCTAAATTCTCTTAAGTCTCAGGGCACAGAAAAAAACTAGCGTTATAACGTTAAGTATATGTTGGTAGATGGACAGCGGCAGTTAATATTTTATTGCAAAGATTATTGACACCGGAAGATAACAAAATTCGGAGGTTTATAAATTTCCTAGAAAATTTATAAACTGTCGTAGGATTTTAACGAGAGATAAATTATATTATTTTACGTACAAATTTTCGCAAATTTATCAATTTGCCACGTCTCGTGGTTATTTTATAAACTAACGGATATCCATTCGTAAGATTCTAAACGGTTAGGTTAGGTAAGTGACTTATTCAACCAATCAGAGGGCACATGCCGTTTGGTTATCGCTTACTTATTATATTTTAAAAACAAATCGCAAATTTATGAATTACTTAAAGAATACAAATAAAAGTTTCTCCTACCCTTATGAACTAGAAAGCAATATATTTAGATAGTTTCCTAATTTCTTCTTTCCTTTTTTTATAAATTTAGTTTCTTAATATTACTTAAATTGTTATTGAATCAAATATCTCAAGTTGTAATAATTTTAGCGTATCAGTTGCTAAGGAAGAAATTGCGCATTACACCAAATATAATCAGGAAGTATTGCAAACCTTGCTTGGTAAAAGATAATGATTTACCAAATTCAGTGATAACATAATTATCAATTTGTAAGTGGGTCATATAGTTTTGTAAATCTAAAGAGGAATAACATCTGGTTTCAAGATGTGTTTTTAATTCATATTTGTATTGTAACGGTCATTTTCGCACATTTCACATTAATCTATTTCAGGTTGTTTATTTCTAAAGCTGTTCTGTTATTAAACGTTTCAGTTTCTATTTAAAATAATTTATTTGTTTATAAAAAATAATATAAAGAAAATTAAAACAAATTTAAAGAGTTTGGTCCCAGTGGAACCTTAAACGCTGCTTTTACCTTGCTGTATTGAGATACTTTTTTGTTGAGCGAGGAAAGCACCAGTTTTGCTTTTGTTTATTATTTGAGGTTCCGCCAAAATTTAAATTCAAGAATATGGAATTCAAACGCTGCTCTATCAGAACAATAATCAGACTGTCGAATTGTAAAAAAAAATGGTTTCTTAAAGTTATAAGTGATATTATCCTCCAGACAAAGTCGACTTTTTTGTTAACTTCAGAACGGACGGATTTTTATGGCTTTTGATTTGTTGTATCAGAAAAAGGATTGACATATATTGACTGTCAAATATTTGGGCGTGCGTTCAGAAATTTATTTTGTGTAAAATGGAAAATACATTAATTGATGGTTAGGCGGTACGATTTCACTGGGTCAGCTTGTCGATACTAAACGTAATAGATATCTTTAAGTAAATCAATCTATTTCCAAGTTTTTAAATGGTTAGTAGTTGTACCCAAGCAGTACTTAATAGGTGAAACAGTCTTTTTGTTTTTTTATAAATAAGGAAATATAGTCCACTGCCTAACTTGAATCGCCTAACATTGGGTCTAAGTTGTTTCAATCTGTACCATGAGTTTGACATGTACACACACATACACACTTTGCGTAAAATGTTTGTATGACAATCCTTAGAAACTGTAAGATTTTTAAAGAAGAGTAACATTTATTGTCATGTTCATGATAAAGCATAAATTTGATTAAGATGCTGACGACAAAATATCTTAACCGCCGCCGCGCGTACGTTTCGCGTATGTAAAGGAAACTTAAACTAAATGACCATTTATCTCAATAACGTAAAGGACGTTTCATTGTAATTAGCCCATACGATTTATAAAGAAATAGATTTTATATTTTTAGTACATAAATAAACTAACTAGCCTACACGCCGCCTTCATGGCTTGTTATATCCTGGCTAAAGCACATGGGTTCATTTCGAAAAAAAATAATTCGTCGATCATGTCGATGCTTGATAAGCATAACTAAAGCCTACCAATTCTTAAAAGGCCGGCAACGCACTCGCGAGCCCTCTGGCATTGAGAGTGCCCGTTTGCCCCCCGTTCTATAAAAAAAATATAAATTTATGATTTAGACATCTAAGTCATCATTTGAAAAAATGGGGACTATTCGAATTCCTCCTTTTGATTTCGTAGAAATTCGCAGTAGTCAAAAAGCATTTCTGTTCCAGATGCCCTACATAGAACTAACTCTAAGAGATAATTCGCACAAGAGAACGCGACGGATGATCGGAATGGACTGCACAGAGAACTCCAAAGAGGTCCGTTGCTGTCGGTACCCTCTGTCTGTCAACTTCGAGGAGTTCGGTTGGGATTGGATCATTGCGCCTAAGCAATACGACGCGAACTATTGCAGTGGGGAGTGCCCGTACAGTTTCTTGCAAAAGTACCCCCACACGCATTTAGTGCACCTGGTCGCGCCCCAAGGTAGTGGCGGCCCCTGCTGTGCCCCACGGCGGATGAGCAGTATCTCAATGCTGTATTTCGATCACGATTTAAATATAATATACGGGACCATTCCCGGTATGGTGGTGGAGAGTTGTGGGTGCTCATAGTAAGGCTAATTTATTGGTGTGAACCGACGAGAGTGGGAACTCTTTGTGATGTGTGTTGTGTGTATTTTGTAACCCCGTTTTTCTGGTGTGCTTTCTTTTCGATCATTGTAGTAAAATTGTTTTGAATGAATTGTAAATAAGCCAGATTCACCTTACTTCGCTTGAATGTTCGACTTATCTCAAAACTGCATTTACGATTTTAGATTAAGTAAGTAGAAAAATTAAAATTCAGGCGCAAACAGTAAAACCAGGCGTAGTGCCAAGAATGTGAATAACAATACCATTGTTTTTTTTATAGGAAACATTTGCTCTGTTAAGTGACCGACGCTTATTACCTTCTTGAATTGTGGAAGTGTTTGTGCCTTTAGGTCCGTACATCAAAATTTAATTTTAAGTAGCTAGGTAGTGTATGTAATTGATGTATTTCTTTTGTCGTTTGGATCTCGTTCAAAATTATTTCTCTTTAGGCTTAGCGGGTGGTGCTTAAATGTATTTTCAATAAATAAATGTACCTACCCTGTGTGAAACGTATTACTTTCGTGATGAATTGATTTTATGTATTAGGACTAAGAATTTTTGGGCGAAAAATTTCAAAATTAGATCTCATTTTGGGACAGAAAGGATAATGTGTCCTTTTAGATGTATGTTTGGATCAAAAACTTTATACAAAATTTAGGGTGTAGGGAACGAACATCTCGGAAACATTTTCGAAAAATTAATCAACAGTGTCGTGTTATAAGTTTTTTTAATAAAATTTTCAATTCATTTTAAAAATGTATTTTTATTCGCTGAATCGAATGCTCATATGGTGAAGGCAAACATCCACATATTAGTCACCTTTCATACGCGCCTCTTAGTGATTCCCTTTTAGAGACGGAAGACACACATTTACGGCAGATATATTTTACGTCAACCTTTAAATACTTGTCAAAGTCATCTTACTGACATTTGATAGCTGCAGCAACTACAACATCATCAGACAGGCCTTTGGGCCGGCCGGTCAGTGGTTGGAATCGAAGATCGCTGCATTATGCAACAATGGTCCATCCTTTTTTTTTTTTTATAGTGACCCGCAACACTGGCAAAACTTTTATTTTAATTGTTATTTCGCTGGGAATTGAATCCCGAGATGAACCCCCATTGATCATGATTTTTTTAAATGAAATCGTTTATTTGCTAAGATAGAGATACAATTTGATAGATTAATTATATAAAACCCGCACAATAAGCCATATATAAATAAATTAGATTAGATAAATTTCTGAATCTGTTTCATGATCATTTATCAATCTAATAGGCAAGTAGGTAATCCTGTGCCTGGGACACGCCGTTGACTTTTTGGGTCTAAGACATGTCGGTTTTCTCACGATGTTTTCCTTCACCGTTCGAGCGAATGCTAAATGCGCACATAAACAGAAAGTCGATTGGTGCACAGCCGGGGATCGAACCTACGACCTCAGTGATGAGAGTCGCACGCTGAAGCCACTAGGCCAACACTGCTGTTAATTTTTATAATGTTATAATAATAAGTTTTGAAGAATAATATATTGTAAGCCTTTATTCTTCAATTCTAGGTTTCCTATCTGTTTAAATAAATACTATTTAGCGCCATCTGTTTATCAGATATGGTACCTTAAACATATACCTTTAACCTTTTTTTTGTACGAGTTCAAATTATTGCAAATTGATAATAGTCCAGTCAGTCAAGACAATTAATTCATTATAATTCCAAAAGTTTTCAAATTTTGATGTAAGGTCGGGAGTGGTATTAAAACAAACTATAAAATTTTGCAACCTGCTCTGCGGTCCGGAACATTGTTAAAAATGCAATAAATGATAATTTGCTTAGTTCTTGAGACCAAAATTCCAAAAGTTCTGCAAAGTTGGAGTGGTGTTAAATATATTATTTTACATCACCTGTCAAATTTGCAACCAATTTAAGTGTACGGAACATTTTTTGTTATTAAAAATTAATGTTGTTCTTTATTAAACTGAAGGAAAACGTTCCAAAAGTTCTGCAAATTTGACAGATATATCGAAAATAAAATAAATAACAAAAAATGTTCCGTACACTTAGGTTGGTTGCAAATTTTATACGTGATATGAAATATTATATCGAAAACTTCCCCAAGTTTGCAGAACTTTTGGAATTTTTTTCACGACCATACAGATATAAAATTAATTTAATTGCAATTTTAACAATGTTCCGGACTGCGGACAAGGTTGCAAAATGAGATTTATTGTCGTCCCAATGTACCATTCACTTGACCGAAGTTTGAAAACTTTTGGAATTATTATCAAATTTTCGATTTCGAATGTCTATAATGACTGGTGTATAAATACTTACTAGAATTGGATACAATAGAATATGCATTTAAACGCATAATTTGAGTTTTTAATAGAAATAATAAACGTTCAATCGTTTTGATATGAAATCTGTGCAAAACTTCTGCAACTAATAAAAGTATTATTCTGCAGGAACTGCATTTTTGATACAATTGGTGTTATTTGATTTGGAGCCAAGGAGTAAAATAAACAAATATATCAATTGTGTGGTCGTCCTTAAAGAACAGCCACTCTTTATTATATAAACTTTAAATTATGTACACATTCTGTTCGTCCTACATTAATATAACGTTATTAAAATACAATCAAAACAAAATAACAGAAATACACAAGACACTGTACAATTACGGGAGAAAAAGACTAGTAATACCCAAATACAAAATATAAACCTCCCTTGATATTTTTCTTATTTCCCCCTTTTAAAGTCAATGTTGGCCAAATTTATAAATTATTGTTTCAAAGTGAATCAGCCAAACATTCACTCCACACTCCAGTCTAAATATATTGCTTACGATCCAAAATATACAAGAAATTAATTCATACACAGGTTATTGTATCCGTTCCTAAAAACAATTCCTTAATTATATTAAAATTAACAGTTATCCATGGCGTTAAAAGAGTTCTACAATACGTAGATGTTTAAATCCTAATCTAAGGTAAGAGTGCACAACATTAGTGGTGTCAGTCTAAGTAGGTCGGATGGATTATTTTTGGAAACGATGAAAAGCTGCCGAAACGAACGAACATACAAAATAACGTATGGCAGTGACGGAACGTCCGTAAAACCTAATCTAAAGCATATAAATGAACATCACAGATTTTCATACCTACTATAAGAAATGCCATGATTCGAACCGATACAGTAGAAGTAGTAAGGTCACACCGGAGTCACGTCTAGTCTAGTTATGTACAAGTCTCTAATAAACCTCAAAGTATAAAATAAAAGTGGTTCGCAACAGAGTTGAGCCTTCACTTAAATAGGATCACAGTGGAAAAGTGATTTAAGTTTACGTCTAATCTATAAATACAAAGTCCGCGGTATGGCAAGTATCTACGGGTACTATCACTCGTCTAAACTACGTCTCATAGAAAAATCATTCGCTATATCTGTACACTTCACTCCGAATCACTAACACTCAAAAATAGAAACAGGATTCGAGGATTCATAGGAAAAATTTAAAAACTGGGCTGCGATACAGTCCTGGGGTTGCCGCTCTGAGGGTACGCGTCGTAGGAGTGGGGCGGCTCCAAGTGGCACACCACGTTGTTCTCCCCGTTCAGCACCGCAGCCAGCGCCCTCATGTTCTCCTGCGGCTGGTGGTACTGGTGCATCAGCTTCCCGCTTTCGTACGCGTGCCTCGGATCGTAGGCCCTCTCCAGGGTGTCCCATTTGCCATACTTGTAGTGCTCCTGCTCGTGATGGTGCCTCTCTCCGGGGCTGTAGGAGATGAGGGGCCGATGATCCCCAAAAAACTTAGATCCGGAGGATCCGTGGTGTCCCGGGTTCTGTCTGCAGTCGGGGACAGAGTTGTCGTCCGACATATCGGACATCATTGTCTCGTTACGTTCGATCTCCTCGTACACTGGATCGTCCTGAATGACGCGGAATTCTTCGGAACCGCGTCGGTATATTCTTCCTTGTTGAGAGGCTATTTCCGAGTAGGTGTGATTGACGTTTTGGCTGCCGTGATGGTGGTGATGTTTGCGTCGATTCTCGTCCTTGTAGTGTTTCCTGAAGATCATCTCTTGGCTGCCGGGTGTGTGTTGGGACATAAACACGTGGGGGTTCCGAAAATCATGGTTGTAGCTTCGCGTGGTTTGATACCCTTGGGGGTAATGAAGGGGGGACTCTTCGTCCTTGATGGCGTGTCGGGGGGATCCAGGGGGCATCGGAACGTCACATTCGACATACGGACTGTGAATGTGATTCTGTTGAAGTTGCCGAGACAGCGTGTCATGATGAGGTAATGTTGAAGAGTTCCCCGGATGGTGCTTAGAAGAAGTGTTCTGAAAATTTTACGTGAAATTTAATATCATTAAAATAAACTCGCATTGCAAAAATACGTACTGCATAATAATTTCAGTGCGCATTATGAACGCTTTAAAATGTTCTCGTATCAGTATATATGAAATAAATTGTTTTAACTAATATCATATAGTTATCAGTACTATAGAAAATATTAAAACTGATGACGGACTTTAGCTTCATTAACGTCTTTCTCAAACATTCGATTGATTTTTGGGTGTTGGAGACAGCTCAATTAATAGAAAAAAAAAACATTACATTTGTATTTCACTGTGTTCCGCACTTACTGAAGAACATGCTGGTAAAATTTTGATTAGCTAGGTAAGTAAAGCGATACTTTGTGGCCGTCTAGAGATTAATTATTACTGTGTATAAACAAAGCTTTCTACTAAAACTGTGTGAACAAAACCAGAATTTTTATAACAACATGAATGGTGAATATAACAAAGGTATTTTTATCATATTTTACATGTGAATCTAAATTAAAATCAAATTTGGTTATATTTACAATTTAGTAGAACTTAAGTAATGACATATCTTATTCCAATACATTTATAATCATGTGTAAACTAGCTTAGTATACGTTTTACATAGGAACGCATCTTGTTGTTACTACGATATAATGGTTTGTGATAGTTGGTAGCTGACGGAGGTGGAATGGGCTATTTACATGTGCTAATAGAAGTCATGCAACCACGCTAAGTTAGCTCATGCAAATACTTGAGTAAGATCTCGTTATTTCCTCCACCAATAGAAATATCCTGGAAAGTTACATGCTAAAATAAACGTAACATTACAACGAATATGTTTGTCATGAATCTTCCATTTGGTGACACCTTTTTATTCCTTTTTGAATAAAAACTATTTAACACTCCAACAGTGTAATCTGGATGTTCGAGATCTTACCAAGGAGTCAATCCACTCTACGAGTGCTAGGCCCTCCCTCACCTTCCAAACATTGCCTCCCGCATTCGCCATTAAAGCCCAATCGTTCGCGCCTGTAGACGCCACCATCTTGTTCGAATAACAAGATGGCGACCGGGAACGAAGGTTCTGGTAATCGTTGGGGACTTCGATATTATTTCTGTAGCTATGCATCGACGCTATACTCTGAGAGTGGGACGAGCTATGAGGTATGTTTTGAGGCGTTGGGGTTCTAGCGTTTCTTATATCATCGCCCGGGACGTATATGGGCGCGGTCGGACGTATATTCCATCTTGAATCCGGTTGCAAGTTGTAACTCTGTTTTGTAGTTAGAAATACATAAATACATACTTAATACATATATGCTATGACTACTTATCGTGTAAGGTTTGAGAGTAGCGTACGTTTAGTGAAGAAGGACCATACGCAATGTTTAGAGATAGGATTCTTTCGATTTAGAAATCGGATCAGGCAATGCGAGATCGACCACCACACCACTGAAATGTTAGACCCTTAGTCGTTAGTAGTCAGAAAAGCGTTAGTTTGTTAGAGACATGAAAGAAAATAAAATTAAACTTACCGCGATCTGCGCCTAGAAGTGTTAGTTACTCAGCGGAACACATTATTAACAAAACACAAATTGAGCTGTCTTAGACCATTAGTTTACAGCCGATAAGCTGGAGTGGTGTAAAGGTGGTTCTTTAGAAAAATCCTATCTCTTTGAACAGTGCGTACGAACCTTGTTGGACGTTTTGTCTGTACCCGGGCGGGTATCGGGCGCTGCCGTGAATCGGGCCTCGTAGGTGGGACATCGGGGCGGGGGGCTCTCTTTCGGGAATGTTGTGAGCGAAATTGGACGCCGTGGCGTTGAGAGTGGGGCCGAAATTACTCGAAGGACCAAAATTCTGGTTCTCTTGAGAGTTCCTACGGTTTCTATGGGAATGGTAGCTGTGGGCGGCCGCGGCGGCGGCCAGAGACGCAACGGAGGCGTTGTTTATGACATTGTTGTTGTTGTGATTGTTGTTATTAACGACAACGTTAAGGTTGTTGATGACGAGATTATTTGTCGTGGACGCCGAAACGGAAGTGCTCGCTGTGCTCTGTTGTGGAGATGATTGCGTTTGAGTAGATTAGTACATGTATTTCCATGAATATAATTTAGACCGTATGATCTAATCCTTTAAACTGAGATTTTTAAAATAATAAAGTTAATTCAACAAAAAATATATCAATAAGTCTTCCCACAATTCCCACAAATGAATACATACCAATAGATTTTTAATTAAATATAATAAAACCACTAAAAACTGTAAAATCCTTACCGTAACATCCCTAGGATCTACGACGTCTTCACTATCAGGGGCAGTGCTCTGATGATATCGTCTGCTCTTAACGGAACCCTGTCTTGTCTCGACGTGGTTTGATGAAGAGGCAGTGGGAGCATTATGGGCCAGAGGCTGAGTAAAGTGAAGGCAGCAAGAGAGCCACGGGTGACGTCGAACGATACGACCGCACTCCTTTTGGAACTGGAAATTCAGGGTATACAATTGGTGCGTGTGCAATCACAATAACTTAATAGATTATAAGAGCCATATTTGGTGCTCAGTTATAACCAAAAAAATCACATAATAAATATTTTAATGTAATCGGATCAAATCCAATCTTTTATTCACAAAGTTAAAAATATTTTCTAATTAATAGTGTGGAATTAAGAATAATTATATATAATCATCAAAAGATAAGTGTGTCACTATTTATATAAGAATAACTATAATAGTATTTTTATACTTACGATTTCATTCTGCAAGCAATGGAAGATGAATATGAAAAGTCCTTGAAGCGAATTGAGTATTGTAAAAGCGTACGCCACGCCCACAGACTGCTCGTTGATGTACAGTAGACCGAACGTCCAGGTCAAACCCAGCAGAAAAGCTAGCACTACTGAACTATTCAGCCACACTCTGTAAATCCAATAATTATAATTAGAGAATATAAACTAGCCAGTTGAAAATTGAATTTTTATTGCCCGTTCTATGAAAATAATTAAAAGCATACTTTCAAAATATTCAAACACCAACTCACCGTATTTTATACAACTTTGAATTTTCTTTAGCTTTGATTGAGACTGTGGAATGATGACACATCATGTAAATGACCATGCTGAGACAGATCCAGTTTGCCTAGAAAGTAAAATTTATAATTCTATAATTTTAAGATATATTTTATTTCTCATTAAGAATGTTACATTTACTCATGTGAGCAAATACTAACTTGTAATACAATATATTATATTAGCTTATAAACTTTAACTAAACTATAACATATGACTAAAACACTTGTAAAAAAAAAGAAAAAGTTTATTAGCCGGCAAGAAACATAATATTAAATATTATTATAAAACTTATAACAGAAATATGGTTGTGATAAAATCGATCTAACGCTAGTCCCCACACTAGCCCCTGTGTTGTGGGTAACTAGATTACACTTATTCTGTGGTGTGTGTTTTTTTTAAAGAAAAAGTAATCTTAGTGTTACACCTAATAGAACAAAAGTCGTATTAGTGAGAAGTATGCGTGATTGTATAAGCACGTGAATGGGTGTGTGGTTAAAATATGTGGTAAGGCCTCTGTACAATCGAAATCCACTTCGGCTAGAATAATGTTTAATTTTGTGAGATATCTCGATAGTTTGACTATCTCAGAATTCATAGATTGAGTTCCAATCTAAAACAGAGGTCTTATTACAAACACAATTACTGTTTTGTTTTAATTAAGATTAGACATTAAATTTATACAGTATTAACAATAATTATTGTAGGTATATTAATAGATTACAATTCAAACTACTTACAATAAGCACCAAAGCGACTGGTCCAACGAAGCTAAAAATAAAGTATCTGTCCGTGGACAACCAGCAGTGTGTGGATGTGCCATATCCAGGTGGGTATGCGGCGGCCGAAGCCAGTACAACGAGTGCGGGTACCAAATACCCGCCTACGCAGTACCATCGAGCACGTGCTCGTTCTGGCTCGAATACTTCTACTAGCATTGCGTATAGGTGGAAACCTAAATGAAAATATGTATTTATATTAACTAACAAACATATATATAGGATTTTAATTAGGAATAAACTTTTACAAAGCTATTAAGTATATCTCGATATAAAGTTAAAAAAGATACAATCATTAACGTACCTTCTAGGAACATCCAAGCAAAAGCAGCCAAGAAGAAATAGTGTAGCAACCCCGCGATGACACCGCAGAGTATTCTATCCTGCGTTTGATCTATTCCGCACATGAATACCACTTCAGCGATCAACAAACATATACACAGGTTCTTGTGGATTAGTACACGATCCGACTGAAACAAAAACATTCAGAAAATCAGCAATTATATATCTTTGTCTGGGTCTACACTATATTATGAAATATTTGAGTTTCTAATGGACAATGCTTTCTAGTACAATGTTTCATTATTACTTGGACATAAAACAATTATAACTTCTATTCAATGTTTTTCTGAAAAAAATTGTGGCGCATGTAACTAGTAAATGCGCTAGTAATCAACGCAAGATTTTTATAAATCTAGTCATGAATTACTACACTTATCAATTGATTTGGAATGGAATTAACTTCCCATCCCTATTAACTTATCTCTTTCTCTATCTCCCTTTGAATCTCTACTGTGCATTACCTGTCCACATTGTATCTCTAACTTTGGTATCTGAAATTATCATTCAGATTCAAGTGCACTTTTTCTTTTTATGCCTTTTTTCATTAGTGTCCCTTTCACTGTTAACCTATGTTTTAATTGCATTGCTTTGTTCAATTAGTTTTGTCTAAGTAATATTATTTCATATGTAATTTTGCCCTTCTCGCGCTCACCTTATCTAATTTATTTATTTTTCTAAGTAAATATGTTTCTATTTTGTTCTTTATCCTTATGGATAATATAAGATATAAATAGTAAATACCTTCATATTCCTAAAACACTGGAAAACTACGATGGCCGCCAACAACGCGACAGCTGATATCGCACACCCAATCAGCGTCAAGAGACGTAACGCCATCACATGTTTTGCTCCAATCGAAACACCATGTACGTCCATTAGTATGGCGAAGTTCGTAAGATGCGAACAAGCACACCCTGTATGTGTTAAGTTCGACCATTCCACTTCACAGCCTTCTGGTGACCAGCCACTGAAACAAAGGTAATTATTTATATATATAGCAACATTAACTTTAATCGATTTACGTAATTATAAATAATTATGATTATTGATATAAACGAGTATAATTTTGATATATAATCAGCAAGTGTTTGCAAGTATTATGAATCTTAATCTATTGGAAGTTTTAATCTTCAACAAAAAAGCGTGTGGCACTCGGGGACTGCCGCGGTAAAGCTATTGCATAGCATTTTTTATAAACTATAATTCATTATTTATTTATTTTATATGTATGCAGTATTTTTTTTGATATTAATTCAATCTACCACTCTACCAGACTTAGACTAAGACGCCTATATAGTCTGTCTCGCTCTAACGCGTACAGGCTACATCGGTCGCGCTTAAGCTACATCACCGATCTCGTCAGAGAGATGTGAATACGCAGTGCGTTTTGTCGTTCGTTAGTATATTACGTCATCGTGTGTCAGGTTATTTTCGTTACGGAGTTTCTTGATTCGGTCGCCGCGCTCAAAGCCCGAGATAAAATCTATGCAATAGCTTAAAAACTTTAAAACGAAATAATTCTGTTTAATAATAATTTGTGCGTCAGGCGTGCTTTCTTTAGCACGTCCTTATCTAATATCGTCTCTATACAAGAATCTATAATTAACTCACTGCAAAGTATAATCCCAGAAGACGCAAGCAGGGTTCGTAACGTTTTCAGTCTTCAAGTGTTTCATCGTAAGTCGGACCATTTGAGACAGTTGAATGTGACGTCCGTTGCCCAAACTAGCTGATATCACCTGAAATTGGTATTTTAATGTTAGGAATTGAGACAGAAAAAGAGAAAAATTCGCTGTTTGCGAAATGACTATTCTTGTTTTGTTGTAACATTCGTTGTTGTTTATTGATTGAAATCAGAATATTATTTATTTAATCATGACAAGATGGAAGAAACTGTTAAGTCTAAGACAATGTCACTGACATGTCTAAGAGTTCAGACCAATGGTTAAGGCTTAATAATACAGATTAATAAATAAAAGAGTCCAACATTTATCTAATGCAAAATTATTAATGTCAAAATTTACAAAACAAATAGGAAGAGGTATCAGCGGTCTAAAGAGAAAATTATCCCTGATATGTGTGGTGTAGAAGATAACGGAAAACAATGCGCTACATTATCTTGTAACAATGAAAAAGTTCAAAAATACGCAGCAATTGATGTTGTAAACAGCCAACCTTTAGTAATACCACCACCACCTGATACCTGAAGAATAAGAAGACAAAAAATAATATTACACTTACTTTTGAATTAAGTACCCGGGTAACATTTTTCTTCTCCTTTTCAGAGTTGATGCTGACGGACGAAGACGGGTCGGAAGTATATGCAGCGAATTGTGGGGACTTTCCAAAAGTGGGGGGGAGGATTTCTTCTAGACGGTCGAATGCGAAGAAGACAATACGCACGAGGTCAACTTGGTGGTTTTCTGAAAGGATTTTTATCGTAAGTTTCTCGTAACGTCGAGTGCACGTTAGTCTTAAGTGCTAAATAGTGGTACGTGAAAAAATAGAACACAAGAACAGAGTGTCTTCCCCTTAATAGAGACTGTAAGTAGTGTTTCACACTTTCTTATGTTAAATATCTTTTATATAAATTTAGTTTTAAATGACTTCTAAGTTGGGCTAGATCGTAATATTAAATGAGGTTTTGTGCAGAGGCAATTTATTTAAAAAACTTTTTACCGTTACCACTCTTTGCATCTAACGCCCAAATCCAATAATTAATCAACAATCTCAGATTGAAAACTATCTGAGATCAGACAGTGACAGTCAATCGATCTCCTACCTGCATCCCAATAACCAAACTCTACGAAGACAATCCACTTTTGGCGACGGACGGATAAAATGCTCTTTGTCGTTTCATTTTACCGAGTTTTCACTCATATTTGATAATCAATGTAAACCAAATAAAGGAAATAAAACCGTACAATTAACATTAAAATATACATGTGGATGTTTAAAACATAACAAACAGATGTGTTAATTATTAAAAAAACTGGTGTAAGTTCAAATCTGTTAAAATAATTAACTGTTGAAATCGAGCTTTCGTCAACTGTCATTATCATACAAAGGTCTATCCACAGACACCGATCCGATCTCCCATGAATAGCTTGTATCGACAGATGTCTATTACAATCCCTCGATTGGTTATTGGAACACTTGTTACAACATTTGCATTAAGATTACTAACTCAGATAGTTAAAAATGGATTGGGATAGGTTATTGGGTTCGGGTGTAAGTCAATAATATATTGCCTTACGCCCGCTGCTTGATATAGATAGACCCAAAAAAGTGTATTTATATGGTTTTGTGACAAGCTAAAGAATTTAGCAAATAAATTAACTATTTACGAGTAGATTTTTAACTTGCTGGCCCATAGTACCACATTAAACCTACCCAGCAAAGCGGCTTTAGGTATAGTGATGGTGTCCTCAGAAGCTTTCCACTGTTCCTGAGCGATAGTAGATGGGAATGTCTCATCTTCAACATTCTTCACTTCCAACACTCGCACTGAGAGACCTGAAAAAAGTTAATAAAGAAAAGTTATATTTTACTAAAAAATAAAAATGTGTGCGTGTACTAGGTGTACACATGTAAGAAGTGAAACTTCTTTATGATCTTATTTTTCGAAAAATGATCTACTATATGCAACTTTACAGAAATTGGTTAAATAAAATTAAATTGGATAAAGTTTAACAAAAGGCTTTTAACTTATTACTGTACTACTATGTAGTACTAAGATTATTACAGAATTTCATTAATTGTAATAGAATTATTAGTATTACTATCATTGTTATCGTTATTATATATCGTTGTTACTAATGGCTTCGAATCTCTTCGGATCAACCGTGGTAGGGACAAGAAAAAGATGGCGCGTAACCGAAAAATGTGACAAATGTGTGTAATTTTTTTTCCAACGCCGATAAAGAAGTTTGACTTCAAAAAGCAACATGGCGTAACCTGCTACAAAATTTCTCCCATACGTCGATAAAGAAGTTTCACTTCAAAAGATGGCGCGTAACGGAAAAATGTGACGCGTAACGAAAAAATGTTACACTAAATTTTTTTTCAACCCCGAAAAAGAAGTTTCACTTCAAAAAATCAGGCACTTGATATATTCGTCATTCTCTCTCCCTTGACCACGTGAATACGAACTATTAAACTGAAAATTTAATATACATATATGTATAAATCAGATAAATCGTTATCATAACCTATTTCTTACTGTGAGTATAAGTGATTTGGTGGATATACTACTCAGCGCTACTTCTGATTGGCACGATTCGTGGTTCAATATATATTAGCCAGATCGAATCACAAAGTTAACAACTGTAACCTTGGCCGTATTTCTTTCTAAGCTTGTTTTTTTTTGACATTTCACACCAATTGACCTAGTCCCACGCTAAGCTGGTGAAGCTTGTGTTATAGGTACTAGGCAACGGATATACATACATATTATAGATAGATAGACATATAAATGCATATTTAAACAGCCAAGACCTAAGCACAACACCAAATGCTCATCACATCGATGTTTGTCTCAGCCAGGGATCGAACCCGGAACCCATGGATTCGCAGTCAGGGGTACTAACCACTAGACCAATGAGCCGGCCGGTTGTTCAAATCTTAAACAATGCTATATTTAAAAAAACAAATATTCTACGTACATATATTCTTCACAATCTGTAATATAGTTTTCTCCTTAGTAACAGCATCGGCTAACAAAAATGCGTTTTCTTCGAGTTGAGTGAGCAATGCACTAGCAACTCTATTCTGAGCATCCATGCTGAGATCAGACCATGATGCCCGTTGGCTTTCTTCGAGAAGATTCGAACCTAAAAACGACAACAACTGGGTCAACAATATGCTTTATTTATAAATTTATTTATCCCTCATTGTTATTTAAGTAAATCTCCAAAATGACTCAACTTTGCAAAATTCTCTGAATATAGATTCCTTTAATGGATTTAGATTCGTTTAAAATAATGAACTCTTAAGTTATTATTCTAAGATTATTTCAATGTTGCCATTTTTCTTTACAGATGTTAGTAAAGAAAAATGGCAACACTATACAAAGAGTGTAAAATTTAAATATGTAAATCCAATTTGAATTAAATTCGTAATGTGTTTGGATAATTTACCTGTTTTAATAACACCCAGCAACATATCAGTGACCAATGCCTCTTTCTGCCTCGCATCGGAAAATGTCTGCACGTTCTGGGACATTCGTTGAGCCAACTTCTTCATGATGCTTGTGGTGGTCATCATGTCACCGCCGTACAGCGTTTTTGAGGAAGTCACCTGGATCAAGAATAAATCGTAAGATTATTGTGGTTTCTTTTTTATTAAGACAGGCGCATACAGGTGTGAATATCTTTGATACAATATGGTATAATATCTTTAATATGTGTGTGAGTGTAGGCCCTCAGGCCCCAAATAATTTTCCAAATAAAAAAAAATTCATTCAAGTTTTTTTATCAATAATTTATTGTGAAGTTTTTTTAGTATTTAATAAACACGTAAAAATATATCAAATGAAAAGTGGTTTACTAGAGAATTAAAACATTTTTTTGAACTCTCTTTTAAGGGCTCCTGGGCCCTGTAGCCCCAGTTGCCCTCCCCTAAATCCGGCCTCGGATAGCATGACAAGTTTCTCATTTCGGAGGCAAAGACACTGTTTGGGTCGCAGACCCAACGGAGTGAGTGAGTGTGAGGATGAAATAGTTTTATATTTTAAGTTTAAATGTAGATATGTGTGATAAAGCAATTCAATTAATCAATAAGCTTTGAGTTTGAGTCTGGCAAACAATATATTTCTCGCAGACTGCGATATAAATATTGCAATTACCTGCGCAAGATCATTGCTGATGCTAAGGAGAGATTCTCCTTCTCGAACTCTTGCTTCTAAGCTATTAAGCCACACTGACCGACACTCGCTTAAATCTGGTGTCGCACCATGCCATTCTGGTATTGTATCTGCTGTAATTTAAAAAAAAGTTATGTTTTAGAGGCATAAGCAGTGGTAGCCTAGTGGCCTTCAGCATGCGAATCTCATCGCAGGTCGTAGGTTCGATCCCCGGCTGTGTACCAATAGACTTTCTTTCTATGTGCGCATTTAACATTCGCTCCAACGGTGAAGGAAATCATCAGGCACTGGAGACTGTTCACCCACTTGCCTATTAGATTTAAAAATGATCATGAAACAGATTCAGAAATCTGAGGCCTAGACCTAAAGAGGTTGTAGCGCCACTGATTTATTATTCATTTTATTTTTTATGTTTTAGAGGTAACACATGTTGATTATACTTGTTTTAACGTGGTGGCATAGCATTAATACAGAACATTTGTCTAAAATTTCATGAAAATTATAAAATTCCAAATCATTTATTTAATAGGTAACACAATGAACGTCAAAAAAAAAAATTAAATGCTTCTAATTTTACATTTACTGCCAGTTTTCAAATCAAAGACGAAGAACGGAAGAGAAGATCTGGCAATTAACTCTCCGCCACTCTTTTTAATCGCCAAGTTTTTTGTTTTACACAACGTTTGTAAGGAGCTGCAACCATTACACCATGTTCCACATGACATCTTAAGTAATTAATAATAAAATAACCTCGTGCATGTGATGTTTCATTTTTTTTTTAACATTTTAGATCAATGGCACATTAAAAAAGAAAATATGAATTTTGTGGTTACCTAAATCGTAAAGTCATTTAGTATAAAAAAAAAACTTGTCTATTTTATTTGCGCTATACTTACAGTATACATAGTCTCCATTCGACGGATTTTCTTTGGAAGCCTGTGCATCAGGTAACGCCACGCTGCCGCGGTAATCTATCAGATGCTCCGGGGTATCACCACCACGACCTGCAGAAATTAATAACTTTTATTCGTCTCCAAATAATATTTTATAGTAGTATATTTTTTAATTTCCTACATTTTATACTACACTATTTTTTACATTTATTTATAACCTGGTATTGATTTTACAAATTCAATTAATCTGAGCAACTGAACACTTATATAGTTTGTCAATTGTCAATGTTTTAAGTTTGATAAAGCAAGTGTTACTATTGAAATCGAGAGACTGAAATTTAAAATTTGAATTACCTTTAAGCAAAGCTTCAGAACCAAGTCGCCTGATCAATTGCAGCTGCCTCTCACTGGGATGGTCTAGACCTAAGTCGTGATAGTTCTCCCCAGACTGCAACCCAGAACTCCTTCGTCTTGGACGTTCTTCTTCTACATGTTGATGGGCTGTTAATGTGCACCTGGAAGTATATAGAGTATTATTAATGTACCAAGTAGTATACCAAGCCCACCAAATACTTGTTTAGTACTATTAGAAGTTGGTGGATTTATGCCCATTGCCTATTGATTAATTATTGAAACTTATGGGAATACCCAATAATGCATAAATTTATCCTTTATTGCAGCACCAACAACTTGATTAGGTCGGCATTGCATTAAGAGTTGTGTAGTTTAATTCACATGAATTTTGAAGGATTCCCTATTGTTTTAAAGTGTATACACAAAAAATTCAATGTTGTTACGCGTTAAATCGTCTAAACAGTTACAATCTTCAACAATAATATTTGTCTTTGGGCTATTACGTAAGCACTGAGTGGTGGGGTTGGTCTTTGATTTTCTTATTTGGTGATTACGTCAACAGTAATAATTATTTACGTATATTACGCACACATTGCCTATACTGAAAATGAAATGCAATTTCGAGAATTCCTACGAATATTAATACGTTTATGTACTATAATTTTTGAGAGCTTTGCTTACTTTTGCTGACAAGAGGAAGGGGGGGGGGATAAATAGCTTAGGTAACACTTGAACGGCCCCTATTCATCGAAAATGAGAGTACAAAAAACACATTTATACAATTGGAGGAAGAAAGGTTGTACTGTTCCATATACTATGTTTCCGATTTTCGCGTCAAATGAAATTAATAAAGATACATACTTCCACCTAGCCAAGCCAGTGGCTCCACCTGGACATGGCTGAACAGCATACGTGCCAGCCAGAGTCCAGTTCCAATGCAAGCCGCGTGCTGTAACTTGAGGACAGTACGACCTGCGGCCCAGAGCTGGTGTCGCACTTGTAGCTGAAATATTACAACGGAATTAAGATATGGTTTGGAACGCAAAAACTATATGAAAGTCGCAGAGACTTATAATACCAAAATATTTTCTGTCAACGTATGTAATATCATTGCTTTAGTAATAAACAGTATTAACATTATTCTTAACGTACATAGTAATAATAATAATTAAATAGAAAAGTAAAACAAATTTAAAAAGTTTGGTTCCTGTGGCAGTGTAAAGGCCGATTTACATTATCTTAGTGTTTAGCAGAGTGCTTAAGGATAGTACTTTAGTTGAAACATGTTAACGCTACTTGCTTTGGTACGGTTCTACTTGACTTTCAAGTTGAATCAAAATAGAATCGCTTTTTATTTTTGTTTCAAGTGATACCCCTCCCGCGCCCGCGCACCCCTCGAGATCTTCCTTCGTTGTGTGTGAACACGTAATTTAGTAAAATCTTTAGGAGAGTGCATAAGTGCCGTGAAACGCGTGCGTGTTTTTTGATTTTTAAAGATGGCTATTTAGCCATATTACATGATAGTTGTATCTGAATATGTTGTTCACGAATGTTTGTGGAACGTTAAAAACAATTTAAACAAAAACAAACAGGCTAGGCATTCGGCATACACTGCCTTAAAAGGAGCTATTTTGTTTAATATTTAGTTTATTTATTTCGAATAAAATCTCGTCTTCTATTTGTTCCATAACTACAGTGAGTATTTTGCGTAGAATAGAGCGTATTTGCCGACGTCGTTGCGCGTTCATTGTGGTGCTGTAATGATACTCTACTGGAAGAAATGTAAACGTTCACTCGCAACGCACTAAAGCACTAAAGAACTTGCCTTTCAAGTTGTACTAAAATAATCTCCTAAACACTAAGATAATGTAAATCGGCCATAAGCTACACTCGCTGTATTGCGATACTAATTTAGCGAGGAAAGCAGCTCTGTACTATCTACCAGGCGCCAACTTAAATATTTAATTAGCGCCTGTGCACTTGAGTAGTATGTCTATTTTGGCAAGGTAACTTACAGAAGACTTTATCATAATCATCGTCATTTGGTCGATTTTCTTTCGGTGGACTGTGTAACGATGGAGTCGCCTCAGCATCTTCATCTTTTGGCACCCATTGTGCGATGTCATCAGTCACAGCAACTGTAATCATTGATTGATTTGATTACTAATGAATAATAATAAAATAAGTATAAATTTTAAGACGAGATTGGTCGATGTTTTTGATGATTCAGAGTTGTGACTTGGTGCACAATGGTAAGTCCCATTGTATTAGATATTTAACTCTAAAATCGACTTTGTACTAGCGTAAATGTAATTATTATTGACTGAGAGAGTTTGTTCTGAGAATGACATTTATGTGAATAAATATATTTCTTATTTGCTTGCCATTACTGCACAAAAATTGTATACTATTATTTTTTCATATTAATTATTATCATATTATTACTGTCGAATTATAATTGAGTAATATAGATTTATATTTGCTTTTTTAAAGGAATCATCTTTGGCGTAGCTCACACACTTTGACTGTATGTTGATTATTTATTTTTTATAAAATAATAATAATGTAAGATCTATAGTTGCAATATTTGTAAATATGTAAGCACCATGTATCTTCATAATAACTTTGTTATCTATGTATATTATAACACGGTGCGCCTATTTTATTTTAGTTCTAGTAGTTTTTTGGTTCTAGCTACATGGTCTTCAATGTATGCAAAATATTGTAAAAACTATTTTAAAAGAGTATGAAGTTTCTTGCCCATTCTTCTCCGTATGAAACTATCTTTTTTTGTAAGTTTTTTTTTATATTTTTACTTGTAATTTTGACTTTCAAAAGTGCCTTTTTTATAGGCCTAATTGAAATAAACGACTGACTTGTATTGTCAACATATTAAATTAAATTTGTAATTAATTAACTTTGCATACCAGATACCATGATGGTTCTATTTACAGAGAGACAAATAAGAATATGATATAGGCATAATTTATCGAGATGCAAATAACAGGAAATGCGATTACATCTTGATTTTTCGATTTGATTCTAAGTAATTTACCGTGTTCTTCTTCCCTTTCCTTCGGCTTTTCAATCTTGGGTGTCTCTTGTGGTTTTGGAACCTCTTCCTTTATGACTGGTACATTCTCCAATGGTACCTGAGGTAGTTCCTTCTCTGATGAAGAGTCTTGCTGCCTTGGTGTTGTTTTCTGTAAGTAATTTTTATAACTCTAAGATAACATATTAGTATTTCAATCAATTTAACAAAACACTTGTTAGTGAAATCCGAATGTTCAGTTATAAACATGACGTATTCAGTATTTTTTTAAATATGTATGCTTTGAGCGGCTTTTTCTTGAATTAGTAAGAATATAGTAGGTTTTACCTATTGTTGGTATTTGTGTGAAGTGAGTTTCGCATTATTCACGGTAAATAATTTTTACAGATGCGACATATTATGTGTAGGTGTAAAAAGTTGTATTGTACTTTTACAATGCGATTAAAATAGGAATCGACTTTTGATATTCTGACGTTATAATTATAGCTAAGAAATAACTTTTTTAAATAGATTTTGAGTACCTAAACGTTAAGCCAATTAAAAAAAATAAACAAGTATGCAATATCGTTACGGAAACATTTAGAAATGTTATTTACAAGTGACATTTGACAGATAGAGGTCATTGACATTGCTATGCTTATTTGAATTGTATATATATATATACACATCATCAAACCCTATTTCTATTTTTCATTGTTATATTTTGTTGTCAATATTTTAGTAATGTTTTATATAATTATGTATTATATTATTTATGAATGTATTTACACTAACAAAATACAGTACAATTAAATAATATAGCAACTAGCGGCCTTATCGCTTTCGATATCATCCAGGCAACCACATTAAGGAATTAATTAAATAAGTTGAGCGCAAGTGTAAATTTACATATACAATTACTTAGACAAAGAATGGACAAAACAAATATAACATATGTAGACTATACGAAAGGGGCCACATGAAAAAGGAAAAGTATTTTTCTTCTTTTCCTAATAAATATAGTTTTAGGCTAGTATTAAGATTTGGGATCTTACCTTTGTCCCAATATTTCCTAATTGTATTTCAGGCGGTAATGTAATATGAGGTCTGAATGTCGGCGGTGTGATCACAGTGGGTTTCTTCTTCTCTTGTTGGGTTTGAACTGGGTTCTTGAGGATAGGTGGTGCGGTAGATCTCCATACTGTTGGCTGTGACGTGATAAGCCAGGGCGGTGATGGGCGGCTAGTGGTACTCGTAGTTGATGCTGAAATTTATTAGAAGATAGTTATTTAGTGATTGTTATAATGGTAGATATAACTCAACACCGAAATGGTTATATTCATTTAGTTTGCTTAGTTTAAAAATGATTAGCTGTTTTGCATCGTACCACGTATGTATAAACCACGAAAGAGTGGAACCGCACACAACATAGGGATCTCCCTGGTGAGACGAATGTCTGCTATCATATAAATGTCTTTTAATACATAAAAAAAATTATTAATAAAAATATTTTTTTCGGCATTTTAAGAATTGATACGCTCTTTTCTTGACCCTAAGTCGAATTGCTTCGGAAATACATCAGTGGCTGGTTTCACATAGTGGTGGTGCGCGGCAAAAACTGCCTTAAAAACGCTCAGTTGTGGAATGACGGTCAAGGTGATACGGATGAAATTTCCTATTCTGTCTCGACGTCTGATGATGAAACTCAGCAGCATGTATTCGAACAACTCCTCTCAACACTCTCCATGGTAAACGCGGTAGAAGATGCATCTCTACATCTATTTTTAGATAAAAGAAATCGCAATCATTTGACAGTAAGGCATTTAAAATCAAGTCCTACCCGTTGGACTTTTAGTCTATAAAAATGTGTTTTTTTTTTATGAAATAGGAGGCAAACGGGCAGGAGGCTCACCTGATTTTAAGTGATACCGCCGCCCATGGACACTCACAATGCCAGAAGGCTCGCAAGTGCGTTGCCGGCCTTTCAGGAATTGGTACGCTCTTTTCTTGAAGGACCCTAAGTCGAATTGGTTCGGAAATACTTCTGTGGGCAGCTGGTTCCACATAGTGGTGGTGCGCGGCAAAAACTGCCTTAGAAAACGCTCAGTTGTGTGTGTATTATAATAGTATTCAAAAAATTACCTGGTACGCATTGGTAGTGAGCCTCCAAGTACTTCAATGTGTTCGGACAAGGATCACCGAACATATTAGTGCTGGCCAGTATGCTACAGTTTTGGTGCATACTACATCTGAAAATATTAATAACTTAATAAGCTTATGCTACTTAATAAATTAATTTCATTTCAATGTTATTAAAAGCTATGTAATACTATGTGGCTTCAGCGTGCGCCTTTCATCCCTGACGTCGAAGGTTCGATCCTCGGTTGTGCACCATTGGATTTTCCTTTATGTGCGCATTTAACATTCTCTCGAACGGTGAAGGAAAACATCGTGAGGAAACCGACATGTCTTAGACCCAAAATGTCGACAGCGTGTGTCAGGCACTGGATCACCTACTTGCTTATTTGATTTAAATATGATCATGAAACAGATTCAGAAATCTGAGGCCCAGACCTAAAGAGGTTGTAGCGCCTCAATATTTATAAAGTTGTTACTAGTTAGCCAACAAACAACAATTCTAAGCAGATTAGCTTTATAATTTGTTTCAAACCACAACCATAACTAATATTTTATCTAACTTATTTGTACACTCATTTAATCTTTATTAACATTACAAACGAAAGCAATTGCTACCTAATTATAATCAGTTAATTTTATGGTTTACGATATATACTAATTAATTCAACATTATGGTCGTTTGCATTGTTTTCGTGCACCACGCGTTTTGAGCGAAAGTTTTAAAGAGTTAATTGTGATAAACAAAGGGAATTCTATCTGTTGACCAATGACAGTTAAATAGAACGCGCCATAGTCTCTACTTCCTATCCAGATTTTTAATTAAGGCTAATATAGGCACTACCCTACAATCTAGCTGATGCGCTTGGTGAAGAATAAGAAAAAGTATGACGAGCTGACCGCCAACCTCCAGTAGTGGAGAGGCACTACAAGAAGAAGAAAGAACTACTCTCCGTCAGATAGAGATGGAGCACGCTAGCCCAGGACAGAATGGACTATAATCAGAGAGGCCTATGTATAAAATTGACCGACATTACATTTATTACTAATGAGACACACAGAAAATAATAATAATCAAAAAAGAAAAATAACACAATTATCGAAAGAGAAATGGAATAAGCTATATATTAAGTGTGTAATGTGGTGTGTTGTGGTAGTAACTGGCCCTGGCCCAGTATACTGTAGAGCAGTCGTGTTCCACAGCACTGGGTATTCTGCCAGAGAATAGTTACCAAAAAAACTTGTTGATTGCTAAAAAAGTTATAATTTGTTTTTCTTACGAATTATTTGTTTAGATTTATTTATTTAATCTAGGAACTGAACCAACAAGTTACCAAAAGTAATATTGTTCGACCTTAAAGCAAGGAAAAATACCTCGAAAAATATTAGAACTATTTTCTTTAAATGGCAACAATTTATAAGCCTATAGTTGTTATCATATGTCAAAGTGTGGTTTTGTTTCGATTTCGTCTGATTCTTGGTTAATATTGTGAGTTAAAATACCAAAAACAAAAGCCAGTTAAGAAAAGTTACATAAATATTTGTCGGAAAGAAAAGGAAAACTCTATGAATGTGTCAAATGTCATGTCAATATGAAAAACTTAGTGTTGCTATAATCACAGCTAATTTAGCCCGAAGCAAATTTTGTTTGTCTATTAAATTTTAAGTTTGTTTATAATCTGTGATGGAACTGTTCTAGGATAAATTTGTCTTATTTTCTATAATATATGTTTGTTTGTTACCTGCTATGTAAGACCCGTAAACTCCTCGTTGACATGCAGTTGACACTCCAATCAGTGTTGCCATGGTCATTGCAGATGGTTATCGAGAAGCGTCCATAATTTGCTCGTATGAGATGAATCACGGAACCCTCGCCACACCCTATTTTTAACGTCTTCCCCTCGCATGCATATGCAGTTTCATAGCGTGGTTCTGTAAAAAATTAAGATTTCGTTGTTAAAATCAAATAAAATGTATTTTTTCGCTAATTTTAAATTGTATTTTTACAATACCCAAAATAATCAGTCAGATACACTTAACTCTTTCTTCTCTTACTGTCAAATTTTATTTACGCTGTAGGGAAAAGAGACAGTCAAAACAATATTTTTTCTTACAGAGACTAGAGAATACAGATTATTAAAGGCGTTTGACAAAATAAACTCGCCTTAACAAAAACATGGAATTGAATTTTGACCCCATAAAGGACATTGTATAAATATAGTATAAATTAAATTTAGTAAATTTATATTCACTCCTTTCCGAAAGGATCTCTTGCTACGGTCCTAATCTTTTCGCGTCATACATTTTCATGACATGCTCGTTGGATATGGCTACTTCAGTACCTCCTGGATTTGGTCCAGGTATGGCAAGGCCTACTCATCCCGATCTCATTCATTCACTCATTCATTCCCTTTCGTATCCTTGATTTATCCTCTTTTAATTGATCTCTATTCGTTAATTAGTAATAGGGCAAAGCAATATTTCACAAAACTATTCTCATAGGCAGGTAATTAGTTGTCAAAGATATATCGTATTGCCCTTTCAATTGCCGGCCGCAGACCGAAAAACAACTCACAACCGCAAATAAATCCAATTAAACCAATCCGATATTGTTGCCGCATCGTTAGACCTAGGACATGGTACAATGGTTTTATAGGGTTGATGATGAAGTTATTTGCGGTATTGTCTATAATTATATTAAGGTTTCACTACAGACGATATGAGTCTGTAGTCATGTATTTCAATAGTGTTTATAGGCACGTAGATGAGCCTGTCTGACACGCGATGCTTTTAATGTCATGCAATTTTATATTCAAATAATAACATCAGTCGGGAACATCAAAGACTTGAAGTTATGGTTATATAAACGTTAAATTTCTATGTGTAACTTATTCTATTCGAAGAAAAAGATACGCAAATCGAATGGATTTTTAAAATCACTTAAAACGCACACTTACATCATACATTCACACACATACACAACCCTCAACCAATAAATTATTAGTACATTATTTTATTACTAAAAAACGTTCTTCGTATATGGTCTCATGCGTTTTTGCTAAATTTAAAAATTTTAGATAATATTTTTAAAACCAGTGGATTATCAATTAAATAAAAAAAATAATATATATTTGCTTATTTAGTTACATATTAAACAGAAACTTTATTTGTGATAAAAGCATAGTTATTGCAACGACTACTAGATTTGAAACTTCATGTTGAACCCATAACAAAATTTGTTTACTTAATTTAAATACCTGTGGAATACCTTACAGTTTTATTCCATGTTAGAAAACATTTGTTCGAAAAATGCGAAGATCAAATTGTCGGCTCTTCCGTTGTACTATTAATTAATTTTTACGTGCAGTTCAAAGTGAAATTATTACTGTATGTGCTTCTTGTACTGTGGCAAGCTTTTTTACACTGAAATATGATTTCATTTATTAAAGAATATTTCTACCTTATGAAAGATAAACTTTTTTAATATGTACTGTTTATATAACAATCAAATATACAGTATTTACAATTTTCTAACTACTTAGAAAAAAAAAAAAAAAAAACAAATTTAATAAGTTTAGTCTCTGTGGCTCTCTATTTAACGCTGCCAGCATTTATTCACTGTATATTGCACTTATTCGTGGAGCGAGGAAAGCACCAGCTCTGGCGTCACCGGTACTATCTACTATCTATCTTTAATAAGCGCCTGTGCACTTGAACCCCACGGCCCAAGAGTCTACTCCAAAGTTGTGTGTATATTCGGTAGGTCTGATTATATCGTATATTTTTTTTACGAGGGTGGTTCAATAAAGTGACAAAGCGATACATTTTCCTTGGAAAGAAAAGAATAAACACTGGTTGGATATGATAATAAAAAAATCATTCTCTTTTGTTTTTTAAATAGCATTTGTTTGTGTCGTGTCAGAACGAGTTGAAAATGGGTAAAATAATAATAAATCTAGTCGTATTAATAACGTATGGTTTATTTTCGCTACGTCATACTTCAAAATGAAGCCTGATAATGTACCTTGGGGTAAGGGTTGTATAACGGAAGATATTTGAAAAATGTATAAGTATATTAATCAACATAATTTTAAAAAAACGCTACAACACCGGTCAGAATTCTGTATCTGATTCATGATATTTTCTTAATAGGTAGGCTGCCTTTTGTCCCTGACACACACACACTGACACAGCTTTGAATATAGTAGTCATTCCACAACTCAATGTTCTTTTAATCAGTTGCCGCGAACCGCCAATATGTGGAACCAACTACCCACTGTATTTCCGAACCAATTGGACTAAAGGTCTTTCAAGAAAGATTCGAATTCTTAAAAGGCCGACAACGCACATTCCAGCGAGGCAATGTGAGTGTCCATGTGAGCCTATATAAAAATTAAATAATAAATCGAGAAATGTTTTTCAAATATTAATAAACCTGTGGATTACGAACATCATAAATACAAGGAAAAGACACGATAGATTAGTGATGGGTCGCAATGAATAATATATCGACAATTATAAGCGACAGATGTTCGATACAAATCCGATACACGATATTAATTGATATAATTACGGATCGCGTCTGTTTCTCTGTCCACAAATAAATAATGTCATATGTCATCGTATTAAATGCAGAACAATTAAATGCTTCATATTTTACGGCCAGTATCTAATAGTTTTATAATTGGTGATTATTTAAATTGTATAGTGTATTTGATTTAGAGAGTAGCCGATTATAATAGGATAAATACTTGATTTTCCACCTGTTAAATAACAGAGCAGTATTGGCCTAGTGGCTTCAGCGTAGCTATGCTAGGAAGTGAGGAGGCCTGAAGTGCAATGGTCTCTGTGAGCATCTAATGCTGCAGAAGAATGAGGCGATTGAGGGAGAGATCTGGGGATGACTGAAGGCTGGCCGGTTCAAGACTGGAGTCTCGATCTCGAGTAGCCCGGAACCGCAGATCGTGAATGAGGTCTCTATGTGGGATATAAGCCTGTTATAAAATGCATAAGCGCATTTTCACCTCATTAAAAAGCGTGATATAAGAAAAGTGCGTGCGTACAAAGTAGGTACACATGACAGAAGTGAAACTTCTTTGGTTTAAGTATTGTTCATATTTATACAACTAAAACTTTAGATTTCCAAGACTTAGAGGGAGGGAAAAAGGAAGATATGTTAGGAATTTAATGAATTTAATTGTCATTAAAATATCAAGTGTCGAAAATTAATGACTAATTAATTGTAAATTTAATTTTTTAAATTTATTTCTTCGATAATAAAAACACGTGGCATTTTAAATTACAATTCGTAATTTGCGATATCAATAAATTATATCGCATAAAATATAAAATACTAATATTTCATAAATTCTCAATAATATCCAAAAATTACGTGACGTAATACTTGAAGGCTCTCTAACCTATTATACTAAAGGATATTTAACATAAGAAAGTGTCCAGCAACACTACTTACAGTGTCTATTACGGGGAAGACGCTCTGTTCTTGTGTTCCATTTTTTCACTTACCACTGTTTAGCACTTGAGACTAATGTGCACTAACACTAATTAACGGATTCCATTTTTTTGCTTTCACTAGGGGATCAAGAAGTTTTAGTATTATTTATTATGTTTTTTTGTTTACCAGAAGTGAGATAAATGGATTACTTAAAATAAATTTATAAAACTAAAAAAACGTATCAAAAAGACGATTTATGCGATATATAAAAATCACTTTCCGCACAGCAAATCGATAAATCAATCTATTGATAACAACACTATGCACGCGAAACTGCATTTTGTATCGATAACATCGAGCCGATTTTAAACCTCTCGAAAACACCTGAAGGCTTGGACCGCATTGCAGGTTCTAACTGCGGCGGTTGGATCCAATCGAATAGTTTCAAGCCGTTTCCTCATTAATAAAAGTGAGTACCTCTTAATGGACCGTGGGACCAATATAAGAACATCTGCATTGTTAAGTTGCTTTATCAATTGAGCAAGTTCTTTGTCACGTGTCCTTTATTACCAACGACACCCAGTTTGAGTATTCTGATAAACGACCTAGGTCTGGATATCCTAGAAATTTGAAATCGATTGACCTTTCCAATTGTATTTATATATTTTTTATAACTCTTCGTGTATGTTATGTTGTGTTAAGTGCTGATCACATTAAACATTTTATGTTTGTTTTTTTGCTTTGGAAAGCTCTTATTGTCTCTTTTACTGTTTTAATAAATTTGAATTGCCTTACTTCATTTTGAATTGTGATTCAAGAACCTTTAAGTGTTTATTCTTGTTAATTTACATCACATCTTAGACTAAAACGCTTAGTATTTCTTTTTCTCTTTGTTTCAACCTTTAGTTACATGAGATCTTGTTAGCGATAAAACCGTTACCTGTTTTTATTTGTAATGTAGCGAAACTTTAATAAATATGAACAATACAGTATAATTAAATTGTTTATTATAAATATTGAATCAATATTTATAGTAATAGTAAAGTTAAACCAGATAATATTTAAATATAAGACTAAGAACAACTAGTCAAAATCCAGTACATTTTGTACGTTTGACAAGTCAGACTCTAAGTAATGCTAAGTTAATCTTATCCTTAGCCCTAGTGTAACTCCAGTATGTCAAAAACTTATTTTTAATTTAAATATTAGTAAACTGAAGACACATTTCCTGTCCCTAGAGTTTAGTCCTAAGTCGACGTGTTAGTATTGAACGCGTTTGCGGTTTACTTGCGGGAGAAATCGCAGTGCGGCCTCTCTCTAACCCCTCAGAGGGGGCGATAAAAATGATTTATTATTGTCCATTTCTTGTTAGAAAGGGTCGAAAACAATTTACGAGGCATAAAGGGATGGGGTAATTATTTGAAACGAGAATTTTGTATTTTAAAGGCTTTTGATAATAGGTGTTGTTTAATTATTTATTGATGTACTTGTTCAATGTTAGAGGGGATATTAGTTCAGTTAGCCATTTATTATTCAGTCCAAAATTATTGAGAATTTATATGGTTTAGCGACCGTAGTAACTATAGGAAGTAAAAAATGATTTGTCTGCGATACCATCATCAGATCCTTACTATCATGGGGATATCTCCTTTTCAACAGAAATTTAATAATGAAAATCGGTTCATAAACGACGAAGTTATCAGCCAACACACATTAAACATACAGACATTTGAATTTAACAGCCTCCATTTTTTTATTTAAAAATTACGATGCAAACAAGGTAACACTGTAATAAAAATATTCAAGAATAATATAAAGCAAGTTTATTGCCAGTTCTCTTCCGTTCTACGCCCTTGATTTGAGAACTGGCAGTAAATGTTTGATTGATGAATGATTTTTAACTTTTATAGAAAAATAAACACATAGATTGAAAAGAAAATCATCGAAATGAAAATTCCTATTGAACGGCTAGATACTACTAGCCGTTTAAAATGAACAACTTCTCTTAACAAATTAATCATCACTGAGCTCAGATGTAAGATCGTTGTAACTACTAAATAGAAATTAAAAAAAATAATCTGGGGCTACGGCAGTGCGTCTGCCAAGTCCAACAATGAAGCGGCCGGCCATACCATCCTTTTCTGGAAGCAGTTCAGGACATTTCCACCCTCTATAACTTCGTTGTGGATAAAAATAGAAGCCAGAATTTTACCAAGCAGGGATTTTAAATGGCCAAGTTACTGTAATTATTTAAAACAAAAGATTTTTAATATTGATATTGTCACTATAAGATCTTAGCTATTTACGTAATATCTTACAACAGAACTTCCTTTAAGTAGTAATTTAATAAAATTGACCAACTTGGTATCAACATATGGATTTCACATCTTTTTACGGTAAAAAGCGTGAAGAGACTTGGATATTTTACTAGTTATGTTTTTTTAAATAGAATAAAAGGGCAGTCCCCGCAGATTACAGATTTTAGTAGGTGCGTTGCCGGCCTTTGATGGAGGAGTATAGTAGAGTTTTTAATTGCATTTAGTTGTGCGGGAGATTCCCATGTACTCCCCACAGTAACACGACACTTTTCAGCTGTTTCCAACTGCATAATTTTACCATCTTACAAAATCCACAATTTTATTAATCCCTTGCGACTTTCATAACATTATAATTACACGTAATACAATACGTAACCAAACATCAACTTTATTTCTTTAACACAAGAGTTACATTTAAATAAAATTTCGTACACTATTAATGAGGCCCCATCATTGATCCTTGTTAGACCATTTCAAATTCGACTACCGTACAATTTGGATCATTTAAAAACAAACACTGTACAATTGTAATAAGTTTCAATTTCAATTATTCCATATTGGTGCGAATTTAATTTTGCGAGCCATTAATCCCGGCTTTGGGATTAGGGTAAATTTTATTATGACCGTTGTGGTGTCATGTGGTTGTATTCCCGGTTTATGTGCCTAGTTTAAATCGCATTGTGCATGAATTGAATCGTTAGTAATAAACAGTTACAATGTGTGTCGTGAATGAGTAGGTCGAAGTGTGTATGTGTGCATGACTTTGATAAATCGTTTTTGAAATAGCTTTCGATTCGGTCAGGTAGGCTAGTTAGTGAAAATTTTGAATATGCGTATAGCCTGGCCTTATTCGATTCCCTGGTAGACTGAAATCCTTCTTAATTTAATTAAATATTTTTAAATAACTTATAACACATTATTGTTCAAAAAGTAAATATGAACGCAATTTAAATTCATCTATAACAACCATACATTTTCTTGATAATAGGAAGTATTTTACGTTGTGTAATTTACACCAAGCTAAAAACATTGCATACAATTTATATTCAATACAACCAATAATCATTATTCCTTCAATCAAAACATCACTATCCTGCAATGACAAGTTGAAAAGCGTTTTTATAGTTTATTTTATAGTCGTAAGCAGGTAGGGTAAGAGACCAAACTATCAATTTCCTTAATTTTATTATGCATAAACAAAAGAATATGGAAAAACTGCGAAACTCCATAAACACAAATAAAATTAACGCGTATTCTGACAAGTGACACCCCATTGACAGGAAGCGAAACATCACCACTAAAATTGAGCAATTTCTGGCAGGTGATAGCTGATAAAAAGTTGTTTATAGCCTTTTAGAACCTATACCAACTTTTACTCACCGCCGTAAAACACACTACGAAATTCACTTAAAACGTGTTTGTCTAGGGATAAGCGAGGAATAGGGTTTTATTAGGGAAAACAATAAATCTAATATATAAAATTCTCGTGTCGCGGTGTTTGTGGTTAAACTCCTCGACCGGCTCGACCGATTCTCATGAAATTTTGTGTGCATATTGGGTATGTCTGAGAATCGGACAACATCTATTTTTCACCCCCCTAAATGTTAAGGGTAGTCCACCCCTTAAAAATTTTTTAATTTTATTTTTAGATATTTTTTTATGATACAGCATTAAAAAATACATACAACCCCGAACTTTCACCCCTCTACGATCAACCCCTATTTTTTTATTATAATTGATATAAATACATGGCAAAACGACGTTTGCCCGGTCAGCTAGTATTATATAATGCTTTATAAATGTTACTTGGTAATAAAATTTTCGGAGTGGCCAATTTTTTTTTAATTCAATGGTTGAACAAGTGTCAGGAAGTTGAAACTTTGAAATACCTGTCAAATTCAGTTCTAAAACTTTTGATTCTATTTACTAATTAATATTTGAGAATTAGGTCAATATTATCAAAGGCAAAGTTTGAATGTCTGGTTATTGTTTTAATATAAGCGTCTAATCAAATATTTGTTGAAAATTAATTTAAAGCTTTAATTATTCATAAATATTTAAACTTAACCACGTCTAGCTTAGTAATTATTTGAAGTCTCAAAACTTCTATTTTTAAAATAATTGATCATGCCTTAATTAATTTAAAAAAAACTTTCATTCACGAGTCTGCCCAAATATCGATTTATCAATGTTAAGCCTGAACGAAGAAAATATCTAAGAGCCCGATTTAAAAGCTCATAAAAAGACTTTTTCAGCCAGTTTTAAATTTCATACATTTTACTCAATAATCTGTGGCTTCACGTTACCGACTTAAGCCAAATTTTTGTTATGTGTACTAACTGCAAAAAAGCTTTTTCCATGCAGGTTAAATCGCCAGTACATAGCCAATGTAAGGTCGTAAATCCGTTCAGTTGGGAGCTCTGAGCCGCTTTGACGCCTCAACCAATCGATTTCTACTTGGATATGCGAATTTTGATTTAAACGTCCGACATAAACCCATTTTGTTGTCTTTTAAAGTTTTACGTTTTCATATTAATACAATCCCTTTAATAAAGTCAAGTAACATTTTTGTGTAAAGATTTCAGGTCTTGGTCTTGGCCTCAGATTTCTGTGTCACTATGACGTGTCTTCTAATAGGTAAGTAGGTGTACCGTATTTTTTTGGGCCTAAAGCTTTCCGCTTGAAGTGTTAAATGCGCATAATACCTTTGGTGCACAGTCGGGAATCAAACCTACGATCTCAGGGATAAGTCTCACGTTGCAGTCACACCAATGCTGCTACTATATAAATTTGCTATACATAAAAAATTTAGGGGAAGTAATAAATCTTATACTTAAATTTACCTTGAACTTATCTCACTTGTATAGGTTGGAATATAGACATATAAACATTATAATAATTGTCTCATTTTGGCATTTAAATTTGAACTATTTTCATACTATCTTTAAAACATGGTCACGTGTATGTCCCATTCCTCAGAGGGTTGGGAATTATCGTATTTCTTATAAGATAGAAAAATAAAAAATACAATTACAATAAGAAACATTTGTTTCGTAATCTGTTCAGTAATTTCAGTAACATTATTTTATTAAAAGGGTATTACGTACGGAATTCTTATCTTCTAAAACAATCATCCAAATTCTTGTTTCAAGGAACGCCCAATTTTTATAACATTACATATCGCGACATATTAGGGGTTTCAACTCCAGACTTTGGCCTAACCGACGTTACAAGAGGTGAACCACTAAAGCACATTTCAATTATTTGGCAAGAGATCGGAATCTAGTGTTTCTAAACCGAAACAGTTAAACCTGGACTAGTTCAAATCAATGTATTTTAGGCTGAACGCTCAATGTCGTACCCGGATTTACAACGTTATTTGTCGTCTAAATTCCAAGCTAAGCTAATTCTAATAATTTAAACGCCCATGCGCGGAGTAAGCTTAAGATACATTCAGAATCGATAAATAAATATAGCCCTTAAGTACTACATAATCAGGATTACATGTCCTTGTTCTTATGTTTAACATCAGTACACGATCTCCAACAGAAGGTCTTCTCCAAATTGTTCCACTTATCTCTCATCCTTGCCACCTTGCCACCATTCAGAGTCATATTATGCGCATATTATGGACTTCTGTATGTCAAATCTGCACCGGAAGGAAGGTGAACAGTTCCTACAACCCAAATGGATCCTCGAGTCTAACAGCTCAATGGCCCGAATGTGGTAGAAATAACTTTCCAGGCATCTGTCAGAATATGAGGTACCTAATGGTGCTGGTGAGACGCAGGTGTCGCTACAAATCCAATACGTTTTGACGTAGGGAAGTGATGCTTAGATAAAATAATAATAGTTGCAGCTTCTTACAAACGTTTTGTAAAACAAAAACTTGTATGAACGTCAAAAAAGAAATATATATTAAATGCTTCTAATTTTACATTTAGGTACTGCCAGTTCTCAAATCAAGGGCGTAGAACGGAAGAGAAGCACTGGCAACAAGCCACTCTTTTTAATCGCCAAGTTTTTGTTTTACTACAACATTGCCCAATACTTCTTTTTTAAAAATTAATGTCATACAAATTTTGTTTCCGGCTTAATTGACCGTTAACTTAATTTACGACTCCGAATTCAGTTGTAAGTTGAAATCTCTTAAGAACATTTATATATACTTGAGAACACAATAGTATTTTCCTTTCCTTTAAAGAAAATCTCTTCCTAAGCACAATAATCACGCCCGAGTGCACTTTTTAATTGTGATTGATATACAAAAACGCATCTTAAATCAAGGCAATAAGATTTAAAATACCGGGAGATCGAATCGGAGGGTCTTTAGGGGTGATTTTTTAACAGTTTCACCATGTATGCACCCCACCGTCACGTTTTGTATGAAGTACCTTCCTGAATACGTTGTCACAATTTTCTTATCTTTGATTATCGGGATTTTTCTTGTCGCAATGGATAAATGATACTGTAATGTTTTTTTTGGATGAGCGATCCTTGGATCGTGAGAGCGATAATAATTGTTATGGAAATACGTACAGCTTTTGTTTGTATATTACATAATAAATCTGGTTATACATTTGAACGCGTGGCTAAAAGTATTGCGTTGACGTCGCAATACTAAATAGGAAAGTAAATACAATTGTTGTATAGAAATACGACGACGAAGCAAAGTTTTGGTATCAAAGCAGGTGATGTCGCGGAAATATCTGAAGTACTATGCGGAATCGGGGCCTACTGGTTATTGGTTAACGCACTGATGACTGACAAATCCTGGCTGAGAAAATATTTTTGTTTCTATTTTTATAGAACAGGGGGCTCACCTGTGATACCGCCCCTCATGAACACTGTTAATGTAAATTTACAATTAATTTAACTTCTTTTTGACGATTCATAAGTGTACTTGTTTACCTACCTATTACACCAGTCATTATAGACATTCGAAATCGAAAATTTGATAATAATTCCAAAAGTTTTCAAACTTCGGTCAAGTGAATGGTACATTGGGACGACAATAAATCTCATTTTGCAACCTTGTCCGCAGTCCGGAACATTGTTAAAATTGCAATTAAATTAATTTTATGTCTGTATGGTCGTGAAAAAAATTCCAAAAGTTCTGCAAACTTGGGGAAGTTTTCGATATAATATTTCATATCACGTATAAAATTTGCAACCAACCTAAGTGTACGGAACATTTTTTGTTATTTATTTTATTTTAGATATATCTGTCAAATTTGCAGAACTTTTGGAACGTTTTCCTTCAGTTTAATAAAGAACAACATTAATTTTTAATAACAAAAAATGTTCCGTACACTTAAATTGGTTGCAAATTTGACACGTGATGTAAAATAATATATTTAACACCACTCCAACTTTGCAGAACTTTTGGAATTTTGGTCTCAAGAACTAAGCAAATTATCATTTATTGCATTTTTAACAATGTTCTGGACCGCAGAGCAGGTTGCAAAATTTTATAGTTTGTTTTAATACCACTCCCGACCTTACATCAAAATTTGAAAACTTTTGGAATTATAATGAATTAATTGTCTTGACTGACTGGACTATATATGAATTTATTTTGAGTTTGACGTTGACTCAATGCCAGAGGGCTTGCAATTGCGTTGCCAGTTTTTTAAGAATTGCTGTTTCAGGCTGGCACACACAGTGAAGTAGAAAACTCAGGCTTAAAAAGAACTACCATTGATACAGACTCAGAAGTTAAGCGATTCAATGTTCTGTGGTTTTTCTATTTCCATGTGATTTTCTGAATATCCTTACTAATATAACGTATATTACAGCGGAAGCGTGAAGTGTGAACTGGGGTGAGAATCGGTGGGGCCTGTCAAATAAGATTTTTTCCTCAATCGAGGGCTACGTGGCTCGCCTCGCCGTGGGCACTTTACACATTCAATTGACAATTTTTATGGTTAGACGGGATTAAATTACAAGAGATCAATACAAAATGCTCATAAAATACAAATCATAAAGATATTTGTAAGTTGTCTTTTATAATATTAGAAGCAATTATTTGAGGTAAGTTTTTTTAAAATTATTTATTAACAGTTCGTTGCATACAGAAATATAATACAATTGAAATAATTAAATAAAACGGAGGGCAACTGGCGGCCTTATGGCGGCGGCGGAGAAAAAAAGATTAATTATAAGGTAAGCAAGAAGTTCAAAAATACGTCAGACATAGTTATTTAGACAAAGCTAAAACAGGAGCAAAAGACTTAACTACAAAAGGACATATGAAAAAGAAAAAGTGGACATGAGTCACGATAATTTTGGATTTTTTTAAATAGTAGGAATTTACCACCTAATTGGCCTAAGTAAAGAACTTTTAAAACAAGTGAAGCTCGAAACATACGAATGGATAGTTTATAAACAATAGACAAAGCTGCAATATATATACTAATTTGTATATTAATCTTACTTCATGACCTAATTGAAATATGTCTTAAAATAATATTTGGGCACTTCGATCCAGAAAACTTTAGACCGTAGCTTTTTTAGAATTAATTTTTAGTTTGAAGGTTAATACTTATACTTCAATTAAGTTTTGTTACGACGTCATGATACCAATTCTCATACAAATTATATGAACAAAATATATTTCAAAGAAAAACAGACAAAGCTTATAAGTTTGTAAGCTTATTAACACAATATTTGAACATTTCTTTCTACGCAAATTAAATAATTAAATAATCAATTGGATTACATATCAAGGCAATATTATCTATTCTGGGAGTCCATTCGTCTATTGTGGTTTCATGTTTCAACCCTCGCAAAACTTATTTCGTGAGATGGCAGAATTATTTTTTAAGTGCTAAATATCTTGGGACCCCAACAGGGTTCATAAATATCCCACTTATATGATATTTCAAGTTTAGGGTATATCATTTTGTCAGATCGGGGGTGGGTTATTGATATTACTATAACAAGTTCTATATAAGGTTTTTATAGAGAGATAACTTTTTCTATCATTACTTAATACTATCCAGTGATATGTTATACAAATATGTTATATGTTTAAAAAATAAATGTAACCAAAACTGTTTTTCTAATTTAAGTACAATATCGTAATCGCTAGTATTAATAGCCATGATGTGATTGTATTCAATAAAATTTGCACAAATAAAAACCAAGCCGTAGAGCAGTGTTGGCCTAGTGGCTTCAGCTTGCGACTTTCATCCCTGAGGTCGTAGGTTTGATCCTAGGCTGTGCACCAATGGAATTCATTTTATGCGCGCATTTAACATTCGCTCGTATGGTGAAGGATAACATCGTGAGGAACCCGGCTTGCCTCAGACCCACAAAGTCAACGGCGTGCTTCAGGCACAGAAGGTTGATCAGCTACTTGCCTATTAGATTAACAAATATTCATGAAACAGATACAGAAATCTGATGCCCAAACTTAAATTAAAGGACCACTGATTTATTTATTTTTTTGCGTCATTTACTTCTGTGGAAGTTAAACTGATACTAGGAAGAAACAAACAAAGATATATGAACTGACTATAGGACCATAAATAAGCTATTATTTACATAAAATATATTTTTTTTGGCAAATTCCAAAAATGGAATACCAGTTTGAATGACCGTTCTACGATGTTGTAAGATTTCTGAGTATAAGTTTGAACGTACAAAATCCGCATAGTGCAAAGTGACGTACTTGTAACCGGAGAGCTTAGTTGCGGTCATTGAGACCGCCAGTAAAATGATCCTGAGAAAATAAATGCGATGGAATTTGCGAAAAGCCGCCTTTAAGGTTACTTGGTATACGTTGAAGTTGTTTTATATATTCTGTGACTCAAGAGTCCTTAGAAACTTTAAATGTTAATGCAATAGAAAAGGAATTTTTAAAGTTTTTTTCGCTTAACAGATTGTAGTATGATTAGACAGAATTTTGAATAGTCAGTTACATGATCATAACATGGGCAGACATTTTTTTTAATGCATATAGAAATATCTACAAGTCGCTTAATCTTGCGTAACGCAATTTTTGGAGATTATTGACCCCCCCCCCATGTATCTCGCCGTAACGTTTTTCAGTACCCTAGTACAGTACTGTACTCAAGTGTAGTAAAACGTTTCGTGACCACCTTGTGTCTCTTTAGTTACTATTATGTGGTGTAAATCGAAAATAATATTAACAATAACGAGTAATTCAATCCCCGCCCCGCATCGTAACGTTTTACAAAAGGACAGACGCGTTACGTAATAAAATAATAATACGTAACGTGCGTACGAACATACGTAACAATAAAATATTTTTTTAATAAATAACAGAGTCCTATATATGTCCCATCAGTACCCATCCATTTTCCATCCCCACCCACCGTTGCTTAACCTCATCAAACAAAAAGAGATAAATATCACGATATCGTTTTACCCGAGTGGAATCCATACAACTGACCGCAGTATTCCGGTTCGGGTGTGTTACACCGCATGTTATATGATACTTTGCGACTTAAAAAGCAAAAGTTTGTCTATGGTGACTGCGCGAAAAAAAGCATGAAGAGTTGGCATAGGCATGGCCTTGTGAGCCTTAACGTTCGTTGTACTAATGTACATTTTAATTATGTGTATTAAAACTTGCTCATACAGGGTAAAACATCGCGAGGAAACATCTAAAAATACATTAAATATTACCCAGCTAGTAACAGCTCTTATTGGAAAATTCTATTGTCATTTCCCCCGTCTAAACCATTTCTAAACTTTCCCAAATTCAAGATCATAATTGGCCAAATAGGTCCAGCCATTCTCGAGTTTTAGAGAGACAAACTAACAGCGATTTATTTATTTATATACAAATATTCCCAGAGTAGGATCACGTAAACATCCTTAAAAATAACGATAGTTGAAATAAATGTTACTAAAAAAAAAATTAAATTAGCAATTGAATTGTAAAAATTCTCATCAATTCTACGAGTATCTTATCGATATTCCATCTCCCTAATAAAACTCATTTCCCTAACCAAGCAAACCGATCTAGAACCTGTTCTAACCAATTTAGCGCTTAGAATCGCCTGTCTAATACCCAGATTGATATTGCCATAGAGCAGGCAAATCCGGTATTAAAATTCGATAGACCATACGTTATCCCAGCGTGGTACATGGGAATCGTTTTAAGCTGTGCCTAGTAATGATCCGCTTGAAATCGGTTGTATGTATAAGTCATGGATTAGCCTACTTATTTCAATTTCATATTGTTTTACGGTGATTGCTTTTTAATTATTGTAAGCTTACCGCGTTATTTATTCGAAATTGTCTAGACATACATTCAAGTTGTCATTTCCAGTAATATAGAATATACGTTAAAGAAAAAAAGAATGCGTGTACTTATGTACGCGCGTAAGAAGTTATACTTCTTTAGCATTATTAAAAATAGTTTTTGATTGCATGCAAATAATTAATTACAATAAAATAATTAAAGACTGGAAAAGGAGTCATTATAGTCAATAAAGTTCAGTTTACATTTGAAAAATTACATAAATAAATATCTATTATTATTCTCTGAATTAAGTGTAACATAAATTATATTATTATTCGAATGTTGTTTTTACATTATGTCCTATGTCGTAGCATATTCCGTGGGCAACTTCATTCTGTCAATTTTGTGTAACGGGGCGCGCGCATCGTAAAATTTCACTCTCATAAATTTTTCATAACGCGCCTAAAGAAGTATAACTTCAAAAAGGTTATTTGATTATGCAATATTGTTTTTTTTTAAGTTCCAATGTTTTGTTTATGTTTCCAAAGTTAATATACGTACAAACATATACATTTCACATGCAATTATAAAAAAAATCTGTTAATAAAACTGTTCCAGGTAGCATTCATATCATAAATTTCATGAATTAAACTAGTTTTCGCAACACTGTTTGACTTTTGAATAATCCCCATTTGAGCTTTACATAGAAAGAATAAAATACTAGGATCATTTAAACCACGGTAATTTAAGTTAGTTTCCATTAGCAAAAGCAAAACAAAAGGCTTTTAGTTTTAGTTTAAAAGACCCGGCCGTAGTCCGTTCTCTCACCCTAGCACCCTTTGGTGCTAAAATAACAATTTCTATTATATTTGGGAATTTGAAATGTCAATACTAGCCGGTACATAACCTTGCAGACGTAAAATAAAAGTGTTATTAAATTTACTTTTTAAATCTTCTCTTATTGACTCCTAAAGAAAGAGTACCGTGTTTTGGTACTTGTCCAGGCTAAACAGTCACGCCTTTTTCCCGAAGCGGTAGGCAGAGACCACAGATCTCTTGCTACAGTTTTGTCATACCTCTATGCTCTCACAGATTAATAGATAGCAAAGGTTTTTTGTTAATTTTATAAATAGTAGTTATCAAATTAACAGAAAACCTGTTGTATTACGTATAGTTTTAGATGAAATTTGGCCATACATAGCTGTAAATAAATATTTATGCTATCTAGGAAATCACATTTGTAGATCAATCAGGATCTTGGCTCAGTTATATATTCCTAAATAAATCGAACGGGTACGAAAACGTAAGGAGTGTGAAAATTGACGATTCGCATTAAACCAGCTAACGGTATTACCTTATTAATGTCAACGTCAATGTCAATTCCACATGCATTTTAATCCGGACACCCCAATTCTTACTAAGACAAATCCCCCATAAATCAATTATCATGGCAACATTTGTCAACATAACCCTGAAATACGTAAAGCACACCTGAACATTTGCAGTGCCCACCTGCGAATGTCGTCTCGAGTTAAGCTGATAATTACGGGATTACTCCCCTCCGTCTGCCCCCCCCCCCCACCTCCCACTTCACTCTCCCCATACTTCACTCCGCTTGAATGCACCACAGTATGTGTTGTAATGGTTTTAGGGCTATAATTTTTCGTCTGATGGAGTTTTTTGTGTATAATTTTTGCGTAATTGTACATTTTTTGTGTCTCATTGTTTATAACGAGTGGATGCTGAGAGCGAAAATTACGCGTGTTCAAATTGACTGTTTTGTCGCAGGGAGCTTCGGCCTGGAATTTTGAATAAACCATTTTTTAAAGGGCAAATGGCAGTCTTCGCAGCCCATAGACACCCATTTTTAGTGGGTGCGTTGCCGGCTTTTGCGGGAGGAGTACACTCGAATTTTGAATAGTTGGATGTCTCTAAGGGCAAAAGGAAAGAAAATGCCTTGTGAAACGGACAGTGGAAGCCTTCCAGCCATCAAGGTGATGTTGCTGAAATTTTAAATCCATACGGCCCGTTCTGTGTTGACACGAGGCAGGAGGGATAAACCCAAACAATTCTTCAGAACTCTCACTACTAGATAACGATAGAAAACGCAAAGAGACGCAATGTCTCTGCGTAGAGAGATAGAATCAAGCTGTTCAGTAAAAGATTGACAATTCAACAAGCCCTTCGCTGAATTTGTTCAAAAGGAAGAAGCTGGTATTTGGGAGCACCAGCCCAGAGATGTGAGCAGTATTCCATATGAGGTTGTACTTGAATCACGTACTCTGTCACAATTTTATGAGGTCTATTTAAATTAAAATAATCTAAATGATATCCAAAAGTCGTTTAAATTAATGATTACGTGCGCCGTGGAATTTGGACCCGAGGCGGCAGCCCAACCCTGGCAGCGTCTTATTAGACCAACTTGGATTGGTTTGTAATTTATTACGGTTATTGCAAATTCTGGTAGACGGGTCGTTAAGACCGCGTCGGTATTACACGGTTGGGGTTTAGTTTCAATTGTTGTTTGAAATGTTATTTTAGATTTGATTATAATTTCCGATTTGATTATAGCCTTTGACACTGTAGTAATCAATTTCATCGTAAAGTTTGTAATTGATATTCTTTTGTGTTCTAAATTTAAATTTGATTTTTCCGGATTTAGTGTGACTGAATGTCAAAAGCCCCTGTAATCGCAATTAAGTTGCGCAATTTTCTTTCAATTTCATTAGGAACGGTTGAGTGATTCTTCTAGTTTCGTTCAATTAATATCAAGTATTACTTTTCTGATTAATGAACGTCTGTATATGATTGGCGATATATTATCTACCCTCAATCATTGGAGTATGTAATATGGGAATATTACTTAGTCATGATTATTGTGTACTTTTGTATCGTTTATTTCGGGGATATTAACGTTTGTGTGAAAATGGTTAATGGATTTTGTAGCAGCCTGCACGTAACCGACCTCATCAAAGTAGTTATAAAAAAATCAGTGGCAACCTTTTTAGATCTGGGGCTCATATTTCTGTATCTGTTTATGATCATTTATTAAATCTAATAGGCAAGTGTGCCTGACACATGCCGTCGACTTTGCCGTTTGGGTCTAAAACAAGCCGGTTTTCTCACGAAGTTTTCCTTCACCTTTCAATGTTAAATTATAGAAAGAAAGTCTATTAGTGCACAGCCGGGGATCGAACCTACAATCTCAGGGATCCCACGCTGAAGTTAGTTATACCAAGTGTAATATGTAAGCATTTAATTGTTCGCTGGGTCTCAAACACCACTACCACTTCAACCAATACAAAAACTCAGCATGTAATATTTTCAGTATATAATAATTATATAAAATTATTCAGATTTATCAGCGTATTTTGCAATAAATTACTAATATGTCAGGGTCATAGAAGGCTACGCCTGTCGCTACATTTCCAACTTTCTTCACTTAATTACCTCCCCGTCAAGTTACATCAAAGAAATTACAGCCATCATTTGTCATATTCGTTCCGCGTTCATTGTAAATTAAAACCTAAGACCGTGTAATTAAGTCTAATTTTGCACAAGGTAAAATTTAATAAAATCTTTTATCAACTTATGTTATATTGTTTTAATTTATATTTACTTCAATTAACTTGTATGAGAAATAATAAATTACACGAAGGGTAAATTTATTATAATATAAAGGTACATTACAAGCAATAATAAAACTAGTATCGTCTCCAACCCTTGCAGAAAATGCAACTGCAGACGACTTTTATACTGATAAAGTATAACGTATTGAGTGGATAAAACAGATAACATATGTGTTGTACACATTGAAACTATTAGATAATAAGTTGAAGCTACTTAATCATTTACATCATGCACATAGCATGTTAATACATCAGAAAAAAACGTAGGCAAATCTAGAGAACGTGATCGACTACGTGAACAAAGCAGGAACTTAAAAAAGAATTCAAAAAGTCTTTGATTCCAAAGACGTGAAATATATTACTACCGAATAAACACCCTACACAATCCCCACTTATTGACAAACAGCAATACTAAAAATCGTCTGCCTTATGTCCGTACACATCCGACAGGCGATAACAAACATTACACCATCAAACGAACAGAAAACAATTATCAAAATAAACAAACGAAAATAACTGTTACGCTCTCGAAAAACTAAGTGTTACGTTAAAGTCAATTCAGTAAGCAAACACATAAATCGAGGAAGTTTACTATGCTAATACGAAAATCGAATGAGAAATGGTGCGAATTATGAAACTCGATTTTGAACGATCTCGCGATGCCGAGACAAATAGATTGTCTAAGTTTTGTGCACTCAAAGTTTTATTAAACTGATAATCAAAACGTGTTCAATTAAACTTAATTGTATTGAGATTCAAGAAATCATGAGAAGAACACTAATTTCCAAAAATACTACGAGCATCTGGCAAGATAAGAAAGTCTCAACTAAGATGAGAATTGTGCTAACTTGGTTTTCTCTATATCAGTCTACGGATCGAAGAACGAAATCAATTCAGTAGTGCTACAATATTTTTGGTACGGGCCTCAGATTTCTTTATCTGTTTCATGATTATTTATTAATCTAACAGGCAAGTTGATGATCAGCCTCCTGACACACGCCATCGACGTTTTGTGTCTAAGGCAAGCCGGTTTCTTCACGATATTTTCCTTCGCCGTTCGAGAGAACGTTAACTGCGAACATAAAAAGAAATTCCATTGGTGCACAATCCGGGATCAAACCTACGACCTCAGGGATGAGGGTCGCGTGATGCCACTAAGCCAAAACCGGTCAAAAATATGTAAACTTAGTATTATATCAATAATCACAAAGCATTCAGCCTTATGTAAATAATTATATATTATATACTTCGTTAATTGTTAAGTAGGAACCATAATTTATTTATATACATTCTAAAACAATGTGTATGCCTAAAAAATACAAGAAAATATGACATCACAAATTTTATGTTAAATTTCAACATACACGTATACACATCAATTACATAAGAACATAAGCAATCTATCAAAGGAAATAATTGAACAAACAACCACAAAATAAAAATAAAATAATAACTAAAAATTAAAAATAACTTAAAGTAAAAAGATAAAAAATAACAGTAATAAACAAAACTAAATGAAAACTTAAACCACATTAAGAGCCTGCAAAAAAAAGTTACGGTAAGTTGGTAAACACACAACAGGGTTTTGAAGAATCTCATACAGATTGCCTAAAGCACGACAAACAACGATTCCGTGTTATCAAAACAAGAAAAACTTGCAAACCCCACAATATAGTCTCCGCCTAATCGAACCACATAAGAACCTTAGGGTAAAACACAATTATTTTTATAGCTACACAATTTTCCCCGGCTCATTACAAGGTACCTTGCAACATTAACATGCTGGGTAGGGCTTCGCTAATGCCCGCTGGGCACGCGAACAGGTTCTTGATTATTTCCCCAAAATTATATCCAATTTTCACACCACCTAGGACGTAGGCACTTCACGTTTCATGGCACAGATTTCTATCAAATATCTACCAAATCCGAAATTAATTTAACCTTGAAGAAATGTGTGCTACAAATAATACGCCATCTTGAGTACAGATTAAAATTGTTGTATAATGAAAATTCATAAAAGAAAATTTAAATTACATAAGTTTTCCTTTGACATTATACTTTGAATTGATCGTCAATCATTATATTGTTATTAAAAGTTGATGTAATTAACTTTGTAAACTTATCTCCGTAAATTTTTTTAGTTTAATAAATAATAAGCCACTTAAATTCTATAAAAATTACAAATCAAATGGCTGTTAGTTTTCTTATAATACGTTAGAAAATGATATTTTTTGTGCGTTTAATAAATACTCATATCAAAATTAATATTTTACCGAAACTGAGTTATAAACGGACTATTTCAACACTGTAACAAAATTGAATCCCTAGATGGTATTATCATCTATAAGCCAGCAAATGAGCCCAACAAAAGGGAAATTTACGTAAAAATCCAATAGCAGTCATCGTTTTGGGTCAAGTTCTGAACAGCTAATGTATTCAGACCCCTATTTCCGATGATGAATACCGGCTTAACGGTCTTAATATAATTGGATATAGCGAATTTATAGTAATTAATATCACGGTAATTGAACGTGTAAATGATACTAATTGTGTACGGTATTTAATAATTTTAACTAACATTAATAATCGTAATGGAACGGGATTATTGTAATCACGGGTTTAGTTTTGAAATTGGAATAGGGGATTTCGAAATTGAAAATTCAAATTTGAAATAGGAACGTAGCAAAAATGTGTAATCTGTGAAGCTCTATGCTACGTCTGTGTTACGGCAACCATTATTATTTTACTAATACGCGCTATTAAAAAAACGAGCAATTTATATTTTGTGATACTAAAACATATACATATATATATATATTTGTATGGTACAATTAAGTTAACGACCCTTTTGAATACAAATAAGTAATCGGTGTTGTAAATAACTTCACTGAATATGAAAAAGCTTTGTAATTTTAACCCAATTTACACAAATAATCAGTAGCAACATTCCTCTCTCATGTTACACTCGCGTGACAGGAACTAATAAAAAATTGACCAGTGAATTTGATACAACAATGAAATCTCAGGTGATTCGTAAACATGATACTTTGAAATAAGCTTTGTTTTTTTTCTGGTAGCATTTTTAATATTGCTTTAATAATATATTATACGACCAAATTACATTTAATGTAACACTTTTAGAAATATACTCACAGATAAATTTAAAAATATATTTTAAATTTCGAACGTTAAGAATAGACGTTCGACAAACGTTCGGAGTTGAATTTTGAATTGCAGGAATTCGAAGACGTCCCCCGAGTGATGTTCGATTTCAGAACGTTTGGTGGAAACCAACATGGCCGACACATGACAGCGCGCGATATCGCGCCAATTCTTTTGTGCCAATACGGATATATCTCCAAGAATTCCTTTTCGAATCTTATTTGAAACGACAAGCTAATCTCGCTATCATTTTAAACAATTGTACTATATTTTTAGGTCTCATTGGAAATCGTTTCTTATCTGTAGACATTGATGACACCGCTTTGTTTATGCGGTCGGATTCTATTGTCTTTGCTGCCCTAATGATCTGTTAAAATATGAACTTTCCACCGCAATTACGGAGTCCAAATAAGCGAAACCATTATTAAACGGATAAATACAAGACTCTTGTTATTATGTTAAAATATATTAATGATTTTATACATACAATACAATGAAAAAAGAGTACTTAATAGTTTTTTGCTTCAAGGCAACTATAAAAAGAACCTGATACATACATATATTTTTGTTTTTATAATAATTTTAAATTTAATAATAATTATTGCTTATTTTTCTTTTTTCCATGAAAAAAGCTCTCGTACACTCAAATAAACAGTCTAATCTCAACCTATAGACTTGGCTATCTTATATACGTGATAAATTATACAGCCTACCTTTTTCCTACCCCGGGATATGTAGTAAATTCAATTACCCTACGTACGAATCCCCTAGTCGCCTTAGGCGCCATGGAAATATTATTTCACACTTTTATGACATGGCAATGACAAGGAAAATATACCTACAGTCAATAAAGGTTTGACAGTATTTGAATCTATGGAAAATTTTAAAAAATTGAGCATATCTTTTAAATATATGAAAATAAGTATATGAAAATAACGCTTATATATAAAAGAAGACTGTCTATAAAAAAAACCAGTGCCGCTGCAACCATTTTAGGCCTGGGCCTAAAATGGCTGTATGTTTCATGATCATTTGTCAATCTAATAGGCAAGTAGGTGATCAGCCTCCTGTGCCTGACACACGCCGTCGACTTTTTGGGTCTAAGGCAAGCCGGTTTCCGCACGTTTTTCTTCACCGTTCGAGCGATGTTAAATGCGTATACAGAAAGTGCACAGCCGGGGTTCGAACCTACGACCTCAGGGATGAGAGTCGCTCGCTGAAGCCATTAGGTCCAACACTGCTCCTGCGTTGTCGTCTATAACGCGATTCAAGTAAAAGTTTTGATAATTTTTACATACTAGCAAATTTTAATCTTCTTCACAGATTCTATATGTACCTACCATAGACCTACAGGAACATACCCAAAACTAAATATGAAAATAATGTAATAATGTGTCTATATATTGTGGCCCTGCTGATGGATGTTGTTGACGAAACTAATAGCCATTGTACAGTATTTGCTGGAGGTCAATCATTTATTACACAAATGTAATAAAATCGCTAAAAGCAAAGTAAATCTCCCGAGCAATGAGCGTTCTCGGTCCAATTCGATTATGTATCGAGATCGTTCGGTTCAGAAATTAGTACCGGAAAACCAGTTTTGATGTTTTCGGTTGTTCTAACTTTGTTAGCAGTTGTAAATCGGTTTCTTTTACCGACTAACGGCGTCTTGAAGTCGTAAATTTAGGAATTTTATTAGAACAACGCCCAATACAAGTAATAGCTGATTTTTTTCAGGCTCACGTTAAGCTGTTACGTGATACCGCCGCCTATACATTACCATAACACACACACATTACACACTCTCAATGCCAGAGGGGTCGCGAGTACGTTGCAGGCCTTTTAAGAATTGGTAAGCTCTTTTAATGAAGGACCCAAATCAAATTAGTACGGAAATACTTCAGTGGGCAACTGGTTCCACATAGTGGCCTATAGACACTCACGTTGCCAAAAAGCTCATAAGTGCGTCGCCTTTAATATATTAATAATAAATGCATTAATATACACGTTTTTATTATGTATATACTTAAATGTTTTATGTATTACTAGCTGACCTAGCAAACATCGTTTTGCCATGTATATAATTTATAATAAAAAATAGGGGTTGATCGTAGAGGGGTGAAAATTAGGGGTTATATGTATTTTTGAAGTGCTGTATCATAGAAAAATAAAAATTATCTAAAAATTAAAAAAAAAAGTAGGGGTGGACTTACCCTTAACATTTAGGGGGAAGAAAAATATATGTTAATCGAATTAAAATAGATGAGAATCGGTCAAGAAGTTTCAGAGGAGTTTAACTACAAACACGGCGACACGAGAAGTTTATATATTAGATTGCAAGATTATTGCAAAAAAAGAATTTTTTATCATTATAAATTATACATTTAATATGATTGTTATAAAATCTTTAAGAATTATCCGTAACATCACCGCTAAATATTCATAGTTTCATACCTTATTGTTATTTTATTCGAAGGTATAATTTTATTCACATAATTCTAGATTCTCGGTTGAAATATGAGCGTGATAAGAGAAATTTCGTCCAGTATAATTATAATGGCTCGCTCTGTTGTTTATGGTGTAACTGGTTTAATGGTGACCACTTTATTACGTGGTGGGCGTGGTTCAACTATTTCTTTTCCGTGAAATTTCGTTTATTTTGTACCATTACTTTTTATTAGATTCGTTCGAATGAATGTTTGAGCCTTGCCAACTTGTGGTTTATTAGTTCAGGTCACTTTTACGGAATAATTTATTTTTAAATAAGTCAAAAGTCTTTACTGTTATTTTAAATAACAAAATTTAAAAGAAGAACGACGAATTTTCGAAGTCCAACTGAAAGTACCAACGTTCCACATAAGCTACAATTTAATGGCATAACCACCAAAAAAGCATGGTGGTCCCCATGACTGGTGTTCTTCTACCGTTTCCCTTGAATAGTTTACTACTATGTAATATAACAAAACATCAGAAACGCTAGGCCGGGCCGGGGCTTATACATCAACCCGTTATAAACACAAAACAGCGTTATTGCACTCTCTGAACAGTATTTTCTATTTCTGTCAAATTGTGTTTTTGCTGTGATGAAAAGAGACGGATGGCGCAATAAGACTGAAGATGAAAGAGACTACGATCCTATTTATTAAGTCTTCCGTACCCACAAGCATTATTCTAATGCTTAATATCAAAATAACAGCTAACTAGTTGAGAAAAAAATATAGCCAGATCGATCGCTAGGTGTGGCGTTTGACAGCTTAAAGCCTTTTTGCTCATTGCTTTATGCAGTCTGTTCACAGATAAGGAGTTGCATTATCTGTGGTTTGGCGCCATTTCAAAGGAAAATAGATTATACCGAGCCTTTTGTTGAACGTACCTGAAACAAAAGATTGTAAGTTAGTTTGAGCCTCCAGTGTATTGACATAAATTAAGACAGACAAATGCTAATCTATACCAGAATTGTTACAAAAGAACTTCTGTTTATGACTAATTACATAAAACACTTTACGCAACAATTTATTTATTTAAAAATAAGTAGGCATAAATTATTAGGGATGGGCGGCCCTATCGCTAACAAGCGATCTCTTCCAGGCAACCCTAATATGGAACAATAAAAAAAGAAAACACATACAGAGGATAAAGTGCATAAATAATAAACAAAATTAATATGTAACTATAATTAAAATAAAATCATAAAATAAATATAAACCGTTCTTCATTACAGTACAGAGTTTTTGGACTGAATACAATAAAAATTGGACAAATGTGTTTAATACATATTTTGACAAAAATTATTTAAACAAATATGAATTAAGTTTCCACCATTAAACAGTAATAAAATTCAACAAAGAGTTATTTATAACAGAGTTTATTTCGCCTTTTATAACGTTTTATAATTACCATTTAGTCTAAGCATTCATCATATAAATGAAAACTTAACAGCGTTTTAGTATTTTTATGAGTCTTAAATGCTCCATACGTCTCTTTAAATATAATTTTATCTACGAATATGAAAATTTTACGATTTATCTTGAGGTTTTTCTTTATGTTCGTATATTAAGATGGAAATTTTAAAACATTTGAATTTAGAATATTTTTGAATGTATGAAAAGTTAAAAATATCAAGCGTAGTTAGTTTTCTTTTATGCTAAGACCGATCTTTTCGTAAAAAATGATCAAAGAAAAGAAAATAGAAGTAGTATGTTTATGTTATCTCTTTCTAATTTCTAATATACAAAATTCTCGTGTCACAATGTTCGTTCCCATACTCCTTCGAAACGGCTCCACTGATTCTTATGAAATTTTTTATGCATATTCAGTACGTCTGACAATCGGACAACATCTATTTTTCATCCCCCTTAATGTTAAGGGTGGTCCCACCCCTAAATTTATTTTTTTATTTTTTAGACAAAACTTTGTTTTTATTTTTTTATGATACAGCGTACAAAAATATATACAACCCTTAATTATCACCCTTATTTTTATTATAACTATCTAGTTATTTTTATTGAAATAAAAAAAATGTTTCCTGGAAATAATATACACGGCAAAACAAACGTTTGCCGGGTCAGGAAGTATTTTATATAAATATGTGATATAGCCGTGTGAAGCTGGAATAAACCTAAATTCTTTGGTTTACCGAGTCTATCTGTTAAAGCAGTGTTGGCCTAGTGGCTTTAGCATGCGACTCTCATCCCTGAGGACGCAGGTTCGAACCTCGGCTGTGCACCCGATGGACTTTCTTTCTATGTGCGCATTTAACTTTCCCTCAGTGCAGGTTTCGTCGTGAGGGAACCGACATATCTGAAACAGAAATCTGAGGCCCAGATACCGCCTTTTAGATCTGGGCCTCAGATTGTGCCTCAGAGTGGGCCAAAGGCGCTACTGATAAACGTATATCTGTTAATTATTTAGTCTAAAATGTTGATGACGTTTACGTTTCCTCCTTTTTTAAATAACCCAAAACAAAGTTTCCATGATAACGCTAATTGAAAACCTCTTTCACGAGACTCATTTGTCAAAATATAAACGCGACAAAATTAATTATCCTAACTTAATCCGTATTTATGGTTTCTTTAAACATGGCTTTAATTGTAATTTAGAATGCTTTTAATTGGGGCAATGTTTATTTAAATTTTTATTACTATTAGCCAAGTACATAAGGCTAATAATAATAATCCAGTGGCGCTAGAACCTTTGTTTTTGGATCATTTTTATTTCATAGACAAGAGACCGTTCTAGTATTACGTAAGTAGATTTACCGCAATTTAACCCCCCCCCCCCTCCTCTTGTCAGCAAAAGTAAGCAAAGATCTCATAAATAACAGTACATAAACGTATTAGATTTTGGAGGAATCTTCGAAAATGCATTTCGATTTCATGCATAGACAATGTGTGGTTCATGTGTAAAAAAGTAAATAATTACTGGTAATGTAATAAGATAAGAAAATCAAAGACCCCCCTCCCCCTATAGTGCTTTCGTAATACTTGGCCCCCAAGTAAGTACCAGCCCTCTAATCACGTCGTCGACTTTTCGGGTCTAAGGCATTCCGGTTGTCTCACGATGTTTTCCTTCACAGTAAAGTCCATTGGTGTACAGCCGAGGATCGAACCTACGACCTCAGAGATTAGAGTTGCACGCTAAAGCCACTAGGCCATCACTGCTCTCATACATTCACAAAAGTCCTATCAATATATAATAAATACCAGTCTAGAAATTTTATTTTTAATCCAGATTGAACACGTAGGTACAGTCAACATCACTTATCAAATCTAAAATCACATAAATAAGCTTGTTGTTCCGTCTGTGCGTCTAGATTGAAATTCAATTTTGTTAAAAGCTAAATCTGGCGGACGAATTCATTATTTGGATGTGATAGGTATTATCAGAGTATGGATTTGTATGAATGGATTAGTTTATTTAGACTTCGTTGCATTAAACAAAACAAAACAAATAACATAAATTATCAGGGATAAAAAGGTTGTAAGCGCCACTGATTTTATAATAAGTGTTATGGTCTATGATTGGATGAGATTAATAATCCACAAGGACCCAAGGTACAGCAAACGAAAGAGAGGGAGACAACTTAGAAGGTGGATAGACCACATTAAAGAAACAGCAGATGGAATATGGCAGAGAGTGGCATAGTGCTGAGAGGAATGGCGGGATTTGGAGGAGGCCTTTGCCAAGAAAGGGTACACTGATACATTAGAAGAGTATTAAAATGGATCTCTGTTTAAATGTTTTTGTTTAACCGATATTGGACTGATTTGTATATTTATAAGTAATCTTACAGCTGACTCATATCCATATGATAAAATACTTAGACAATATACAAAGGCAAAACAGATTACATTGTTAAACAAAATATATGAAATAGAGAATATAAGTACAATAATAGATGAAAAAAAGAAAACTGAAGTTAAAACTAAAGCAAACGAAAGCGAAATATTTAAAAAAAAACAAATTCTTTCTATTGCTTAGTAAAGTTTTAAGAAGCTTGTTATAAATTAGCCTTAATTATGAAAACATCTCTAGGAGAAATAACATAAGGAACATAGAATATTTGAATCAAAAGAATCTTTTATATAAACTGTATTTAATATTATTAAAAGTTGGTATATATAAACGCCACTAAATCTAAATTATTCACAAGATGAACTCATGAACTTTTAAGTACACACTCAATCTCAAAAAGCTTTAGATAAGATGAAATACCTTTAATCTTAATATGACGGTAGTCAATAATTTACATAACATGACTGCTTCGGATACTTGTAGTAATGTATCATAAGTTTTGGAGTGATTGATGATTATAACGTCGGATGATTTAGTGAGGTTGTAACACATACGGACGGTAGAACGAAGTAGCAATAAATTTATCGTTTACGCAAGCAAATTCAGATTTTATATATAAATAAAAATGAATCGCAAATGTTGATAAGCGCAAAACTCGAAGACAGCTGGACCAATTCAAGCATATTTTTATTTATTCCTTGAACTGAAGATGGGTTAAATGGGAAATTGGAAAAATATCTTAAAAGTTTTATTTGTTAAGGTTTAAATTTCGGAAAAGCGAACTGTCTCTGAAGTAGCATAGCAAAATGTTCCATATGCTGGTATGAAGCTACATAAAAAGCAAATTTAAAAAAATCATCTAAAGCAAAACAAAGTTCGCGGGGGTTCTATTTTCAAATAATTGCCGCCCTTTTAGGAATTGGTACGCAGACAGATGCTGATAATCAAAGCAATTAACTTTACTAATATTATGATTAATTACAACTAGACTTTGATGCTAAAACCGAAGAAAATGAATAATAAACTAAACAAACACATTAATGATACCAAAACGGCCCGTCTCACTTCCATACGTCAAATCGTATCTTGACATACAGGATTCATATTTCGCGCTAAATCTCATCTTTAGACTGTCAATGTCAAAAAGCGCCCCTTAATTAATATGACATAAAATACACGATGTAACATAAAGTTTAGTACCCTATAAAGATTGGCTGTCAGTTCTATATTGTTTACGACCGTGTGTATTGTTCAAGTTTCGAGTATTGGGAATCCAGTTTTTATTACGTAACAGGTACAGATGCGGTCAGGAACTTATAATCTTATGGTGAACTTTTTCTACTGAGGACTACTTGTTAAATTTTAAAACGTAGCTCAGATATGCTTTGAGAAATGTTGTTGATCATCTTAAAATTTCAATGTTATCCATGTTTTAGATCAGTATTTCAAATGGTGGGCCACGCCCAAAAGGGGGCAAATTGGTTATTAAGGGGGGCTATTCGAAAATTTATACATCGTGTTTCGTTAACAATTTTCTCTTCATTTCATCCTATCGTTTAAGTTTCTTAGGTGAACATTTTTTTTTTATATTAAATATTATGTATGTTACATGGTTGGTAAGAATTTTAGAAAGCCTAAGGTGGGGCAATTAAGGTTGGGAAACGCTGTTTTAGATGAAACTTTTGCGTTACTAATAAGTTTAATATGTTTTGTTGTCTGATCAGAACTGGAAATATATAAATCGAATTAAATAATAGGCTTAAGTCCCGGTCTTTATTCCAATGCATAGGTTGTACCGTAATTTAAAAAAAACGTTATTTATTACATATATCTACAGCTAACATACTATATATAACAAAAACCAATTATACTAAAGAGTAAGCTAAACACGTACTCGTAATACAAAATATGTCCAAAAAGGTGCGAACATTTACGAAAGGAAAAAATCAATAAAAGATATTAAATACATTTAACTAAGTAATACCTAACTCGCCTGTGTTGTGTGATGGTGTGAAAGTGAGGGTATGTATGTGTTATATTGCAAGTAATGTATAAAACAGTATACATGTACTTTGGATACCTAAATTGTTCCCGGTTGAATTTAATATAAACAAGTGGGAAATTGTCACCTGCTCCTAATAACCGTTCCAATAACCTGCTAACGGGCCGTATATCAAAACTATAGAATCCCGACGACAATGGAAACAATGGTGTGCCATTCAAAGGGTAAAGAAAACTTGCACAATGACTTGTGTGCGTGGCAAGATTTATCACAGACAAAGGGCGCCCACGCTGTGATTTGATTTGCCTAGAGGATTGTTTTAGTAATTAAGACATCTTATTGTGGGGAAGATAAAGGATATTGTACCTAACATCAAGCATTAAATTAAAACTGAAGAAACGGAGATTATATAGGTGAGACGCAATTTTATTTATTTTCTATTAAAATAATGAGTCCTTCTGTTTTTGACCCTAGTTAGGGCTATTTAGTCTTTTAGTTAAGATTAGTCGACGTACGACCAACCAGGCTCCAGAAGATAAACCACTCCTTATATGGAAATTATTTAATTATTAAATTTTATTTAATTTACAACAAACTCCCAAGCGCAATTAGAGAATGATCACTAAATAAATCCAAAGCTCTCGTTAAACGTAAATTAATCAATAAAGCTTGTTATAAATTTGACGAATACTTAAATGATCCTTGACGCAAAACTAAGCTATTAAAAAGAGTGGCGGAGAGTTTATTGCCAGTTCTTCTTGCCCGTTCTACGCCCTTGACTTGCGAACTGGTAGTCAATGTAAATTTAGAATAAATTTATTACTGACGTTCATAAGTGTTCTTGTTTAGCTATATGAATTAAGTTATTTAGACTTCGACTTTAGTGTAGTGTTAAAATTGTTTATGTTTGCTGATAAGGGTAAAACTAACAAAGAAATCAAAGTGTATTTTTATATAATTAAATGGGCACTTCGTTCTTTAATTCAAACCTCAAAATGGAATGATTTCTCAAGATTTTTTATATATTTACTTTATAAGAAAATAATGTACCTTTTAAGGCTGGTCATTGCTATAATGAGACGAATCATAAGAATTGGGGAACTTGGATCTTTCAACAATTAGGTGTCAGTGGTCCATGGGGACAAGACATTTACTCAGAGACACTGATTGATTACCCTAAATGTTTTAAGACATTATGAACTTATTGCTTTCTGTCAGGGTTTTAACTAGGAATTATTGGTTAGAAGATATAAAACTTAAATAGTAATGTATATATACCACATTGGGCAAACGGGCAGGAGGCTCACCTGATGTTAAGTGATACCGGCATGGACACTCGCGAGTGCGTTGCCAGCCTTTTAAGAATTGGTACGCTCTTTTCTTGAAGGACCCTAAAGCGAATTGGTTCAGAAATACTTCAGTGGACAGCTGTGCGCAACAAAAACTGCCTTAAGAAACGCTCAGTTGTCGAACGACGGACGTCGAGGTGATACAGGCAGAAATTCGTATTGTACCTCGACGTCCGATGATGAAACTCAGCTGCAGGTTTCATCCGAACAACTCCTCTGAACAATCTCCATGGTAAATGCGGTAGTTGTTGCAGAGATGCTTCCAAATCTAGGATATATATTAATGTTAAAATACTTTAAATGTCGCAAAGGAAGGAGCAGAACTTTGTTTGTGTGAATGTAAAATGTGTATATATATTATATATATAACGAAAATTAATCAAGATACGAAGTGATTCAAATTAAGCAATACCTAACATTAGGAATCAGAGAAACGGAGAAAACAGCCTGGTCGCTTTATGTCAAACTCTGCAAATGATAGTTTTTTAAATTAAGCTATTAAAACGCATTTTTATACTTAAAAACCGAGAGAAAATTTATAAAATAAAAAAGAGACAAGTTAAATAAGTCGTACTACAATGAACCTTAATGACTGGCCATTTTTATTGCGCATTAAGAAGCTTTTAGGACAAATCTAAGTACGTGTTAAGTATCTTAGAGTTCTCTCCGTAATCCCAATCTTCATTAATCGAGTCCGAGCGAACCGTAAATCTTACACCTGGGCATTGTCTCGGTAATAAATTACAATGATTCTAGATTATGTTTAAAGTTTTAATTGAAATCTTTGTTAATACATTTACACTTATTTATTTCGTAATACAGATAAACTAAATTATATATATAACAAAAACCAATTATACAAATAATGAAATAACTTCTATTTATAATGTTTTACATATTTAAAAAAGGAAAATATCAATAGTAAAAGATGTATGAGTACTTATGTATACGCGTTAGATGTTATACTTCTTTGGCGTAACAAGATAAAAATCTTTTCAAAATTTTATTCTACGTTTGTAGAAAAACGACACTAACAATAGAAAAAAGGTATTTAATACATTGCATTTTTATTATAACGCATTATCTAGTTAAATATCACAAAAATGATTTCTGCATAATTAAAGAAATTGACATTTTTTCTTTTAAAATGTTGACTATGCTAACTTCAGGGTGTCGGATTTTTGTGACGGTGTGCGCGCGCATCGTAAAAATTTACTCTCATCATATTTCCTTAACACGCCAAAATTTAAAAAAAAAACAATTAATTTAACTAAGTAATAACTTATTTGGCTGTGTAGTGTGTGCTGTAAAAGTGTGGGTATATATGAGGGTGTTTATGTTGGGTGTGCTCATGATGCAGGGGGTTTAGCGCTCAGTGTGGCAAGACTCACTCACTTTAACCAATAAAATCCTTCTACGGAGGCCGCAAAGGGTTGTGGCAAGAAGAATAGTCCGTTGTTACCGAACGGTGTCTTTTACCGCTTGCTGTATATTGGCTGGTACTCCACCTTGGGAGTTAGAGGCTGAGGCTCTCACTTTAGTATACAATCACCGGATGGAGTCGAGGGCTGAAGGTATTTACCCTGGTGTTGAGGAAGTCGAGAATTTAAGACGTTTGGCGCGATCAGCTACTATGCAAAAATGGTACCAAGACTTAGCTAACCCAGCAGCGGGGCATAGAACGGTGGAGGCTATTCGTCCTGTACTTAGTGACTGGGCAAATAGAAAAAGTGGTGCCCTTACTTTTCGTCTTGTGCAGGTGTTGACAGGACATGGTTGTTTTGGGCGATACTTGCATGACATCGTGCGGCGGGAACCAACACCGAGCTGCTTGGAGTGTGGCGCAAATGATGATACTGCACAGCATACGTTGGAGGATTGTCCGCAGTGGTCTCAGTTACGTCATAATCTTAGTTCTGTGGTGGGTAATAACCTTGCTTTACCTTGTGTTGTACAAAAAATGGTCGGCAGTGACGAGGTATGGAATGCAGTGGTATCCTTCTGTGAGCATGTCATGCTACAGAAGGAGACAGCAGAACGAGAGAGGGAGCGCTTTAGGACGAATCCTAGGGGTAGAAGACGGGGAGTAAATAGGAGAAGATATGCCCATCTCCTACCTCCTATGTAGTGTATACTGCACCAGAGGTTTCTGAGTGAAACATGCCGTTGAGGTCCCGGTAGAATGCGACAGCGACCCCGGAGCCTCTGTAACGCGGCTTTGTCGGAACTACTCGAGGTGGTTTTAGTGGGTATTGCTCACCCAGTCTCTGAATAGCAGAGATTTTGGCGTGGGTCGAGTCCCACATACCCCTGTTCAGGGGATGCGTAAATGCATTTCCACCTCGGATATCAAAAAAAAAAAAAAGGGGGTTTAGCGCTATGGATATTCTTAATACCACATAACCACATTCCGCGATAGCTTCAACAAGTCAAGGCTTAAATATTGGTCGTTGCATTGTCTTAAGTGAGTGTATTAATACATTAAGGAAATTAACGTGTAATTCAAGTCAATGTGTGACTATTAAATATTGACTTTGATAACATTCTTAACATATAGTATTACTGTATATGTCACTCCCATTTGCCAAAAAGATTTTGAATTTTTGATAAAAATACGGCTAGTAATTTTAAATTATCATTAGCTAACTAAAAATATAATTTCGCGTAAAAACGCTCCCAAAAGGACCAGAGATTAGTTGACACAAATTTTAAGCTCATGGCCTAGTTTTGCGGCGTCCCTTGCTAAAGCTATTTTTACTCAAAGTATCTAATTACTCCCGCAATCCAGGCATAGGAAACAGGTCAATGGTCACTTGTCATAATTGCTTAATATGTCGTACTAATCCCTATAGGCTTCCAGTTGAAAGTGTAGGCTGAAACAAGCTTGTTGTAATTTTTCTATTGGACAATGCACATACGCTGTTGCCGTAGAGTGGATATCTCTTAAAAATTGCTTTTATTTATTTATTTTTATTTATTTAGTTATTAAGCTTATAACATCACACACAGTACTAAAATTACTAATTTTTTTACAAAAAATCTGACATCTAAAATGTGTGACAATTAATGTAAGCATAAGTTTCACAAAAAAAAAATAGAAATAAAAATTACAATTAAAACATATACGATAGTAAAAGCACACAATAAAATAAAATAAAATTACAGAAATTTGTTGCCACTTAGAGCAGAAAAAAAAGAAAAATCATCATCAAAACAGCGAAATTAGGTTTGTGCGTCAATCATAAAACAAAAGAGCATGTAACAAGTGCTATATTTCGGAAGCTCTATAAGTCTCATACACTCCTATTAACACGCTTTGTACTATATTTCCCATATTTATCGGATGGGGTACCAGAGACCCAGATGGTTTCAACTTGGTAACTAACCCCCGAACTTTAGTGTGCAACTCACTCTGAAGCCTGGTTACATAACATAATATAACGAATACCAAGACTCTTTAATTATGAGAGATTAAGAAACTATATTCAATTCGTTGTTGATATTCTTTTTTTTATTTTATTATATATGTTATTGTTTACAATGGTGATGTCATCTTGTCGCCAAATATTGATCCAAAAAGAGATATTGCGATCTATTTAACGTTATTAGCAAAGTGTTATTGCTAAGATTAATTTACATAAGAGGCTGTCAATTATAACATATACTTGTTACATGACTAGTAGCTATGTCTATTATCAGAGAACACCATCTTGACTCAACTAATTAGCAGTTGGTTCCAACTACGATTGGTTTCGTTTCACATTCTATCACTGATACAGTCGTCTAGTCGCGCTCTCTGAGTTACAAGCTACGACGGGATGAGATACTAATAATATAATATTTATATTTTAACTCTTAATTAACTTAACACATAAACAAGTACAAGAAGAACATAAGATTTATACTTAAACGAAACTAAAAAAAATTTGGAGCCAATCTTAGGGTTAATAAGTTATATTAATATATAATAAATATTACAAAATACATAAGTTATGTATACATGTATATTACGCGTTTAGGTAAGTGGGACCATAAACGGGATAAGTAACATACATAAGTATAGATTTAATAAATTTTTAATATATGTAAAGCCATTTAAATGTTAAAGATTTTAAACTATTTTTAATTATTATCTATATTTGCATATAGAGTAAATGTTAAGAAATATGTACCTTTTTCCTCTACCCCTATTAGACACAACACATAAGTAATTACTTTGTGCATTTTTGTTTTGAATTCGTATTTGTGTATATACGTATACCATATATGATAACTATATTTGTATCTCAATAAGTCATACAAGTAAATAGTAGTAATAGTAATCTAAAAGTTTCTAACTCTTGCATTTTCATTATGTAGATTTTTAGAGGTAATTAAAGGCTTATATATAATAGTAACCAACTATTAAAAATCATAAAAATCTAATCCAATTAAATTCCAATTCCTGAAGAATGTTTGGTGAACAACATCATTAAATATCTACATAAGTAAACGTACTTTTTAATGTACTTAAAACAACGTAAAATTCCCGCTACAGTTTATACCAAACACCCAACCATCCATCTTTCACAAGCAAACGGAAATATAGCTGTCCAATAGACAAGATCTCTGGATTTACATTCATCATCCCCGCTTACATCCGATATCATTCGTGGAGGGAGCTGAGGGAGGTCACGACAAAATGGTCGCGGTACATCTTTGATTATCGGCGCGTATTGGACAGGTTTTGAAGCAATCATGTTACTGGGTGTCAATTAAATTAACTGTGTTTTTATTTGAAATTATGTCAGGTTAAGAGCCATCATTTGAAAAGAAAGGCTGTACTCGTTAATTGCGTTATTAAAACGAGATTATAGTGTATATTTAACCATAGGTTATAATGGGGTGCACTGCATGCATCTGCGTTTGTATTAATTATAAAGAATATCGTCAGATTAAACAATCTGGATGTTTTGACATAGATTTTGCATGATATTTATTGCAATAATGGTGACTCCATTAATATGAACACTGATCTGTTATCATTACTTAAGACGTCATATTATGGAACATGGTGTAATGGTTGCAGCTGCTTACAAACGTTGTGTAAAACAAAAAACTTGGCGATTAAAAAGAATGGCGGAGAGTTTATTGCCAGTTCTTCTCTTCCGTTCTATGCCCTTGGCTTGAGAACTGGCAGTAAATGATAAACTAGAAGCATTTGATATGTGCATATATTTATTTTTTGACGTTCATAAGTGTACATTGTGTTACCTATATGAATAAATGATTTTGAATTGAATTTTTAATTTGAATTTATTATTATCACAATTATATTAGCTACAATACTGAATATTTTATAAGCATTTATGACTTGTGTATCTGAACTTAATAAATATATAACAAAAAAAGAAATGTAATATAAAATGCAAAAATAAATTTCTAATAGAAACCACATATTTAAAAGATAAATGTAACATTTAAATTGCAAATCTACATTAAATTGCTATCTTTTCACATGATAAATAAACCATTCTAACTTTAACCATCCGCTAAATTACTCAAAGGCTGCGATAAAAGCATTTAAGCTTACTATTCAAGCCTCATTTCTGAATGTATGCCATTTCATATAAAATTTAGAAGTTAAAAAAATCAAATAACATAAAAATATACTTGAAAT